>VZSZ01005537.1:6684-23135 GCA_013398815.1 Ibidorhyncha struthersii
CCGTGGGGACGACCCTCTCCTCCGCCTTTAAGATTTCCTTCTCAAAGACCGTCCATCCTTCCTGGATTCCTTTACCCTCCAGGACGGCCTCCCGAGGGACTCTGCCAACCAGACTCCTAAAAACACCAACGTCTGCCCTCCGAAATTCCAAGGTGGCAGTTCTGCTCGCCCCCTCCTCGCTTCTCCAAGAAAAGAAAAACACTCTATCGTTTCATGATCGCTGCGCCCGAGACGGCCTCCGACCCTCACATTCCCCCACGAGTCCTTCTCTGATGATTCGTGCATGCGGTGCCCAAACCCTTCGTGCAACCCAGACAGCCCCTGTGCACGCAAACCCCATGCGATTCACGCAACCCAGTCTCCGTGCATGCAGTCCCCACCATCTTCATGCATGGGACCCCCAAACCTTCAGAAAAAATAGAAAGTCTTCGTGCATGGGAGCCCCAAACTCTTTGTGCAACGCAGAACGCCTCCGTGCACGCAAGCCCCATGTGATTCACGCAACCCAGACAGCCTTCGTGCATGCAAGCCCCACCACCTTCATGCATGCGACCCCCAAACCTTCATGCAAACTAGAAAGTCTTCAAACGCGGAAGCCCCAAACCCTCCGTGCGAATGACCAAACGCGTTCTGGCATGAGCAGAAGAGGCGCTGCGCCTGCGACGCCCCCACCCCCACCTTCGCGTGCGCGTACGGCCCCCTGCCCCACGTACTGCAGAAGGCGGCAGTGCGCCAGCGCCCGATGCGGATGCCCCGGCTCTGGCAGGCAGTGACGTAGGCGCTGATGGAGCGGCAGACGGTTTCCTGGTGGCCCTCGTAGAGGCAGGTGTCGAAGAGACAATCGTCGAAGTAAGGGGCCGGGTCAATGGCGCTGTGACAGGCGGCGAAGGGTCCCTTCTTCTTCACCAGGAGCCCGCAGTGTTTGTCACCCCGATAGGCGCGTTTCTCCGCTTCGGTGCAAACTTTGCAACCCTCGGTGCAACCGGGGACGCAACCGGGGACGTCGGCCACCTTCCAGGAGTCGGCGAATTGGATTTCGTCGGTAGCCGGCTGCCCGTTGGGCAAAGTGAAATCATCCTGGGGGTCGCCGTCGGCGTTGCCGCAGAGGCCGCAGACGGCCCGCGAGTAGGTGTTGGGAAGGATGACCCTGGCGTAGCTGTACCAGTCGAAGGTGACAATGACCTCAAAGTCGGTCTTGATGAAGCCGTGGACCCCCCTGAGGTAGACCCGGAGCTTGTCACCGTGGTTGAAGGGCAAATCCACCAGGATCCCGTTGACCTGGAAGGACATGGTGGGGTGCGTGGCGCCACGCGGCCACTCCGAGGGCCACCGAGGGGCCACGCGGCCAGCTTGCAGGTCAGCCCTATGCCGTACAACCTTGAAATCCACCCAGATGCCAAGCAGTGACCTTGCAAACCAACCAGGCATGATGCAATGAGCTTGCGGCCCACCTGAACACCACACAACAAGCTCGCAGCCCCACCCAGACTCTGCGCAATGAGGGTGCAGCTCAGCCAAAAGCCGTGCAACAACTGCGCAGCAACAACAGCGCAGCCCACCCAGGTGCCACGCAATAAGTTGGCAGCCAAGCAGGACACCACACAAGGACCTTTCAATCCCACCAAACGCCACACAAGGACCTTGCAGCCCACCCAGACACCACACGATGAGTTGACAGCCAAGCAGGACACCACGCAAGGACCTTGCGAGCCCAGCAAATCCCATGTAATGACCTTGCAACCCACCTAGACCCCGCACAAGGGCCTTGCAACCCCACCAAACACCACATGAGGACCTTGCAGCCCACCCAGACACCACACGATGAGTTGACAGCCAAGCAGGACACCACGCAAGGACCTTGCGACCCCACCAAACACCACACAAGGACCTTTCAATCCCACCAAACGCCACACAAGGACTTTGCAGCCCACGCCGATACCACGCAATGAGTTGGCAAGCCAGCAGGACAACACGCAGTGACCTTGCAGCCCCACCAAATGCCACGCAATGACCTTGCAACCCACCTAGACCCCACACAAGGGCCTTGCAACCCCACCAAACGCCACACAAGGACCTTGCAGCCCACCCAGACACCACACGAGGACCTTGCAGCCCACCCCGATGCCACACAATGAGTTGACAGCCAAGCAGGATGCCACGCAATCACCTTGCAACCCCACCAAACACCACACAAGGACCTTGCAGCCCACCTAGACACCACACGAGGACCTTGCAGCCCACCCTGATGCCACGCAATGACCTTGCAACTCAACCAACCCCTCATTCTCCCCTACCTTGAGCTTATGGGGGTGAGCCTGACTGAGGGTGAGGGTCATGTTGTAGACCTCCAAGGTGACCTCCTTGGTGTAGGAGACCACGCGGCTGCCCCGGTTGTTGTTCTCCACGGTGACGGTGAAGGGGACAAGGGTGGGGTCATCAGAGCAGAGAGCAGCCAACTGGTAGACGCAGGTGCCCATGAAGTCGTAGCGGCGCCCGTCGAAGGTGGTGTAATGGGGGTCGCCGGTGGCCACACAGGTGGAATAGCTCTTGGCCACGCACCGCCTCACGCCCTTCACCACGGCACAGGTTTCGCCCAGCTTGCAACCGGCTTCCTTGCACACCACCATGCCCAAATCCGGGTCACACCTGCACCGAGACTGGCAGGTCTCATCGGCCCAAAACTCCTCGCCGGGACGGTAGTAGCGACCGTTGTGGGTGCAGCCGCAGCTGGCCACCGCCACGCACTGGCCGCCACTGAGGACGTAGCCCTCGTTGCAGGCGCAGGTCTCCACGCAGGGCTGGGTGCAAGCGGCAGGCGCCTCCTGGTTGGTGCAGGTGGCCGGGCAAGCGTTGCCACAGGCTTCGTAGTGGCTGTTTTCGGGGCAGGGTAACGCTGTGGGGGGAGGAAAGGGGGCAATTAGAGGGGGAGGATGCAGCGGCGTCACGTGGGTCTTGCAAAGCGTTCCTGCGATGAGCGCTTTGCATGGAACATCGCAGGGATGGATCTTGCTCCATGCGAATACACCGAACGCTCTGCATGCAACATCCTGGGGATGCATATTGCACCGTGTGGATGTGTTGAGTACATTGCATGCGATGTCCTGGGGGTGGGATATTGCACCCTGTGAATGCACCGAGTGCTTTGCATGCAACATCCCAGGATGGGTTTTGCACCCGTGCAAATGCACCGAGCAATTTGCGTGCAACATCCTGGGGATGGACCTTGCACTGTGTGAACGCATTGAGCGCGTTGCATGTGGTATCCTGGGGAATGGATATTGCACCCCATGAACGCACCGAGCGCTTTGCATGCGACATCCCGGGGATGGATCTTGTGCTGTGTTCACGAATGGAGAGCTTTGCATGCAACGTCACGAGGATGGATATTGCACCCTGCGAATGCGTCCAGCGCTTTGCATGCAACGTGCCGGGGCTGGACATTACTCCGTGCAAATGCACCGCTTATTTTGCGTGCGGTGCCCCGGAGCTGGATATTCCCCTCTGCAAATACCACCGAGTGCTTTGCGTGCATCATCCCATGCTAAACGTTCCCCTTCTTTGCAAAAACTGCCCCACCACATCGACCGAGGGGGAACCCCGTCACTTACCGCAGCCCGACGGTGTCCTCCAGTCGTGCACCACGGCCCCGTGCTTCTTGCAGGTGGACGCGTAAGACTCCAGCACCTGGCAGAGGATCTTCTTCGCCCCGTTGCTCATGCAGACGTCGTAGAGGCAGTTGCGGTAGAAATCCTGCGGCTTGACGATGTCGTGGCAAGCCTTGAAGGGCCCCTGGAAGCTTTTTTTGATGAGACCGCAGTACTGGTTGCCCCCGTAGAGCTCCTTTTTCTCCTCCTCGCACACCGGGCAGGTGCCTTCGCAATAATCCCAACAAAATGGATCGTCATCTTCGGGGACTTTCCAACCTTCGGCCCAGGTCACCACGGCAGCGACGTCGCTGCCGCTCTGGGGGACGTCGTCTTCGGGCTTGAGGTTGAAGTTGCCGCAGAGGCCGCAGGTGTGTTTGTAGTAGCTGCTGGGGAGGTCGATGAGCAGATGCCAGGTCCAGTCATATGTCACCCGGAGCCCAAAATCCGTCTCCAGCACGGCGTTGAGCCCGCTCTGGAAGACCTCCAACTTGCCATCCTCCAGACTCACCGGGAGCAGCGTCATCACCCCGTTCACCTGCGGGTGAGCAGCACCAGATGTGAGCACGACACGCACGCCCCGAGGTGAGCTCAGGGGGTGCAGCCACCTTGCTGCGGCGGCGTGCAATTACCCCGCTGCGGCGTGCAATCGCTTCTGTGGCAGTTGCTCACTGCCGCGTGCAATCACCATGCTGCGGCACACGACTGCCCACTGCAGTGGGCAATTGTTACGGGGGTGCTGCAGCACGCAATTGCCTTGCTTTGGTGATGCGGCGGCATGCAATCACCTTGCAGCGGCGCGCAACGCCTCCGCTGTTGCTCACCACAGCACACAGTTGGGGTGTCGCTGCAACAAGCAACCACCGTTGTGGCATGCAATCACCTGCCGCAGCGTGCCACACCCCGCCGCAAGTGATGCTGCGGCCACGGGACCACTGCTTGCTGCGCAACCACTGCTGCGGTGATCCTGCAGCGTGCAATATTTGCTGGGGTGATGCTACGGCGTACCAACACCGGCCACAGTGCGCAGCAAAAATCCTCCGGTTTCATGACATCACTGCCTTCATCCAGCTTTGCTTTGGCCTCACCCGACTCACGTGCGCTGGCTGCCACTGCAAACCTCCCTGGGGGGAAGGTGTCCCACCCACTTTGAGGTTTCTTGGAGACCTCCCGTGGCCACCTTTGGTGGTTTTGGATTCCCCAAGGGGTAGAAAACTACCTCAAGTTGCCCCACGCAAGGCAGCGGACCCCCAGAATATCCCAACATTTCAAAAATCCACGTTCCAGTTCGACCGATTTAGCCAAAAAATAACAGCTGCCCCGGCGGAGCAGGAAGAGGTGTTGGAGGAAGAGGTGAAGGAGACGGATGAAGAAAGGAGGTGGGGAAGCGAGGGATGAAAAAAAAAAAAAAGAGGGGGGGAAAAGGCCAATTCTCTTTCCATTTTAGGCCAACTCACCCTGACTTTGCCCACTTCCCTCCGGTGGGTGGAGACATGTTGGCCATAGACCTTGACGTTGGCCAAGCTGACGTAGGAGACGGATTTCACCCCGCCCCGGATGTCATTCTTGCCCTCCACCGTGAAGGGCACCAAGCTGGTGTCATTCCCACAGGATTCGGCCATGGTGTAGGTGCAGGTGCCTTGGAAGTCAAAATCGAGCCCGTCGAAGGTGTGGTAGTGGGGGTCCCCCCAACCCCAGCAGGTGGCAACCAGGGATGGGACACACTTGGCTTGGCCGTCCTTCAACTTGCACCTCTCTTTGGGCCGGCACCGAAGGGCTTTGCAAGGATCTGGAAGGAGGAGAAACGACGGGAGAAACAACGGGAGAAAGCCTGGTGAGGGGCCCGTCCCATATCACCATCTTCACCAGTGTTGAGGTCCCGCCAGATGTCCTCTTCTCCTCCTCAGGCTTTGGTAGGAGATTGGCAGCTCCAGGATGTAAATCAGAGCACAACAATCCACTGCCAAACCCAAATTTCCCCTTCTCAGCTGTTTCCCCCCCACACCCCAAGCATCGAGACTGGGTTCATTGTTACCCAAAATTGCACCCGTCCTTCAAGAAGGTGCTCTGGGGTTAAAATAGGACACGTGGGTGGACGCAAAGCCAAGGGGTGGCTTTCCTGAAGCTTTGCTCCTCCAAAATCCTCCCACCCCATCCCTGACCCTCTTAGGGTTGGAGACTGGATCTGTGGTCTCCATCTCCCTGTGCTGTAGGTTTTGTACCTCAGCCTGAATCTCTAAATTCAGAAGGATCTGCTCTGGCTCCAAAACCTCTATTTTTATTTTTTTTTCCCCCCACTCAAGCAACCCCGTTTTTCCTTACTTTGATTGATGCAACCCAAGAGCCCGTCCCGGATTTCACAGTTTTCGTCATCGGTGCAGCTGTGGCTGCTGCAAGTCAAGCCCTTGTCAGGGACACACGTGCACCGCTTCTGGCAGTTATCCTTCAGGACCGACTCGTGGGGCTGCAAGAGAGAGGTTGGCAAAGCGTCGCGGTGAGAAGAGCAAAGCACGTTACACGGAAACGCAGAAAAATATGTAGAAGAGGGGGGTAAAAAAAATCATATTGAGGTCTACTGGAAAGAATAAGCAGCTTTGAAAAATGACTGAGGAATTTATGGCTTTTGTTGAAAAATAAAACCCCAAAAACCCAAAATATGCAGAACCCCCCCCATCCCTTTGCCCTCTTCCACCTTTTTTGAAGGAAAAAAACGTTATCATTTAGCGCGTTCAGCTGCGGAAAGCATCGCTTCTATCTGAGCATCCACGTCTGTGGTAGAACCTTTATGCCGAGCGACGAGAGAGACGGAAGTGCCCCGATTTTCTTCATATGAAACCTTTGGAGCAACGTGCTGCCACGCAGGCAGGAGGAAAGTGATAAAAAAAAAAAAAAAAGCCCCCAACCTGCCCAAAAGTCAGGACTTTACTACCTTGTAATACTTCCCATCCACAAAGCATCCGCAGTCCTCCTCAGGAACACAGCCGTGCCCGTCAAATCTGTACCCTTTGTCACAGTCGCAGCCTTCAACACAGGTTTTGGGGCATTTGGAAGCATCTCCAAGCCCCGCGCAGCTTTTGAGGCAGAGGTTGGTGCAGAGGGAGTAGCTGCTGTTGGCCGGACAGCTGAGGGCTGGAAGGAGAAGGGTGATTATCCCGATTATCCAAGCCCAAATCCAGGGCTGGGTGGAGAACAGCCCAGAGGAGACGGACTTGGGGGGTCTCGGTCGGGGGAGAAGCTCAACGTGAGCCAGCAACGTGCCCTGGTGGCCCAGAAAGCCACCGGCAACCTGGGCTGCGTCCCCAGGGGGGCGAGGGAGGTGGTTCTCCCCACCCTGGGGAGACCCCACCTGGAATATCGCATCCGGCTTTGGAGCCCCCAACAGCAGAAGGACACGGAGCTGTGGGAGTGGGGCCAGAGGAGGCCCCGGAGATGCTGCGAGGGCTGGAGCCCCTCTGCTGGGACGACAGGCTGGGAGAGTTGGGGGGGTTCAGCCTGGAGAAGAGAAGGCTCCGGGGAGACCTCAGAGCCCCTTCCAGTGCCTAAAGGGGCTCCAGGAGAGCTGCGGAGGGACTCTGGATCAGGGAGGGGAGCCGTGGGATGAGGGGGAATGGTTTTACACTGAAAGAGGGGAGATTTAGGTGAGATATGAGGAGGAAATGCTTCACTGTGGTGGTGTGGACGGGTTGCCCCGAGAAGCTGTGGCTGCCCCATTCCTGGAGGTGGTCAAGGCCAGGTTGGATGGGGCTTGGAGCAACCTGGGGCGGTGGGAGGTGTCCCTGCCCAGGGCAGGGGGGGTCGGAATGAGATGGTCTTTAAGGTCCCTTCCAACCCAAACCATTCCATGAAGACGGACTGTTGGGTGGAAGAGCGGTGCCAGCCCGGGGTTGTGCCCCGGGGAGACGGTAGAGCCCGAAAGCTGATGAAAACCCAACCCGTTGGCGCTCGGTGTTGGGGCCAAGCGGGGAAAAAGCCGACAGGAGCACCACCCAGAAGAATTTGGCTTGGTGTTGGCTTTTCCCGTTGGCCCCCAGCGTCAATGGAGGTTCACCGCGTTGGTGCTTGGGGTGGGAATGTGAGAAGCCCACACAATACCAGTAAAAACATCCCCGGTTGGTGCGTCCGTCGGCTTTCCCCCCTCGCCCGAATGGCTGAGGAAAACCCACCCGGTTGGACCTCGCGTCGGCTTCTCCTCCTCGCCCCGAACCAGGGCCGAAAACGCACCCGGGTTGGCGTTCGCGGTGACTTCCCTCATTTATCCCCCGACGCCCATGAAAATTCCCCCCCTTTCCTCACACTGGGCTGTCCCCAGGTGCAGTCGTTTTCACACCTCCCCACGCATTCCCATCACCCCCATCCTTCGAGGGTGGTCCCCGCAGGCACCCAGCCCCAACGTCCCTTAGAAATAAATCGCAAAGCCCGGCCTATTCTTGAACTAATCCCAACGGGATGCGATTTCCCGGCTGTGGAGGATGTTTCCCACCCACGACCCCCACTTACGGCAGAAGGAGGACCTTCTCCAAGCCTCAATGATGACACCGGCATCTTGGCAAGCGGTGGCGTAGCTCTGGATGCTCTGGCAGAGGACGTGGGTGTCCCCTTCAGCGAGGCAAAGGTCGTGGAGGCAAGCTTGGAAATACAAGGCTGGGTCGATGAAGTGGTGGCAGGAACCAAAGGGGCCCTCTGGGATGGTGAGGATGCCACAGTAGTTGGGTTTCTGGAGGACGGCCACCTTCTCCTCCGTGCAGACGGGGCAGTTGTCCTTGGAGCAGTCGTCACTGCAAGACACATCAGGCGTTTTCCAGGCAGAGCCAAAAACCATCGCATTGGGGGCCTGTTGGTCCGTGGGCAGGAGGAAGTCATCGTGGCGTTGCCCGTTGTAGTTGCCACAGAGCCCACAAAGGTGGCCCTGGTAGCTCTGCGGGACTGTGACCGTCACGTGGTGGAGGAGGTCATAGCGTACAATGAGGCCGAAGTCAGTCTGAAGCAGGACGCCCACCCCGTGTTGGTGTACCTGGACCCGTCCCTTGCTCAGGATGGCGGGGAGGTGGTGGGATATGGAGTCCACCTGGGACAGGAGGGGAGAGAGAGAGAGAGAGAGATCCTCAAGGATGCTACAAGGAGGAGGCGATGGAGGTAGGAACATTGGGGGAAACACCTTCCAACCATCCTTTGAATGAATTTGGGGCTCCCACTTTGAAAATGGAAGGTGAAGTAGGGATGAACATGGTTTTGCCTCAGAGATAGGGGTGAGGTCTCCCTTCCATCAAGGAAAAACCCTACTTTTGGGGTCCCATGTTCGCACCCGAAAAGAGGGGGACCACAAAACCTGGTCTTACCGCGACCATAAAGCTCTTTCTTCACATCAAAGTCAACGCGAGTCTGTAGACTTCGGCACCAGCACGTTCGCACCCAGAAAGAGGTGCAGCTGTGCTTCACGATGCCCCCGACAGGTCCCCTGTTGCCTCCCACTAAGGTCAACATGAGTCCGTAGACATCGTCACCAAAACGTGGGTGAGACGGACCACAAAGCACAGGCTTACTGTGATGATTCCCCTCTTGCGTCGAGGTCAACGTCAACCCGTAGGCTTTGATGCCAACATGGTGGCGCCCTAAAAGAGGTGGACCACCCCGCGTGGACCCATCGCGACTGTGTCCCTCTTGCCTCATGGCAAAGTCAACGTGAGCCCACAGACTTTGTCACCGGCACGTTTACGTCCAGAAAGAGGTGGACCACGAGGTCCCGCCTTACCATGACTTCTCCTCTCTTGCCTCGCGTCAAGGTCAACGTGAGCCCGTAGACTTCAACGGTCAACGCTTGGATGCCAGAGACCTTCCTCTTCTGCCGGGCCTCCTTCTTGATTTTCACAAGAAGTGGTTGAACGTTCTCAGCGGCGCAG
Source organism: Ibidorhyncha struthersii (assembly GCA_013398815.1). NCBI lineage: Eukaryota > Metazoa > Chordata > Aves > Charadriiformes > Charadriidae > Ibidorhyncha > Ibidorhyncha struthersii. The sequence goes on from VZSZ01005537.1 coordinate 16,226, forward strand.
GTCTCAGTCAGGACGTAAGAGCAGGTGCCCGAGATGTTGAAAGCCGTCCCATCAAAGGAGATATAGCTGCGGTCACCGGTGGCCACGCAGGCCCCGAGCGTGGCAGATGAGCATCGGAAGACGCCATCGATGACTTTGCCTTCGCTGCCTTCAGGGCAAGAAATTTTTTGGCAGTCCACAGCGCTGCCAGCCTGGCACTGGCATCTCTCCTGCTTGCTGGGGAAGAAGGTCTCCTCCACCTTGTAGTAGAAGTCCTGATGGTGGCAGCCGCACTGGGACACGGGGACGCACTCGTCGCCGCTGAGCACGAAGCCTTTGTTGCACACGCAACCCTCCCTGCACCGCTCCGAGCATTTCACCGGCGCGTAGATGCTGCTGCAGGTACGGGAGCAGGTCTGGGAGCAGATCTCGTAGTGGCTGTTTGCGGGACACGAAATACCTGCCACGAGACAAGGAGATTCATTAGGGGCAAGGAAATTAGAGGCCGGATCCAGTAATTTTCCTGCAATTTGGGACACTGTTGTGCCTGGTGACGAAGTTCACCAGATTTCGAGATATATATATATATATATTTACCTACTTACTTCCTGGCTAAGTCTCGTTTCTTGTTCACTGTGAACATGAGGTGGGAAGAGGAACCCATAAGGGACACTTCAATCCTTTTGAGGTTGGGGGATTTGGGGCACTGGAATCACCTCGTTTTCCCCATTGTCATGGAGGAAACGAGGATGTTCCCTCAACCTCCCACACTGAGTCCCGAATTGACTTTTGGGGCAGGTCCCCTTCTCCTAATTTCAATATTTTGGGGGCAATTCATGTGTTTTGCCCTCTAAGTGATCCAGGCAATTAGCCCTTGCTCTCATTTTAGCCAATGATAAGAAATTGGGGCTTATTTGGGCTAAAATATTCCACCCGTCGTAGCTGGCTGAGACATCTTGGCCCCTGGAAGGGTTTGTTTCCGGAGATTGGCTGTAAACAGAAGATGACGGGACCAACCTAGAGTTCGGGTGGGACAAAGCACCACTAAGCGAGATGATTCCCACCTCTGGTTTGGCCCCACAGGGCTTTGGCCCAGTATTGGGCTTCCCTTGGACGCTCACAACCCCTTCAGGAAGAAAAAAAAAAAACAAAAAAACCCCAAAACACACAACCCCTCTCCAACAAACCCAACTTACTGCAGAAATCGTCTGTCCTCCATTGCCTGACGGTCATGCCGGCGGCCTGGCAGGCAGCGGCGTAGCCGGCGATAATGAGGCACATGACACCTTCCTGGTCCGGGAAGAGGCATAAATCACGCACGCAGTTTTGGAAGTATTTGGCGGCGTCCACGTGAGCGTGGCAAGCTCCGAAGGGTCCATCCACTTGCCGGATGATTCCACAACCCATCTTCGAGATCTCCTGGTGCCGCAGAGCCGCTGCCATGGCAGGACATTCCACCTTCGACTGCTCCACGCAACCAGGGACATCGGTCACCTTCCAACTGTGCCCGAAGGCATCTGGGTTTGACGTCACTTGGCCGTTCTTCATCATCATCTCATCCTCCACGTTCCCATTGTAGTTCCCGCAGAGGCCACACAGGGCGTCGGCGTAAGTGCTGGGCGCCGACGCGATGACGTGGTTTTGCCAGTCATAGGTGACAGTGAGGCCAAAGTCTGTCTCCACCACCGCTTCCTGCCCACCTCTGTAGATGGAGATCTTCCGGTCTCTGCGACGGTACGGTAGGTTGACCAACTGGCCATTGATCTGGGGACAAAAGGGCAATAAAAATAATAATAATTTGGTATCCGACGGTAAAGGAAAATTGTGTTTTCTGTTTTCGTGCCACCTGCGACCTTTGGCTCCAGCCAAAGCACCCAAATTATTGAGACAACAAGTTTTTCTGCCCCAAATACAGACGCCCGCCGGCGCTTTGAGGTGAGGCTCCGCAGCTTTTATCACGCGCTGATCTCCCGCTTTGGGTGGAGATCCTCGTATTCAGGCAATGAAAATCTCGTCTCAATTAACGTGGGGCAAACAGAGGCGGTGGCTCTGGATCTTAGCGGTGCGGTTGGAGAAAAACTTCCAGCGTTATCCGTTAGGGCAGAAAAAAATAGAGGTGTGAGGGTGGCAGAAACAGGACAGGGAGGTTGGGGTGAAGAGGAGAAGGTGAAGAAGGTGAAGATTCGCTAAAAAAACCTTTGCTAAACTCACCGTGATTTTGCCGGGTTGTTTCTGGCTGATCACGATGTTTTTCCCGTAGACTTTGATCATCACGAGAGCGATGGAGGACAGAGGTTTGTCATCCTGATGGCCGTTCTGCACCAGCACCTGGAAGTCCACCAGACCTCGGCTCTTCTCACACAACCCCACGAACTGGTAGATGCACGTCCCCTGGAAGATGAACCTCCCGCCGTCAAAGCTCTCGTAGTGGGTGGCACCAACTGCCGCGCAGGTCCCGTAGCTCTTGGGATAACAATCCTGGATGCCGTCCTCCACCCGGCACTCTTCCCCGGCACGGCAGTTGGCCTGTCGGCATACGGCCCTGCGGGATTCTGCGTCGCAGGCGCAGCGTTTGGTGCAGGTGTTGTCACCCCAGAACTCCTCGTGGAGGCCGTGGAGGCGGCCCTCGAAGAGGCAGCCGCACTCGGCTTGGGGGATGCACTGCTCGGCGTCCAACACGAAGCCCTCCTGGCACTTGCAGGTCTCCACGCAGGCCGAGGCATCGCAGTCCGCCGGCACGGCAGCGTTGTTGCAGGTGGTGGGGCAGGCGGTGCCGCAGGCGGTGTAGTTGCTGTTCTTCGGGCAGGAGAGAGCTGTGGGAGGGACGGGACCCTGTGGTCATGGTGGGGATGGGACATCGCAGTTGTGGGGGGTGATGGGACACCGTGGTCACGGTTGAACGCGACACTGCGGTCATGCGGGACACCATCATCACGGGGGAATGGGACACTGTGGCCATGGTGGGACGGGACACTGCAGTCATGTGGGACACTGTCATCGTGGGGGAATGGGACACTGGGGCCATGGTGGGACTGGACAAAATGGTCATGGGGGACCGGGACACCACAGCTGTGGTGGGACAATGGGACACCATAGCCATGGAGGTGACAGGACACTGTGACCAAGGTGGGGATGGGACATTATGGTCATGAGGGAATGGGACACCGTGGCCACGGTGGGGACGAGACACTGTGGTTGGGGGGAATGGGACACCATGGTCACATGGGACAGGACAGCATGGCCATGGTGGGGATGGGACACCACGGCCATGGGGGAAACGGGACACCATGGCCATGGTGGGACAGGACACAGAGGCCATGGTGGGGATGGCAGTTCTTGAGCATAAGAAGGTGTAGCAGAACCTGCATGGGCTTTCTGGAGTTTTACATGGACTTTGTAGAGTCTTTATGGGCTTTCTGGATCTTCTGCGTGGCCCTTCTGAATGCACTTTCTGAAGTCTGCATGGACTTCCTGGACTATCTACCCAGACTTTTGGGAGTCTCCATGGACTCTCCAAACCTTCTGCATGGACTTTTAGGACTTTGACTTTCTGCACAGACTTTCTAGAGCCTGCATGGACTCCCTGGACTTTCAGCAGAGACTTCTGGGAGTCTCAAAGGACTCTCTCAACCTGCTGAATGGACTTTTTGCATGGACTTTGGGGACTTGCACTCTCTGGACTATCTACTGGGACTTTTGGGAGTCTCCATGACTTTCTGGACCTTCTGCACAGATTCTGGGGAGTCTTCATGGGCTCCCTACACCTTCTGCATTGATTTGGGGGAGTCTCCATGGACCTTCTTCATGGACTTACTTCTGGAGCCTGTCTGGACTTTCTGGACTTTGAACAGAGACTTTTCAGAGTCTCAGAGGACTTTCTGGACCTTCTGAATGAACTTTCTGGAATTTCAAGCAAAGAATTTTGGGAGTCTGCACAGACTTTTTGGACTTTCCCCTTGGACTTTTGGGACTTGGACTTTCTGGAGTTTCTAACAGACTTTCTTCATGGACTTTCTCCTTAGACTTTCTGGAGTTTCCACGGACCTCCTGCAGCCTGCATGGACTTTTGGGGCTTTCTGCAATAACCTTTTCCACCCCACGCATGGGACCCACAGCCCTTTCAGGCCTGGCTTTCCGCAACGTGATTCAAAATGACCTGTTCCCACCTCACCTGAGAGATGAAGACCACCAAGGAGAAACATCCCCGCTGACGTGATTTCCCTTTTATGCCTCTTTTCTGCTCATTTCCATCCCCTTGCCCCCTAATTACACCTTAATTAAGGTTGTAGCACCCTGCCCACCCAAGGGGCGAGGATTTTCTGCACACCAGGAGTTACTCACGACAATTTGCCACCGTCCTCCAGTCAGAAATGGCGATTCCCTCCTCCTGGCAGTCGTCCGCGTAGGCTTTGAGGGCTTGGCACAGCGCGGCAGGGAGCCAATCGTTCACGCAGAGGTCGTGGATGCAGTTTTTCAGGTAGATGTCGGGGTTGACGGTGGCGTGGCAGCTCTCAAAGGGCCCCGGGCGCTGGGTAAGCAACCCGCAGGATGCCTCCCCTTTGTCCTTCATCCCCTCATCCCCTCGGCAACGTCCGCAGTCCCCACTGCAGCGGTCCCAGCAATGGCGTCTCTGGTTGGCCACCCTCCAGCTCTGGCCCAGCTGTGCGGCGTCCTGAGCCAGGTTACCATCGGGCATGAGGGAATCATCCCGGAAGTCGCCGTTGCTGTTGCCGCACATCCCGCACACTTTGCCGGAGAGCGTAGCGGGCAGCTTCACCACCACGTGGTCACCCCAGTCGTAGAGGACCTTCAGCCTGAAGTCGGTTTGGATCAGCACGGACTTGCCCTTCTGCCGCAGGTGGAGTTTGCCTTGGGCGAGGGAGATGGGGAGGCGGGAGCGGTGGTTGTTCACCTGGAGGAGAAAAACAAACAAATAACATCAAACATGTAAAAAGTAGAGGGTTTTTTGAGCTTTGAGGTGTCTCCTTACAAGAGGTGACTGTGTAGTGGTGTCCCCGACTCACGCGTGGCAAATCACAGAATCATTTAGGTTGGAAAAAAAACACCTTAAAATCATCATTAAATACATTATTCCAGTGAAATTCTGCAACACGGCTTTGGATTTGATAATTTTTTTCCTTGCATACCCTCACGATCCCATTCTCGGACCTGACGACAACCACGGTAATGTCATAGACGCGGACGGTCACGGCGCCAACAGAGGAGACTTCGGGGTTGCCCCTGTGTTGGTTTTCGGCCTCGATGCTGAAGATGGGCAGGGTGGGATCCGGATCGCAGGTCTTGGTCAAGGTGTAGGTGCACGTGCCCATGAAATCGAAGGTTTTCCCATCAAAAGTTTGGTAGTGGAGATTGCCGGTGACCCAGCAGGTGGAGAGGGCTCCTTGGATGCACGTGGGTTGCCCGTCCACCATCTTGCACTTCTCCTCGCAACACAGGTCTTCGCAGGAGAGCGGAGCAGAAGCTGCAGAAAAAGGGGGAGAAAAAACCCCAACCCCATGGATGGCAAGGAAAGGCGAGACCAGCCATGGAGAAGACCCCACCGTCGGCAAGACGCAACCGTGCGTCGGCCCTACTTACTCGTGGCACAAAGACCGGCGAAACCGTAACCGATGTAATTGTGGAAGCCGAAGATCAGGAGCCCAAAAGGTGCCCCCTGGTGTTCGGCGCTCTGGATTTCCTTCGGGTGGCTCATGGTGACGGTGGCCCAGGAGAAATCCGTGCCGGGAATCGCTTGCCAGGACATGGTCTTCTCCTTCTTTTGGTTGAGGGTGATGGTGCTGGCGTCCTCGGTATGGGCGACGAGGACCACGTGGTTCACGTAACCGTCCAGGCCGACGACGCTGTAGGATGTGCAGTAGCTGGAGACGGGTGGGATGTTGAGGAGGAAGGGGTCACGCTTAAGTGAGCCGCTGGCACCGGTGAAGAAGAAAACCACCTGAATCGCAACGGGAGAGCTGACGGAAAGAGGCGAATTTTGGCGAATCTCGAATTTGTGGACCTCCCCGGCCTCGATGTACTTGGTGGACACCGAACTACCCCTCTGGTAGGTGATGGAGGCTCTCTCGGCTGCCACAACGTAGGCAAAGTTGCTTTCCCTCTGCAAGGGGTTGGGGGGAACGACGTAAGTTGTCCCCCAAGCGGCGACGGGCAGAAGCTGCTCAACGACAAAGTCGCAGCCCGTGTGGATCTTGATGCAGGTGTGTCCGGTGAGGACGGCGACGGCGTTGTTGGCCGTGATCTTGGTGCCGGATAAATCGGAGCTGCTTTGCAGTTGGAAGCTGTGGTAGGGGTTCAAGAAGACACGGAGGGTGGAGCCCGGGGAGTAATTCCGCCCTCTGTAATAAAATTTGCCCGTAACTTTGATGGAAACGGTGGCCGAAGTCTTCCAGGCTGCCACCACAAACTCCTTCAGGCCTTCTTTCTTCTTGTCCTCCGGCGTCACCACGTAATATTCGTTGCCCAACTTGTCGACGGGCAGAACGGTGGTGGCCCCCATGGTGTAGCTTTTGTAGTTGACGGAGAGCACGGAGATCTCCTTGGTGGCCCGAATCAAGATGGCTTTATCCGAAAGGTGGTTGCCCACGAGCTCCAAGTTGCTGGGGAGGCGGAGGGAAACGGTCTCGTCTTTCTCCAGGGTGAGGGTTTTGGCGAAGGTGCCACCGCTCATCGTCACCGTCACCTCGGTGGAGTTGAAGTAGGCGGTGAAGAGGAGCTGGATGTTGGCGTAGGTGGCCCCGTCGTCGTTCTGCAGGAAGACGGCGAGGAACTCCTTGCCGCGGAAAGTGGCGGTGGAAAGACCTGGGAAAAGCAAAGGGGGCAAAAAGTGGGGGTTTGGGTGTTTTTTTTTTTTTTTTCCTGCAGAAATTACAGTAGAAATTTCTAAAAAAAAACCCCAAACAACAAAAAACAA
>VZSZ01005539.1:476-11340 GCA_013398815.1 Ibidorhyncha struthersii
CCTTGTCCTCCTCTGGTTCCCTTTGCAGAACATCATATCTGTTTTGCAAGGGCACCTGGGATGGTGTGGGTTTACTTGGGATGCACACCTGCCGTGCCAGGTAGAGACTTGTTGCCACTGTCCCCTGAGAGAGCATCTGTCGTTCGCTTCAGTGGCCAGTCCAGCCCAAACTACAACACTTCCTGAAGAAGATATTGCAAAGCTGGTACCTTCCGTTTCATTTGTCTCTAAAAACCCTGTTATGATACCTCTGGGCCCCATGTCTTTCTTTCAGGGTAATTATGTGTTAATGGAATATCAAAATCTGTAACTGGTAGATGGGAAACAATACTCTTTGTGCAAATACAAAATTAAAAAAAAATTATCAACCAATCCTCTTCTTTTTAGCTATCTTCCTGCTGGTGACAATTGTCATTAGCTATTGTCAGCAATTTAAACAAACATTCAAAAACTTTATGAAAATTGAAGGTCCATTCCTGCAAGGTACTGAGTGCCTTGCTGTTCTCAGTGACCTCAGTGGTTCTCAAGGTTGTTGCAGGAGGTAATCCAAAATTAATTGACATTGTGTAGCTGAAAATACTAACATCAAAGAGAAGTAAAATCACCTGATGATTTAGCATGTAGCAGCAGTTCCCAGGAACGTAGTAAGGTTGTGCACCCCTGCTGTTGAAAGGATTCACAGCATGAATGGCTTTTTCAGAGGTCTTCTCTTTTTTTTTCATTATAATCTCCCTGATTAATGATGCTACTTCTGTTTTGATACTTTCTATAGGCTCTTCAGGTCTCCAGAATTTCGCAACTTTACCGTCAGGGCTGACAAGGTGACTTCCAGAAATTCCACTGAGGGTCTTTCTTTGAAGAATCTGTAAGAATGTCATCAGATCATTTTAATGTGACTTGCACTTGTAATTGTTTCATTACCCTGCAGTGATTCAACTATTTATGTTGAAGTAATCACACCTTGTTTTTTGCTAGTAGTCTGGGCAAGGACTGGTTGGTGTTAATGATCCGAAAAGTGGGAAGTGAATGATGCTCTCCCCTTCTTGTGAAACTATTTAAGAGTTCTTACTTTTACTATGCTCTGCTTCCTAGGGAGAATGATACAGGGGCTGCACACTCATTGGGGAATCCCCAGTTTTATGTTGGTTTAGGGGAAGTGAAATGGGAGCAGGAAGTCATACTGGTCGTAGTGGCTTAATTCAGCTTCTTTCATCCCATGAGGCAAAACCTTACTGGTACCTTTTCTGTCATGAATACCTGGCAGAGATATTTCTGGGATCAAGGGGCTATCAGGAAACTATGTGGCTCCTAAAGGATGCAGAAGCAGTTTTTTGACTCTAGCTTTGTCCTTGGAGAGTCTCACGGGTTTTGAGGGAAATCTCTTTTTGAGAGAAGAATTAGAAGAAAATTTTAGGAGATTTTGACTAGGGAACAGGTGCCTAGTGGGGAACAATGCTCAGCCCTACACTGATTCTTGGAAGCAATGGGTTTAATTTCACCATTGGACTACATTTGTAGTGTCATGACTAAGAGGACACCACAGCAAGCAAATGGGTATGGTAAAGCTCATGTCATGGAGGCTCTGGCCCAGCTAGTAATTATATCTTTGCTGAGTTGTTGTATCTAGGATTAGTCTTGAAGTAACATGACCCCATGTCTGAATATTCTTCCAGTGTTAATTAACGCATATGAATAACTTGTACAAAGTACACATAGGAAGCTGGACATTATTTTAGGAAAGTGGAGGCCAGAAACCCAGCAAAATGCCTTACTGCTATGAAAACAACAAGAAGTAGTTGTGTAAAGGCCCTGGCACCATGTCTATGCTGCCAGTGGATTCTTTTTGCATTAGACTACCTGACAGTGCTGGACAAATGGTAGATAGCAATCACAGGCAGGAGGGGATGTAGCATGAAGATGTTCAACCTTCTGATAGTCAAGACATGAAGAAAACAGGTGCCTCTTTAATTGAAGATGCACAGTAATTTCATGTGAAGCAGAGGAATGCAAGAAAAAGATCTTATTTAAAGTCCAGAGGATATTATTAAATATATCCAGGGTATATTTAATATATTAAGAGGATATTAATATATTAGAGGATATTATTAAATATATCTAGAGGTATTTAAGTACCAGAGGATCTTTCTCCTTCTTGTGGGTGAACGGCATGTCAAATAAGAACTGATTGAGTGAATAAAGCAATTCTGTTTCTGTATAGGTATTAATGTCTGATACTGATTGCACTGGGAGTTAGAATCTGGATTCATCCCATCCAGCTGGTACCTATGCGCTCATGTCTCCTCTGTAATGAACTGAGAGGCACCTCCAGAGTGTATTCCTGGACATTAGGGCAACTCAGAGAAACAAGGTTTTACCTGAGGTTTTTGGTGCCATGTCTATGGGGAAGTAGGAAGAAACACAATTACAGTGACAATGGTGACCACTTAAAGGACTCCTAAATTATGATAAATATTTAGGCTCCAGACAGAAAATTGTAATCAAAGTTTGCAATTTATTAGACGAATAGAGGCAAGCAAACAGTACTGGGCAACACGGGGTGGCTTTCCCCACCTCAAACGTGTGCGCCTATTCTTAGCAAAACTTCTACATTTATGTTACTAACTTTTACATATTCAATAGGTGTAGTAAGACGCCTATACATATGCGTTACCATTCCCTGCTTTTCATGGAAATAAGTTCTCCGCCCACTCGGGCCTGTGCAGTATCCTTTTATGGTGGTCATGAGGGGTCTTGGTGATGAAGTCAGTAGTCTTCCTCGATGTGTCCTATGAATCGCCCTGGGTTTGACTCATGCGCATTACAAACCCCTTTTACACATCACTTTGCGGTTAGCAGCAAAACCGGTTTGGGCTACTCCATGCATCAGATCAAACAAAGGAAACTACAGTTGCAGAACATTCTGTTGCATAGTCACACTTCGCTCTGTGATTTCATCATTGTTCCATATCGACACGAATCAAACGAATGTTTCTCACATAAATGATAAGAATTTTCAAGTACATAAGAGGTATAACAGAGGATATAGCAAGAAGCAACAGACTTAAGTAGTGTAAGAAAGGTTTCATGTTGAAATGGCTTTCTGACAAGTGGAGCTGTGAAAAACTGGACTAGACTGGGAGGTTTTGGAATCTCTCATATGACTATTGTAATAGTGTGGAGAAACACATGTGGTAGTGGTTTGGGTAACTGTGATCCTGTCTTGGGGGAGGGAGATGGAATACAGGTTTGGGCCTTCTCCTACCTTATTTTCTAGTTAAAACAATGTGATAGAGAAGGATTATGTTCTAATTATCCTTTCCTTCATATATCAGTGTTTAGTATGGGTCAAAGACCTGGCCAAAGCTCTGGAAAATTCAGAGAGGCTTTTTAAATTGGCTTAAAGTCTGTGAACTCTTTGGCTGACTGAAGAGAGTTTCATTTTGATTATGAGAGTATGAGGCTCTAAGTCAGTAAATGCTTACTGTAACAGGAGTATTTGTGTGAGTGGGTTTTGCAGGCTGGGCCCTAAAGTTCACGAGACGAATGCAAAATGGTGATCGTCTATAACTACAATATATATAATCCTGCTTTAAAATACAGTTTACATAAAGTTGGACATATGACTGCTAAAAAAGGAATCTTCTCATCTGCATGTGTTTATGTAAAATCTTCTAGTAATTTTAAGAGAACCATAGTTACATTTTTGTCCATAAGTGTCCTGGTTTGAGTGACACAGGACTAATTTCTCTTCTAATGCTTGGGAAGACTGCAGTTTTAGGAGACTCCAGTGTCTGAATTGGTGAAAATATTTACTTTATAGCCAGCTATGGTGTGTGGGTTTCAAGGTCTCAGTGTTTTCGAGCTTGCCAGGTTCAGGGATGAGGAAGAGCGAGACCTGAGCACTTGACCCAAGCTGGCCAACAGGATTATTTCATACCATGAACATCACATTCACTATAAATTAGAAAGTTTGCTGCTAAGTTCTCTCTCTCCCTTGATGGCTGCCATCCTGAGGACTTCTTGCCCCGGTGCCGGACCCTTGAGGCCTTCCCTTCCTCCCAAATCCGTAGTGCTCGCAGTGTCCGACATTTGCTGTCCACTGCTGGGAGTGCACAGCTTCCTACAGATAGAATTGGATGAGTATAATCTTTGCATATTCTGCATTGGTATCGGGATTAATATTGGTTCTTTAGTGTTATTAATATTAATCATCTAGTCTTATTCTATTGAATCTGTTTAGATCTCAACCCCTGGGGTTTTCCTTGATTCTTGCTGATTCCCCTTCCCAGGTGGGGAGGGGTCATCAGGTGACAGAACGATTGTCTAAATGACAATAAATTGTTATGGGTTTCTCAAACCATAACAATAAGAAAAGTTGCTTTACAACAGAGGTCACATAATTTGAACTGGGATTTTGTAGGTGGGAAACTTTGCACTCAAGTTTATATAATCACAAAATGGATGTTTCTAGATGGGCTGGTCACAGTAGGATGTTTTCATAATCAGTGGGGAGAAATGGATTCTTTCAGGGTACAAGTCTCCTGACCATATTTTTGATATCCACATTGTAACAAGATTATTTGTGTGCTAAGAGTGCCTGTTTCTCTCCATAGACTATGAAAACTGTGGTGTTTGCTCATATTATGCCTGACAAACAAACTCAGACTGGAATTTAGGGAGAATACCATGGTTACAGGCAGCTCAATATATAAAAGAAAATAGTTACCTATTAGAAATTTAAAGACAGGCTTTGCTTCTGATTCCAGGATATTGATTTTTTGGAAAACAGGGAAGATTACTCCATAGTTTCTTTTGATTCTATTTCCTGGCTTGAACTAGGCTCTGATTCTCTAAACTGGTTGCAGGGAAAAGCCAGCGCAGTGAAGTGAGAAGGACCAAACTCTGTGTAGTTCTTGCAGTGCGATGTAATTTTTGTCTGTATGTTGGCAGTAACTGGCCACATCATTTGCAACCAAAGTCACCTTCAGAGAAATAAAGTCAGAATAGTAAGAAAAATAACTAGAGGCGGCATAGAGATTACAATTAAGTCTTAAAATGGCATATCGTACTACCACAGTCTTGCCTGCCTGAAGGCTAAATTTAATCTATCTGATCATAATTTCATTAAACAGATAAGAATGATAGCAGCTGAAGATATTTACTTTCAGACATCCAGTTTCAAAAATCCAATAAATGGATAAACTTAAACTTACAGCTTTGTTTAAATATAAGCATGTTAAAAAGCAGGTATTTAGGGCAGGCACTAAAATCATATTTGTTAGATCAACTTCCAGAATTCAGCACAAGATGCTACCATTAACTAAGATTAAAATGCACAATTCCATTTTTAGACTATATTTATTTATAATAAAGAATATGAAATAACTTTTTTCTTGATTTATTAGCTCAAATAACTAATTCCTGGAGCATTCTAGATAAAATAAATTTATCTCCAGCTTACTGTTTGAAGAACGGGAATTTAGCACAAATCTCTGCTTGTAAATTCCCATAACCAAACTTTTTGTTTACCTACAAATGAGCATCTGTTTTTCGGTAAATATTCAAGACAAAGATATAATGAAGTTGTAACTTACTTTCCCTCTGTACTTCTCCAAGGAAACGATCCTTCCTCGTGAATCTTTGATTTCGAAAGAATAAAATTCTTTGATTTTAGGTTTAAAAAATCTGAGTTGCAGTAGGCAGAGAATGGCAGTACACAAAACCATTGACAGAAAGACAACGAAGACCCTGGCTTTGGGCACTGAATATTTCAGAGGATAAATAGTTGTGAGAGACTCCATTTTCAAAAACTTTGGAGAGGAGCCCGGGCAGGTCTGGAATATAAAGGAGGAGCTGAAATATGAAACTTGTAACTTGGACGGAAAAGAACAAGCTGCTCATTTTTTCTCTGTTGCAGAAGTAGCTGTTTCATTTCACCATGCCTCTGCTGGGCTTCAGAGTGCTTGGTAAAGTACAGAAATCTCTCTGGCTGGGAAAAAAAAGAAACAAATGAAAAGTGTGTTCCCATCACCTAAGGATGCTGATTGCTCTGTTTAACTGACCTGTGTGGGATACTCCAGTATTTGTCTGCACACTGTCTTGAGAGCTGCTGGGGCCTCTTCTGTGGGTCTGTAGTGCAGCTCTTGCACATCCTCTGAGTCCCTCAGGTGTCCCTGAAAGAGTTGTTCAGCAGCAGGCACCTATGCTATCAGACAGACCTGGAGAAGCAGTTTAGGGGCCAGCTGTTCAGGTAGAAGGAGGGCAGTACGGCTGAAACCACCCTGTCATTTCCTCTGTCCTGCCTCTCATCAGCTACTGTGGGCTCACAGGCAGCTTTGCTTGTAAAAACTCTTTTACAGTGCATGGGGCAGAGAAAAACTCCTTGTTTATAGGCTGGAATAAGAGAAGAAAATAAAATATTTTTTTGTAATTGGGGGGGGGAGGACGGATGGGACTGATGATGGAAAATGGGTTGCTTTTTTTTACTGCTACTGGCTAATTGGCAGCTAGCTATGCTGAGATGAGAAGATGGAAGGTCTGCACCAGAGAAGAATGAGTTAGCTGAGAATCTCGGATCTAAGACAGGCATCTCCAGTGATGTTTTGCTGAGGCAATTGTGAAAGAAACTCTGAACTTTAGATCCACATGAGTCTGGTGTCTTCTCTGTCTTAATTTTATTGTTTTCTATTTTAAAGATGTTTGCCTGTTGCTCTTGGTTTCTAAAGGCACATCAACATGTAGTGGTGACAACTCAGCTATGGAAAATCAAAATTTTCTGTCTTTCTTCATGTCTTCCCTTGTTCAGCTCTTCTTCTTTCTTTCTGTCCATTTGCTATACCCTCTCTTCCTCTCAGCTTTCAGGGTTTTGTTTTCTCCCCCTTACATTTCTGTTCTTGGGCTTTTCTAAGCTATCACTTGTCTTTCAGCCCACATTGCTTGTCAGTCTCTGCTAACATTCTTTTCCTTCCAGTCCAAACCACTATTGAAGAGCGATTTCTGTCTCAGTCATTTTTCTCTTCCCTCTGCTTTTTTTCTGCTCTTAGAGGCTACATCTTAAAGGATGAAAATAGAACAGGACTTTCTGAAGGTGAAACCTGGAATCTGGGGGTCTGTTGCTTTTCAGTGAATTCAATATCACCTCAACTGCCCTTGATTTGTATAATATCATAGTGGTATGTTCAACCATTTCTATAATCTCTGAATAGCTAAAGTCCATGTTCATTTTGTCTAACAAGACTATATAGAGAGTTTCACACAGTTCTACTTCAGAGAGATGCTTGGGAAATACTATGAAATTTCAGTATTTGTATGGGTGTTTCCTGTGATCTTAGGACATGTGAGGCTTGATCTCTGCTTGGCATAGAGGCCTATGAATGTGGTGTTTCAGTGGTGGGAACAGAAAAGGCACAGACTTCTGTGCTGAAATGAACAAAGCTGTACTCAAAAAGCAAACACAGATGACTAATGCTGAATTTAAAAGCAAGTTTGAATGTGATTTCAGAAAATCCATGCAATATCCTGGTGTCTAAGTTATATCTCGACAACTTCTAATTTGCATCTAATATTATTTCAGAAATAAAAAAAAATACAAGACAATATATTATAAACATTTACTGGAGTACCTAATAATGATCCAGAAGCCTATTATACTTGCTGTGCTTCCTTACTGTTGTTACTTTCACCGTTTTCCCTAAAATATTGCTTTAAAACTGTTAGAAAAAGCAAAATCTTGTATTCAATACTATCTAGGATCTTACATTTCAAATTTTGATACATTCTTTTGCGTTTTTCTGACAAAGTGCTCTATGAATGAATTTGAAAGTAAGAAATGTAAATCTGTCATTTAATCTTTATTTAATATATCTTAATATATTAAAAAGTGTAAGATAACATTAAAAAGAAGACATGGACCTGTTGGAACGAGTCCAGAGGAGGGCCACGAAGATAATCAGAGGTCTGGAGCACCTCTCCTATGAAGACAGGCTGAGACAGTTGGGGGCTGTTCAGCCTGGAGAAGAGAAGGCTCGGAGGAGAACTTATTGTGGCCTTTCAATATATAAAGGGGGTTTATAAGAAAGACTCCAGTACTTAAAGTGGGCCTACAGGAAAGATGGGGAGGGACTCTCTATCAGGGAGTGTAGCGATAGGACAAGGGGTAATGTTTTTAAAGTGAAAGAGGGTAGATTTAGATTAGATATTAGAAAGAAATTCTTTATCCTGAGGATGGTGAGACATTGGAACAGGTTGCCCAGAGAAGTTGTGGATGCCCCATCCCTGGAGGTGCTCAAGGCCAGGTTGGATGGGACTTTGAGTAACCTGGTCTAGTGGAAGGTGTCCCTGCCCATGGCAGGGGGGTTGGAACTAGATGATCTTTAAGGTCCCTTCCAACCCAAACTGTTCTATGAATCTATGAAAAATAATATCAGGAAACCACAATGATGGTGAGAAGATTTAGAAGTCAGAAAGCCCTTCTTTGGGTGAAGATTGAAAAACCAGTCTGGTTCCAAACAGCCAGCACGTGGATTTGCCTGAATGCCCATCTCTCAGGAAAGCCCAAACCCAGGATCCTACACTAAATGTTTGAAATTGTCTTGGGTCTTTCAAAGGCCAGTGCTGTAGCCTAGTGCATGAACGGCACAAATTTAGTTTTCTTCTCTGCCACAGGCTTTCTGTGTGACCTTGGCAAGAAATGCATTTTCATTTTTGATTGTTACAGTGATAGGGACCAGTGATGCTGCTTGTTATGTCCTTGTCTTAGTTGATCTTCAGGCTTCCCAAGTTTTATCTGAAATTTTGCCTTCCTTAATTTATGTCTCTGTCTGTTGCCTTCACTTGATGTCATTGCCAGTTGATTCAGGGGAACTTACCTG
This sequence comes from Ibidorhyncha struthersii, assembly GCA_013398815.1. NCBI lineage: Eukaryota > Metazoa > Chordata > Aves > Charadriiformes > Charadriidae > Ibidorhyncha > Ibidorhyncha struthersii. Next base: position 9,347 of record VZSZ01005539.1, read on the forward strand.
ACCAGGAACATTTGTTTCTTTCTGTTGGTTGTTTTTTTGTTTGTTTTGGTTTTGGTTTGTTTTTTTTTTTTGAGGGGGGGGGTGTTTGTGTGGTTTTGTGTTTGGTTTTGGTTTGTTTTTTTTGTTTTGTGTGGATTTTTTGGTTTTGTGTGGGTTTTTTGTTTCCCCTCCCTCATTCTTTCTTCACCCAGGTGACTGACTGCTGGAACCATCCTCAGCCCAACATCCATGGCCTACTGCTCTGAGGTGGGCTGAGCCCACGCAGCATGGCAGAGGAAAACTTGAAACAGCATGAAGGGACAGAACGATATTAAGTTATGACTAATTTTGTTGGTGTTTTGTCTCCCTTCACTTGTGCAGGTCCCAGACTCAGGAAGGAACACGTACTACAGGTTTAAGAGCTCCATTAAGAGGAAGCTGGCAGCCAGAGCTCCGGTGGCAAGCAGCCCTATTGTCACAAGATGGCAGCAGCTGCACGTGAGAGGCAGTGCAGAGGAGCTGCACAGGGCCTGCTGCATGACCTATCTTTGTACCTCCGGGGGGACCCAGCTCATCCGCATACCTGGGAAGACTCCAGGTCAGACAGTATGCAAAGGAACACTTTCATATAGAGGATGACCTTATGCAGGGACTTCTGAAATAACCTGGAGCAGGGAATTAGTGTAAGGTGTGAGTTGGTGTTCCCCTGTGTCTCAGTGGACAAGGGCTCTGGGTATGGCAGTGTGCAGCAGCAGCAGTCTGTGCAGACCTTCACAGGCAGAGCAAGCACAGGGACAGCTTCCTCTCAGCAGGATTACACTGCTATTGTGAGAGGAAAGCTGGGCCCAAGGTTCCTGTTACCAGCATGCAGACAGTCTAGGACAGCAAGTCATACAGACAGCTGACATCAAGAAGGGGGGTGAAAGAAAAGAGAGAAAAGAAAGTCTCATTTCCAACCAAGTAATGCCTGTTGCAGAACAACCTTTTTGCCTCTATGACGGGGGCTGTATTGGACTGGGTTTAAGTTGCACTGGGCTGGTAACAGTGCACAGGGTTTGTTGCTGCACCTTCATATTTGGAATAATTAATAATAACTGACAGGACAAATAAGAGAATTCATGCAGACCTCTCTCCTTCCCTTCATTCTGCTTCTCCTTTGTCTTATGCACAGCTACCACAGACCCGACCATAACTGCAGAACTTGGATCAGTCTGCATGCCTGGATGTGGTGTCGTGTACACTCAGAGATGACTCGCTGAAGGAGACGCTTGCCCTGTGTTATTGTCTCCCCTCCAATGTGTAAGGTTTCAGGTATTGACAAAGGGAAAGCAGCCAAGGGACACTCACCCTCAACTCACCTTAGGGACAGACTTATCTGAGAGTTGTTCAGAGCGCAGATCAAACATGGCAGGGGTATTGGAACTAGATGACCTTTATGGTCCCTTCCAACCCAAACCATTCTATGATTCTATGAAAAATGGGAGGATAGGTTTTCTTTGTGTGAAGTTTTGACTCTGCTCCTCCACATAGGGGTGTGAAAAGTGTTTGGTGTAGGGGTGTGTTTGTGTACAGGTGTGTTGGGAGGAAGATACGTAGAGCTCTGTGTGTTTGCAGGGCTTGTANGCTTGTACATGTGGCTATGACCTGGTTTTATAACACCAGCAGGATCCTTTGTAGCCCAGCTGTGGCCAGATGTGGGGGTCAGGTGGTGTCTGCTTCTGCTCAGCCCTTTTACTCTGTTCCTGAATTGCTCTTGCTGACTATGTTTGCATCCCACAATGCTGCAAAACCCCTTCCCAGGTGACCCAGTCAGGCTCCTGTCTCAAACCCAGCCCAGTGGCTTGGTGTGGATGTTGTACTGCGGTGTATTGGATTCGCATGGCAAGGTTTTGGTAGCAGGGGGCTACAGGGGTGGCTTCTGTGAGAAGGTGCCAGAACCTTCCCCCATGTCTGATAGAGCCAGTGCCAGTCGGCTCCAAGACAGACCTGCCGCTGGCCAAAGCTCAGCCAATCAG
>VZSZ01005541.1:0-42865 GCA_013398815.1 Ibidorhyncha struthersii
TAGCTGTGTGGCCTTCCCAGCAGATATCAGGGTAGTTGATTGTTTTGTATTTTGTTCTGTGTCGTATATGAAGAGTAAATGCACGTTACATAGATCATTTGCTTTAGCATTGGAAGAGAATTATGTTTCAAGGTTCAAAATAACATTAGAATATGTGTTCTTTGCATTGAAGCAGAGGGCACGATTTAATCAGACTTGTGCTTAAAAGCTGCTTTTCCATGATTTCTGGCTGTTTCTGTCATCTTTCTGTCTCTGGGTCTGAAAAGATCAGGTAAATTTTTTTTCGTGCTGTTGAACACCAAAACCTTTGCCTAGGTCTGCAATAATGTGCCTTAGTTTTGTTTATCCATATTTCTAAAAATAAATGTTTTTGTTTCTGTGATTTAAGGTATATGAATTCTTGGGCTGGGGAGAAAAGGTAGCATTTACTATTCTCAGACTGTCTGATTTGAAATTCATGGGTACTGTGAAGTCCTTGTCTGCTGTATGTGAGTCTGATTTTTGCAAAGAATTTTTTTCAAAGCACTGAGCAGCTGAAACTGGAAATTGAATTGCCATATAGTGAGAAACCACAGGAAGTGGTTATTGTACTTACATATACATTGGTCTGCTTTCCTTTGTTGCCCTCCCCCCCGTCCCCGTCCCCNTCCCAAGGGGCACTTTTTAAAAGTGCCATCTGGGAAATTAAAAAAAAAAACCAAACCACCAGACAAACTGGAGGTTATTAAAGCAAAACCTTGTATCTGGAAAACTTGATTTCCCTGTTCCCTGTTATTATCTAAATTTTTTTTCCTGTTGTCCTGAGTTAACAATCTTTGTGTGCATTATTTACAGTGCCCGTAATCTTTTTTTTTTCCCTTCATTTTTACTTGCCCATTTGGTGAGGTACTTTTAATGTTATAAATACATGGATAAACAGATTCTGCAAAATAGATGTTAGTATTGCTGATTTGGGAGCACTCTTATAGTGCTGCTTGAGAACTATGAGAGAAGAGCTGCTACCTGACTGCCGTCCAACAGTGCAAATGCTGATGAACGTGCTTTTGGACTGCAGTGCTCCGAAAGCTCCTGCAGGTGTTGTCGTCTTTGCATTATTTACAGTGTTGACAGTTAGAGCACAGCCGAAGGTTTAGCCCTCACTTTGCACTCGTGGCTCCCTTGATTTAAGCTTGGACAAGTTGTGTGAGTTAGCAGAATGCTTGCTGCTCCTGTTAGAGCTGTGGGTTTCCTTAAGCTGGTAAATCCACAGTCCTGCAGGACCCTGGCGAAAAAGCTTGTTGAGTCCTAATTAATCCTATGTACACTGGCTCATTTTTCTGCTGCTGATCAAATCACTCAACTTGAAAGATGTCTGCAGGTTAGTTAACTCAGGCCTGGTAGCTGGGGTCTATTGAGTGAAGATAGCCATAGGGATGAGAAGAGCCATGGGCCTGAAAAAGGCGTGTGGTTCCGTGAAGTACCTTCTCTGCCTGCAGTTTCTAATTTAAAGCAATATGGTATCATACCTACAGCTAAGTCAGATTGAACAGCTATTTAAATAGGGCAGATCAGACACACCTACTCATCTGACTCTCTCTCTCTCTCTCTCTCTCTTTGGAGTATCCTAGTCCTGCAGACAAGTGTTTTGTCATTCTGTAGTTGCTCAGTAAGGGGTTTCCTCTTGGTCAGGTAAAGTATAAACAGATTAAATGTGATAAAGGGAAAGATGAGCCGTTGGTCTGCTACTCTATGGCAAAGCTTGTATGTCTCCACAGTATGAATGTTACTGTTATGTTTGAGGGACTGCTGGTGGGACTGGATGGAGCAGACTATGGGAGGAAAGATCCATGTTGGGTGTCTGCTATTGGCAGCATCCTATCATCCTGTTGAGGATGTGTAACGTGTACTTACGTGTATAGCTATGTGTTGTTTCACAGAAACTTGATTTTCTCAGTTGAAGTGTTTTCTGTGTTTGTTTGCAGTGTATTTCATGATACTTGGATGTACTTTCAATCTGTAAAAAATGAATGTGTTGAGTTGTTGTCATCAATCTGAAGAGAAACTTTGGCAGTAATAAATCCTTTGCAATCCATTCTGGACAAGTAAATTTATTCCTTTTTTTTTTAGGTCATTTTTTTCCTTCTTTAAAGTTTTGAGCTGTCATTCTGTGAAAACAAAGCATCTCTTTGAAAGAGCAGTTATGTCTGTTTCGTTGGATTGGACCTGCACTGAAACACTGTTGGGGAAAAAATGCAGCTGTAATATGAAGTGCAGAGCTCTAGTTGTTCAATGTTTTGCAAATCTGTACTTGAAAAATAGATATTCTGTGAAGGTTTTCAGCTTATCTTCCATCCTGAACATTTTGTAAGGCAAGTGTGGCATAAATAAGAAGACGGACCAGATAGACCTGTTGCTTTAAATCTGTTAATGGGTTTATTATTGAGAATTAAAAGTGAGTTATTTCAAGATAAATGTAGTGCGCATTGGTTAGGCAGTTTGGCTATTTATTATAAATACTAAATAGTAAGTGTTTTTAGCATTGCTCTTATGTTAGTATGATTGGAGGCTGGCCAGTCTGATGGGAGAAATTTGTTAAAGTTTCTTTTTCTGTAGATCTTGTCTGTTTTGCTCAGATTAAAATAATTAGTGGTTTGCAGAGGGTCCTATGCAACACTGAAACTTTTTAACCTAATCTGCACCCTGGACAGCTTTTAAGGTAATTGCCAACATAAATGGAAAGATGGAAGTGATAGTTGTAGCTGCTTGCTGTAGCCTCGCCCCAAGAGGAGCTGTGTGGTTACAGATGGCAGTGGCTTTCAGAGTCTGTTCTGGTGACGGGACTTCCTGTACTTCAGTTACTCCCTTCCTGAGATGCCAGTGCAAAGGACCAAGAGAGAGCGGTAGAAAAGTTGGCCATGCCAGAGAAAGTCCTCGGCTGTCCATTCATCTGCAGTCTTTTAATAGGTAATGGGACTGATTTTACTGCAGTCCAACCAATAAGCAAATCACCAGCTGTTGCGGGGCTGCCTCAGGCTATTACTTATGTCAGCCTCCATAAATCTCAGGCCAAGTTTTTGTTTTCCCTTGTCTTACATATATGTTTGAAATACAAGTCCATCATCTCCTTGTCCTGTTGGATGCAGAGGAAAAGGATGGTTTGTGATGCGCTGCAACGTTATTGCTGTTCTGCTGGTGTTGGGATGCAGGGTCCTCTGCTGATGGGAGTCTGTGCTATGATCTTGTCAGAGAGCAGGACTTCGGGTTTTCACGTAAAAACTCAGCCCTCGGTTTTACTGCTGGGTGTGGTGTCCTTTGTGATCTGTACAGGCTGTTATTTTAGTCCTTGGTGTGCTGCTGCTTTCAGTCCCTGCACACACACATCTCCGTTCAGGTGTCTTTCATACCACCCTTAACATACCTGTTATGATTCTCCATGTTATTACGATTCTCCTGTCTGCTGGCTCTTTCTAGAAGGCAGGGAAGTTTATCTAGCTTCTTGTAGGCTGTGTGATTGTTCCTAATCATGTGCCTAACGTTTGGGTTCCCTGTGTTCCATATGTGTCAGCATCACGAAGCTTTAATATGGGAATTGAATTTGACAGAAGTTATATGCATTTGCCAGTCTAATACGTTTTACTCTGCAGGATTATTTTATTCTTATACTTACCCAAGAAATGCTGCATTTGTATATAGAAATATTTCTGTGAATTTTCCTTGTTAGTCTATGTAATTTTTAAACAAATTGAAGGAGCTTTCATGGTTGGTGTTGGGGAATGAGCAGGCCTCATAACCTTAACTTAATTGTTACTGTCTTCAGAAATGAAGCAACTTTAACAGTGAAGTTTTCAATGCAGCTATTTAAAAATGAGATGCTTTGCTTGACTGGAAATATATGCAACTTTAATTTGACAACTGTAGTGTAGGCATGAAGAAGGATGGGCTGAAATGGCTAATGCTTTGGAGATGAGCGGTAATATGTCAAAATTTTCATGGCAAATCTAACTGCTTAGTCTGCTTTCTGTAGCTGTTACTATATAGAAAATTATGTCATCAAAATACATATTTTATAAAACTATGAGAAGTTATACTTCACAACTGCCACCAGAGGCCTCTTTTTAGCCAAGTTAAGCAGCTGCTTTGACTTCACGTTGCTCTTATGAGCAGATTTATGGATATATAACTCTGGATGAAACATAAATAAACATAAATAATAAATATAGTGAATGTAAATAAACATTGCTGCCTAATTTTACTGATATTTCTTTGCATTTTTAAGGTTTTGAGATTAAGTTCAGTTTTGAAATAGGTTAGCATTTGTCATCCGCATGAGAAGGAGTAGAGGGTGCACCTGCCTGGAGCAGAGTGCCATGGGCTTTGAATGGATCCCAGCAGTAATTGAAACCTGCCCTTCGGTGCAATTCCTGGGACGGGTAAATGTACGAACAGGGACTAGATTTTTCTTTTGTCAATCTTCAGATGTCTAAGAATGAGTACTGAAGTTTGAGCTAGTTACAGTAGCTCAGCAGAGCTATTCTAGAGAAAGGGTATCTCCTGAGGGTCACTCATCCCAGCTGTTTCAGCAGTTTATTTTGGAATGAGATAAATTGGCCTCTGGAAATACCTTGGTTTAAAAGTTTTGTGTTTTTTTTTTNAACTTTTTTAAAAAAAAGTTAAGGGAGCTCTGATGAGTGTAGTGTAAAGTCAGGTGAGATAACACACCCTCATTGTGTAGCAGAGAGATGACACCTACTGCTGACAAAGAGGACATAAGTAGTTGGCCTTCTTAAAAAAATATCTAACATTTCTGCTCGAATAAAAGCAAAGAATCTGTGTGTGTATGTATTTATATAAATATATTTTTTTTTTTTTACATCATTAGTATTTAACTTAGGAAAGCTTCTTGTGAAAGAAAGACATCCTTCCTTACTTAAAGGCAATAGATACAAACAGTCCCTTGCCCCTGAAAACTGATCTAACCTGTTTCAAGATTCTCTAGTGTTCTTGAAAAATAGCCTTCGTGCTCTGGATCAAGAGAAATCATTGATTTTACAGGCTGACAGCTTAAAAAGACATACAAGAAATATTTTAAGTCACTTAAGTTACTTCAGGCCTGTATTTTATACTTTGTTGCTTTTCACAGAAATCCAGACAGGTAAAAAAGTTGAACTAGATAAAATATAGTATATTCCTTAACTGTCTATACTCAGTCAGAATTTGTCATTTTGAACGTATTTCAAACTGCTGAAATTGTGACTTCTGTGCATATGTTGTTTGATAGGCTCAGTGCTGGGAAAGTGTCATGTGATGTGTCTTCTGAGCTTTACATCTGAGTTTTCATGTGCTTAGAAAACTAACTTCTGAAATGATTATTTTTCTGAATTTTATGAAGTATCTACCAGAGAAACTTTTTTAAAATCTTGACTTTTTGTTTTCTTTTGATGATGGCAATGATGTTTTTTAATATATCACTTATTTTCTGGTTATACGCTTAGGTTTGAGCTAGTGTGCTTGTATGTCGGTGTCACTTAAACTTGGCCTGTTCTTCTCAAAAGATTCAGATCATGCCAAAAGTGTCACTAATTGAATCTGCAAGATTTTGATGCCTTTGGCACTGTAGAGCCGGGCCTTTTAATAAAACACAGTATTCTGGAGACGAAGATGGGAACGCAGCACCTTTTCCTTTTGGAGAGTGCCCTCCTTACAGGGATGATCATGTTCCCTTTTTTCTGTCTTATTCTGGGTGATTTAGGGTAATAAATCATAGAATTTTCTAGGTTGGAAGGAACCTTTAAGATCATATAGTCCAACCATCAACCTAACACTGCCAAAACCACCACTAAACCATGTCCCTAAGCACCATGTCTACCCGACTTTTAAATATCTCCAGGGATAGCGACTCCACCACTTCCCTGGGAAGCCTGTTCCAATGCTTGACAACCCTTTCTGTGAAGAAATTTTTCCTAATATCCAATCTAAACTTCGCCTGGTGTAACTTAAGGCAGTTTCTTCTTGTCCTGTTGCTTGTTACTTGGTAGAAGAGACTGACCCCCACCTCTCTACAACCTCCTTTCAGCTAGTTGTAGAGAGAGAGATAAGGTCTCCCCTTAGCCTCCAGGCTAAACAACCCCAGTTCCCTCAGCCACTCCTCATAAGGCTTGTTCTCTAAACCCTTCACCATCTTCATTGCCCTTCTCTGGACACGCTCCAGCACCTCAATGCCTTTCTTGTAGTGAGGGGCCCAAAACTGAACACAGTACTCGAGATGTGGCCTCACCAGTGCCAAGAACAGAGGGACAATTGCTTTCCTGGTCCTGCTGGCCATTGTCTTCCTGATATGAGCAGGCTGATTTCCCAGTTTATCCTATAATTTGATGGCAAGGTCACACCCCAGGGAGATGGAAGGTTGGATTGGATAACCCATGTGCTGACCCCATGTGCCACTGAATCCAGGTCTTGCTCCTCTTGAACATGTGCTCTTACCACCATCTCTAATTGAAGAGCTGAGTAGCTCATAAGCTTTTGTCCCCAGGACCATGATACTTTGCTGTCAGTTCAGTGTTAGCAGATTGTCAGCATGCTCAAAGCACACTTCAGTCTCTGAAGGATATAATGTATTGTGGTTGCTTAGGCAGTGAATCCTAAAGCGCTGTATGTCTAAATGGTGTGTTCTTAATTAAGCCTTTCATCATGCCTTAGTTGAGAAGTCTGGATCCACTGCAGATTTGATAAGATGAATGTCCTAACCTCCAGTCATTGTGTTCTGCTTTTGTTCCTGTGTCAGGGTGCTTTTTGCTCTATTTACATAACATTGCAGTGTGATGCGATGTACTGTGAGATACCTGGGTGGTTACATGTAGTTGTTTCAGGTTGTTGACTTAAGCAAGTTTTATAACCTCTTTTTTAGGACATTTTTGCTCAGTCACCATAGCCACTTACTTCAGCCATATGGAAGAAATGCAAGATCTCAGTAGTGTCATACAGCACTCCTTATTTATAGATCTGTTCCTAAAAAGAAGAAAAATGGTTTTATTTATAATTCATTTGTCATAATGAACGTTGGAGATTTCCCTTACTGAGGTGGAAGCAAGCCTTTTGCAAGACAAGTCCATCAGCAGTTTACTTTTGTTGAGCATAGAAAGAATTTTACATACATTAAAGCACACACTGATCTCTAATCTTTCTAAAGCTTTTCACAAGAAAAATGGAATAGATTGTACAGCTTGTACATGCGTAGAGCTCCAGTATGGTGCTTGTGAACGAGACGTGATGCAATTCTTTCTCCTTTACCTCTAGAGGATTGAAAGTGAGCCCAACATCAACTCCCAATATGTAGCTGAATAGATCAGCATAATAAGTTGTGTTGTTATGTATTAGAAGAGTGACACAGGCTTGTTTATAGAGTATGTGCTGCCTTTGCTGCTTCGTTAGGAAAAGTAACAGTGAAGGTTGTCTTTAGATTACTGAGCCTTTTGTCTATATATACATTCCCAAAGCACTATGTTATTTTATGGGCCAGTGAAAAATTTGGTAAGACTCTTGTTTAATTTGACAGTCTTTGCAGATATCTGATTATCAGGGCTGGAGTATGGGTGATACAGCGGTTATGATTCAAAGAGAGTAGTGAGCTGTCCATAGAGTGGATTACTCTTTTTTTTTGAGGGAGAGAATACATTCTCTCTGCTAATTCTTAACATCAGCATCTTCTGTGTGCTTAATTCATGTATGAAGGAGCTGGGATCAGGAGTCATCTCTCCTCTTTATACCTTCAGCTGTAAACATGAAAGCCTGAAATTAATGTGCTTCTCAACACACATTGCTGATAACAAAATCTCTGCCTTGACCGTGGCCTGCTGACTCCCCAGCTGTTGCATGTGCATGCAGACATCTGCATTTAGTGCAGCCACAGCAAAGATGTCAGTTCCTATCCAGGCAGGTAACGCTTTCCTACTACTCAATTGATCAGCTTTGTTATTATTGGAAGGCTAAGCTATCATGAAGGGTGCTACTCAAGAAACTGAAACATGAGATGTATATGAAATATCTATGAAATTTGTTACTTTATAACTTCCAAAACTGTATGTCCCTTTCAGAAATTAAATTTTTAGACAAAACTTTTTTTTTCCCTACATTATACTTAACAGATTTGCTTGGAAGCTTTGGAGAGATTAGGCTGTATGGATTTTTCTGTCTATGAACTGTTGGGTGGTGTGGTATTGATTTAAAAAAGCCGATGGCACACTTCCCAGTGCTTCACTGGTCACATTCAGGGTAAAATTCTGTGGTTGCAGTGTTTTTTATATTGAAATGCATGTGTTACTGGAAGTGGGAAATCTAGCTCAGGTTTAAGTACTCTTAAGGGATTATGGAAATTACTGTATTTTATTCACCCTGAATTGAACCAAGCATGTTATTTAAACTTTAAATTAATTAATATCAGTCTGCTATTTTCACTTTTGCAAGTGAGAATTTGCAAATGCACATTTTTGTGCTTTTGTATTATTTAGAAGGCAAGTATTTGCTACACGTAATTATTTATTATCTAATTAGTCATCCTAACTTTCTCTGAACTGTTGCTACTGTAGCGCAAAGAAATGCTGACGGTTTGTGGGTTACTGTGAGCCTCGATAACTGTAAGTTTTGGGGAAAAAAAATAGTGTTGTCTTTGCAGAAACAGAGTTTATGGATTGACATTATCAACAACAGTAATTCTGAAGTTGCTTCTTCAGGATACTGTACTACAGACAAGTGAACGGGTGTATGATGTTCCGGGCACTTGGCGTTGCTTTGCTCTTCTACAGGAAAGGTTCTGCAGACCTCCCCATGGAGGTCAACATGAATGCTCAGCAGGCTGAAAAAACGTCTGCCCTCTCATTGGAAAGAGCAAATCTGAGCAAAAGAGAAAGCAGCTGCAGTGGGAACCAGTGGGTAATACAGCACTGGTGAGCAGATCAGGGCAAACTCTGTGCCTATTTTCCACCAAGGCTATTTGATGGGAGCTGTTTCTTCAGTGTGTATTAGAGCTTTCTCCTTAATGCACAAGTTGCATTTTTGTCAGCTGTTGTCATCAAAATGATTGAATAATTGTCAGTGGTAGATCCTTGATGTCCTATATTTAATAGGCAGTGTGTCCTGGCAGAACTATTGGTCTATCAGCTTATTGTTCCTATTACTGTAAGTTTACTTCATCTAATTGGACTGTGAATAAAGGAAAATCAAGATCAGCGAGCCTGATGTGGGTTTTTTATTCATTAACTGCACTCACTAGGCATTGAACTGTACAATTGTAATGCAGGTATCCTGGGATCAGATTTATGTTTCTTGGCTATCTGTTCATGATCTTTTGCCATCTTACATGTTGCTCCTTGGATTTCTTACTGAATGGATCTCGTACCTATAAAATGTGATTAAAGTTGTACTGCTTGCATGATGACAGTTAACTTTGTCAATGTTTCCATAAGAAACTAGAGTCTTTTGTTCCTGCAGTTTCAGGTTGCTAGAGCATGCAGTGGGCTGTTGCTTGGCTTCCAGAAGCAGAACACTGGAACCATGCTTCCAGGCAGTCATTTTAAAATTATGAGAATATATGACCATTTTAGAAACCAGTTATTCGCCTCTTTTGCTCTTCTATATTTCAAGAAATCTTTGAATGGAAACCTTGTTGTTTGTTCCTATGCATCTTGTTGTCTCAGGAAAGTAGCTCAGAGCTGAGGTGTTTGTATATATATAGTTCTGTTTTCTCCTTTCTTCCACCCAATTTAAAAATAGTTCTCAGTCTTTAAATTCCTGTGTCTGCTTTTCACATATGTATTGATAAATGGTACTTGAGAAAGAGTCCTACTATTGAAAACCGTGATTAAATAGAGAAAAGGCATCTGTGTGTAGTTTCTGTTAACATTGAGTGTAGTGCTGATTATATGATTCATGAATTCCTCATAAAACCTTTTCCCTTTTGCCCACATTCCATATTACAAGCTTCAAATTTAAAAACACTTGGGCAAATAAATAAGTAGTGGTGCGTAGTCTATAGTTAGCAGCTATTTTATAGCTCCAATATGCGTTTTTATTTTTTTCCATTACAACTGGTGCTGATTGAATTCTAATGGAAGTTGGGATGAAGTTCCACGATGGTAATCATATATGAATCATTCTTCCATAGAGATAATTATTACTTCTCTACAATATTGCCTTTCTTTAAATATCTGTAGCTATTTATCCTGCTATTATCACTTAGTTGAGCCAGCTACTTTTTTGAACTACTTTTTCAGGGTTCAGATGCTATTGATTTTTATTGTTTGTGCATTATTAACCTTTACCCCAAGAGAATGTAGTTTTAAGTATTTCTGCAATACTTCTGTAATTTTTAAGATAATGTTGAAATTTGTGATGTTAAGATTTAAGCTGCTTTTTACTGAATTATTGTATAATAGCATATGCATTTATTAATAGTATAATGCATTGTATTTGGCTTATTGTAAGTATTTTTCTTTTCACAGTGAGCTTTGAAGGCAATCTGAAACACTTGCAATAGAAACACAGGCTGCATAGACTATGTAGACTGCAGAGATTTCCAAATACACATTTTGATTTTTTTTTTTTGTAAGAAGATCTTTGTTTTTCATTAAGATATTTAATCGTTAAGGTATTTACCGAAGGTCTTAGATCTGTACCTGGTAGGATGACAGGCTAAATGCTGACCTGATAGATATATTGATTAGACTTATTTTCCATTATGCTGTTACTTTTTCCAATGCTACTAATGCGGGACTGGACAAACCATTTATCTTCCCTCCTGTCTTTGTTGTGTGCTAAAGAGCCTGTACTTATGGACTGCTTTCATTTTTAGTCTGCCACACAATAATGCTCACCAAAATCGAAGGGTTTCTTCTAAATAAGCTCAATACATTCTACAATAACTTCTGTTAAGCTACTATGAAGTACTCCTAAAATCCCCCAGGTCTCTTGAAATGTTTTAGGCTGCTTGACTATTTCCCCCCCTGCAAATCTGGTGACCTGAATTAATGCATGAAATCCTGAATAATTGGTTACCTAATTGACTAATTATTTTATAGATAACAATAATTTTCTTGTGTGTTATTCTATGCTATATTGTCTTGTTATGCAACTTTTGAAGGCTCTGACACACATTAAAACCTCTACCATGTTGAAATGTTTGATTTTCTGGTTACATGTTAATAAGTTTTTTATTACTATTTTTATCAGATGGAGATTGAATTAATCTGAAAAACCTTGCAATTTGCTTATTTGTTCTTTGTATGTAACTTGCACCGTCCTTAAATTTATGATAATATTTCACTTAATAATATGATAGAGTAGAACAGAATTTGCATGGGCTTGATGGACATTTTACTTTTGCATGTAGATAGAGAAACACAAAAAAATTACTGTCCTGTCATTTCATCAAAAATGTCCTGGAATGAGATGCACGGACTTTAATTATTGCATGACTATATAGTGGTTTAACACATGAAAAAAACAGGTTTAGAAATTCTGTTGTTTTTTTTTCCCCAGAAACAAATCATACTATTTTTTTTTCTAGCTCTTTATGTTTGCAAAATATGCTTTTGATATTTAAAACTGTTACTACTAGTATTCAGAAGTTGTTCCATTTGGTGTGCATTTTTTAGAGCCCTACACTGATGTGTATATCTTGGAACTTCTTGAAGATTTTTTTAACATAAAATCAAATAAGAAAATTTAAAAAATGAATTGCACATTTCTCTAGAGTACGCCATTCCAGCAGAGTATTTCAGCNAGAACTAACCCTACAGAACCAAGAAGCTGCCTATTGTGCAGAATATACTTTTGCAGGTAATACAGGACCAGAATTTCAAGGGACAAATCTTACCTTTTGCTCTTAGTCTGTTCTGCTTGAAATTTTGCTCCCAGCTCAATTGCATATAGTTTTTGTTTTGTTTTTTTTTTTATTAAAAAGGGAATGTAGTAGCTCTGTCTGTACTTAAAACTGTCTAAAAGACCTGTGAAAAATTTGGTTCATTATAAATTTGCCAGACGTTAATTGCTCAGTCTTTCCCATATTGGGTGACAACCTAAAGCTGGGGGTTTTGTTTGTTCTTTGTGGGGGTTTTTGCCTGGGGGGTTTACATTTGCTAAAGTTACTCATCCATATCTCAAAGCATGGTCTAATCTTGTGGCTGAGCTGTTTGTTATCTTGCCTCTATCAATCATAATGAGTTGTGTTAGAAGACACTTTCACAAATTTGACTTACTAGGTGGAGAATTGTTAGCTTCATGGTTGGGAAGCCTCTGACTGCATTATATTATTTTTTGGTGGGATATAATGGCTGTGACAGGCATTGCTGGAACCTGCAATTATAATAAGATACCTGTATAGTCCTCTGCATTTATTTAGGGCTTTTGTACCTACGCTGAAAAAAGTGAGGCTAAAGCAAGGTTGGGAGCGTATTGAAGCAAAGCTGTGTAGAAAGCTGAAATTAAGGACGGAGAAGAAAGAAAATGATGTCATCCAACACCTGGAGGAAAAACTCATGTGGAAGGAATTTGGGGATATGGAAAAAAATTATTCCAAACCAGAGAAGAATGTGTGTTACAGGCTTGTGCTACATTTTCTTATGTAATGAAATTATAGTTGAAGGTTACACTACTACTTCCTTTTATGCAGACATCTGTCTGTAGACAAACTGTATACCATTGTAGAGTAAATGTAGGCTTATATTATTTAAATGGTTTAATAGACTTTTCAGTAGCTACAGCAAGAGCACTGTTGCACTAGCACTGTCATATAGAGCAGCACATTTAACACCATATCAGTCACCTTGCTGCCCTTTTCACTTTGAATGTTTTACCTAGCAACTTTCATTAAGCCCATCTCAACTTTACCTATGTGACAGTGGAGCTTTGATAAGTGTCGTTGCTGTGTAACACCTGTACTCACCTATTATGGCTCTTATATTCAGCTTAACCTGTGTTTTAATAGTTCTCCGCAATGACTGAGAGTATGGAGTGTCTTAGGACTGCTCTTCATATTCCTTCACAAATTTTACTATCAACTAGAGTATTTAAGTTTGGTTTTCAGGTTTCAGTTTCCTGGGCGGGTTACAGAGAAATCTTATCTGAAAGGGACCATTAGTTTCTGTGATGTTGTTGGAAACAAGATTTTGTATAATTTACTTAATTGTAAATTGTAACTTAAGGTGGGGAAGTCATAAGATAGTATTTTGTTCTTGCATTAAAGTGTACTTGAAAATAATATTTTTTTAAAATAACTGATATATTTTCTTTTTCTACGTAATGTTTTAAAATATTCTGGGATAAGTTTTAAGTTGCAGTTGCAACTTCTTTCATTGAAGAAAATGGATAGAGCAGCTGATGAGTGATGTTGTGTCACCCATGTGGCTTCATGTTTTGGAAGATGCTTAGCTAATTTACCTTTAATATCAGCCCTTTAATATCTCTGGAGATCTGTGTACCTGTTCATTATTGGTATCTGAGTATATTCTGTTTTCTGTGTTGAAAAAAAATGAAATCTTTGCTGTTGTTCCTCTCGATTCTTCTCCTAGGCACTGGGGAAAATAAAAGTGACAAAGAATAATAGCGTTTGATTCCACTCCTTGGTTTTGTCTCTTCCAAACACAAAGAGCAGGAGGAATTGCTGTTGAAACACTTGCTACTGCTCTTGTTGCTCTCTTCTTTCAGGTGTCCATTTTTAGGGATATTAACTTCTATCCCTTGTACTTGAAGAACAATCTAGTTAAAGCCATAAATTCTGGACAAGAAGGAGCCAATGAAGGGAGATATTCTGAGCTATGGCATATGACATCGTCACTTTGAGCAGAAGGGAAGTTGTGGGGCCAGAGTGGTAGAATAAGGAGGATGGACCAGTGGCATCTGAGGGAAAAGCAGGAGATTCAATTGGTAGTGCCAGACTGTCATCATAGTTTTGATTCATGCCCTCTTCTGCCCATGACTTGACTAAGAACTCTCCAGCTGCATAGTTCTGGAAGAGTTGTCATTTTACTTATCGCGTAACGAATCTCAGTACAGTACTAAGCATGCAGGGCAATCGGGTGCTCTTTGCTTTTGGTAAATGTTAGTATAAAATATCTTTCCTCTATTCTGTCACTGAGACTGTTCTTCTTCCCCTACTTTTCTACCAGTGTGATTACCCCGCAAATACTTTTGCCATTAATCAAGATTGTAGCTTGTGAACGAGAGGACCTAGTGTTATGTGGTTGTTTTGTAAGTTTATTTAATTAAAAATAAAGGTAAGATTTTTATTTATGAAATTTAATTGCAAAGAAGAAGTTTTAGGAGGAATTAGCTCAGGCAGTTTTATCTTCTCTTTGAAGATGATAGAATATGAAAGATAACATGTAAGAAGAAAAGCAACCAGAAACTGAATTAGTAAAGCACTGGAAGGCCTTAATCTGATGCAATCTAAAATAACCACGTTGAGTATTAGAATAGTCTTTATCACTTTTTAAAATCAGGTGATGTGAGGAGAATTGTTCATTTAGCCTAAATTTCATGAAGACAATAGGCTGCAAGCATTATAACTACTTACAATATCATTTTAACATCATGCAGTTCATTCTTCCATTTGAAGTGTATGTGAGGTATGTATCTGTTTGCCTCAGCAATATTTTGTTTAAACTATAGTCACATTACGTAGATCAGCAGTGCAGTGTGCTGTAAGTTGGAACTGGATCTTGGTTTATGTCTTGTAGCTTAAGACTTGCGATTGTTTAGAGAATGTTAATCAAACTTTCCAGATGACAAAAACAATAAATGGTAATTTGTAACCGCTTGGTTCAGTATAATGCTCATGCTGGAAGTGTGTGTTATGATTTCTTCATCCAGCTGAAAAAAAGTAAATGCTGGTTTTATTAAGTTACTTGGTCTGCAAATGACAAAGCTGTAAAACCACTCTTGGCATGTGGTCATAGATTACCACTGGGTACTAATCTAGACTATATTATCATCTCTGGCATTTGTGGTGCATTTACTGCAAAAGTGGAATCTATTGTGAATTTAAAGAGTAAGTAGAATCTATTTGTCATTTGCCAGTATACTGGTTCATTATTTTAAGACTAAACCAAAAAGATTTCGAAGTTATGAATGATTTCTCTTAGAAATTTCAGTTTCTTTAATAAATTCAGAAGGTATGATTCCTTTCTGTCTGCTCCTCCCTACAGGGAAAATGGAGTTAGAGTTGAGGAGAAAAAAAAGAAATTTGGATAATAAAGCACAGCAATGTGACTTCTAGTTTTCCATTTGTTAGTGTTGAACTATTTGCAATACGATGGCAACAAATTTTGCACTTTTAAAAAACCTGTGGAAACAATTAATTTCTAATTACCAGCTACAGTGTTTTGTTGACATTAGAGAAATCTCTTTATGCTATCATTTTTTTTGGCTTAGAGCTTAACGATGTTTTAAATAATGGACTGACTACAGTAAAATGTGATTTTTAGAACTTAAAAATAGTCAGCAGTTTGTGTTAATGTAGTTTCATAGTTTTATTTTCCCGTGAAAGAAAATAAATCTATGAAAATAATCTACCTAGTCATGTGTAAATTGTCCCTTCTACTGGACAATCAAAATGTGTATAAAGTAGTTAATGCATATGATACTGGGTATGTATGCGTCTAAATTTAAAAAGTATCATTATGATTGATGTAGTTGTTTTGAAGTTAAACCTTAAAGATTATGGTTGTTCTACCTAATTAAATTTGCTTGCACTAATGAAATGTTGCAAAATGTAGAGATTTTCTTGGGGCAATTACTTGGAGTAATTGAAAAGTTAATATATGGAACTCTTCTTATTTCAGAAATGACTTAGTATCACGTTGGAATTTGCTTATTACAAAAGATAAATTTAGCTATATAATTTTCTTCTGTGACTTCAATAGTTGTCAAATATTTAATAAGATTGTAAAATGTTTTAATTAAAGCATCATAGTGTTAAGTAGTTTCTGACCTGTAATATGCTATAATAAAATGCCATTTTTTTTTCAGTATTGGGAGAAGATCAAAATAAAGGTCACAGAAAAGTAGAGTTTAAGACTCATATTCATATTCCCCCTCCCTCCTGTACTCTTTATTAATGTCATCTTTATTTCATTATCACCTAAATTAACATCAGAACCAACATGACTGAGCAAGCTGATTATTCAGCAAAATACTGAGGAAATTGTTGTGATGCAGTTCTAAGCTGTCACCGTATGCATTCTTAAAATATTGTGAATCTTGTGTATATCTGCAAACTTATAAAGATATAAAATATTTAGTGGTAATACAGAAATGCTGATCTTTAGATTGTTCAAAGTCTTTTATTCCTTTAAAGTTATATAATTAAGAGGCTCAGTGCTTTTATAACTAAACATCATTAGAAATGCAGGAGTATATATAGAAGAAGAGCTTGTGATTTGCATAGCCAACTGCCTTGGTTACAAGTCCTTTCTGCCACAAACTTTGTAAGATACTTGGCAAGTTACTTAGTTTTTTAATGCCATGGTCTTACCATTTATGAAATGTGTATTTATCTGTTCTTTTTCCTGTGTTGTCTAATGTGAAAACAAGTTCATAGTTCTGGGCTTCCAGTAGCTTTTCAAAACTTAGATATTTTTTGTTGTTGTTGTTTAGTTTTCTTTAAGGCACTACAGTGCAACCACTCAGTCCCTTTTTCCACTTTTCTGAATTCTGCATGCTAGCTGTTTAATATCGCTTTACCAGTTCCCCGTTAAAGAAAATAAGTGACAACAAAGGCTAAGCAACAATCTCTCTCTAAAATGATTACATTTTACTCTGGGAAATTTTAGCTGGGAAATCTAGAAACTGATAAACTTGCTCATGAAAGGCGTTCTGCGAAAACAGCTCCAAATATCAGAGAAGACAGATTTTGTTATTGAGCAGTAACTTGATGAGCTTCTGTGAAAGGGAGTCTACGGTGATTTTCTTCTCACTTTGTCAGAAAGAGAAAATATTGCTCAGAATTGGATAATGGAAAGAACTACTAAACAACCACATTTTGTTTACCACCTATAATGCTGGGTAATTGGTCTCACCTTTGGCTCTTCCACTAGTAAATCAAGTTTTATAACGATCCATAACAGTTCTACAGCTCTGCTAATTACTGCTCTCCAAGAATAAATTGACATTCTCGTCAATATAGTTTTGCTCAGTTGACAGGTTTGGTTTTGCTTCTTTCATTGACATGCTCTGAGATGTACAAAGTCCCTTGGTATTTCTGGGGATCCATATTTAATATCTTCTCTCTGTTCCTTGCACGTACAGAGGGTGTAAATGAGGAGTTCTCTACAGGCATTCCAATGATTACAGTGATGCAGAATTAATTTCTGACTTGGAATGAGTGTTATTCAACAGCGTTATGTTCAGAAATCAAAGCTTCAGATAAGAAGGACTCATTTGTGCCTTGTGCTGTCCTTAAGCCAACTTCGTGGTTTTCTGTCTGCATCCTATCAACGGTTGAACATAAAAACTGCCTTAGTGATTTGGGGGAAAAATCTTTGCGCGACAATTAGACTAAGACTATGACACTTCAAAGCGTTAAGAGTAAACACTGTGTCTCAGATATGTTAATAATAAGTAATAAGCAGAAAGCAACTCTGAAGTGAATGGTTTACAGGTTTCGATTAGTTATTCTGTCATTTACAAAAATGACTGCTGTCTTTTAGTTGATAAGCATGTAAAGGGTTTAACATGTCTTTTAAGCTGTTGATCTAAGTGAGAAATGCTAATGTCTGCGTATCATGTTGAATTCAGATACAAGAAACCAAAGAGTTAGTTCTTTGAGGAGTATACGCTTGATTAATAGGGAATACTTATAAACTCTTAACGCTCGTAATTTGTTCATGCTGCTGACTCATTTTGATGCTATGGTGAACAGTGCAATGGAAAAATTTCTATCAGTTAATGGGAGCAGGCTGTTCTTCCCAGGTTGCTTTCATGATTTTTCTGCTCATCAGGAGACGCTATGTAAAACTAAAATATATTTCTTGGTCTATAGGTAGATTGTCTTTTGCGTACATTTTAAAATCACCATGAGCAGTGATTCTTGGGCTAACACTTGTGTTAAAAGATTGAATGTAGCAATTACATGTAGCTTCATTTGTGTCAAGAAGTTACTGTCTCAAATGTGAGGCTTGCTTTGGTTTCTGTCATTGAAGAGAATTCCATTGCCATCAGTGGAAAAAATGCATATATTTCATGACAGTTTCTAGGTCACTTTATACGTGACTGCTTTATTGTCCTATGCTAACCCATCAAATGTTATTGGCTTACTATAGCTCTAAGTAGCATGTCACTTGTACCCAAAGACCATTAAACTTAATGGAAATGGAGAACGAATTTGTTTGAGTACAAATAGAATTAAAAGGCACATGATTAACCTTTTTAATGTCTTTGAGCATTGGATGAAGTTCTTGTTTTAGACTAATCTAATCTTTTTATTAGTTCTACCTTGAATATGCAAGACAGATGTTGATGGAACATGCTAGAAGATTTTAACAGTGGCATTTGCCAGAAAGATAGAATAATAGATTATAAAACTCGAGTTTATCTAAAAAGGAAAGGCTCCCAAATCTTAACCTCTGTTTATGTTGTGACTCAGTAATATAACTTTGCATTTTTTTTCTGTTTTCTGGACCAATCGTATGTGACAAAAAGTCTGAAGCTGACTGATGTAATCAGTTGATATTGAGAGGTAATGTATACCTTTATCCTAAGCATTGAGACTGCAGTCACTCTTCTGGGGAAAAAAGAAGTTAAATCCCAATTACTGGCTTGAGTGAGACACATCAAAATGATTAAACTAAGGCTATTGTAGTAGAAGCAACAGAGTTGTTACCTAAATAGAAAATAACTATTTCACGTTTGGTGGTATTTTAATGGAGATCTAAATTAAAAAGTTACAGGCAAGTTACTGAGTGATAATTCTGTGTTAAGGATGTAAAAATCCCAACAACTTAATAAAAATGATTCATGAAATGGAAGCCTGAAAAAAAAATATGAGAGAACTCTCAGATATAGGTTCTGTGGATTTTTGGATTTGGCCTTACTGTCTTTTCTCTCCCAAGCAATGCTACGAAGGCATAGAAATGATTTTATTTTCTTGCTTTGGATAACACCATTATGATAAAGAATGAAAAATAATTGCTGCATGAGTAATGAAGCCTGATGTTTCTATGGATTTATGTTCCATATTTCCAACCTTCCATGATTCCATAGTCCCCATGTAGCTACATTAGGATGCTCAGCTCCTTTCTAAATTGCTGACTAGACAAAAAGTAGCAATTAAGACAGTTTATTGGCGCTTACTGGTTGCTGAAAGAGCTGTGGGAAAGATAGTGGTAAGTGCAGCTTGTGTTTTATTGGGGTACTAAGTTAGTAGGAGTGCTAATCTCTCTCACCCACAGAGACTGATTTTTACCAAGCTTGCTGGAACTTAATATCTTTAAGACTTGCATTTGGCTGCAAAGTGTCTATCAGGAGACTGGCAAATGCACAGAAAAATAAGGTCAGGTCACAGAACCCTCATTGCCTTGTCTAACAAACTGAAAATGAACGTATGGACGAATGAATTGTCATTTTGAAGGTATAAGCTGAAGTAGGTCAGATACGGAGAGTGCATAACTGACAGAAAAGAATGGAGATCAAAGAAGAAATGAGGTGAGGCTTGTTTAGATGGTTTTAATGAAGAGGGCACAAAAAATAGAAGGAAGAATAGGACAAAATATAGCACTGAAAGAATGAAAAGAGAACAGGAATTGGTTGTTACTTTAGAAAAATTAATTTAAATGGGAAGTAATACAGAAAAAATTGTATTCAGAAAAACATAAACAAGGGATACAGGAATTTTAAAAATAGGTTTGCAAGGTATTTGGCAGAAAATTCTGTAAACAATCTTTATCATTCAAATAGTTATCACATCCATTAGACAGCTGCTAATGCTTATTTTTGAAAGGGGCCAAAGGTGGCATAGATTTCATTTTCAGACATCTACTTGACTGACTTGGTCTACTTCATACTTTTCTTAAATCATTTAGTGATTATTTTGCTGAGATCTTTTCGTTGTATTGCCTCATGCTTTCCCATGTAATCCATGTTGGTAATTTGGATAAATCCAATGAATCAGGCATAAGCGGGTTCAGCAGTTGCAGTGAAATGAATTCATCTGTGATGAGCTGTATGAATTTCTGCTATGAGAACTGGAATTAAGTTCAGGAAATAGAAATGAAGCAGCTGCTGGATGCAGAGATGCTGAAGCTCCCGCTTCCTATGGAGTTTTAGTGAAAATTTTTTTTAGGAATAGAATCATAGAATCATAGAATTGTTGAGGTTGGAAAGGACCTTTAAGATCATATAGTCCAACCATTAACCTAACCTGACAAAAAACGCTTCTAAACCATGTCCCCAAGTACCACGTCTACCCTTTTTTTAAACACCTCCAGGGACGGAGAATCCACCACCTCCCTGGGCAGCCTAATCCAATGTTGGATAACCCTTTCAGTGAAAACATTTTTCCTAATATCCAACCTAAACCTCGCCTGGCATAACTTGAACCCATTTCCTCTCGTCCTATCACTTGTCACTAGGGAGGTCAGTCCCCATCTGTCTACAACCTCCTTTCAGGTAGTTGTAGAAAGTGATAAGGTCTCCCCTCAGCCTCCTCTTCTGCAGGCTAAACAGCCCCAGTTCCCTCAGTCGTTCCTCATAAGACTGGTGTAGTGTAGCTTTTCAGAATGGTTATCCAGATTATAAAATACACTAGCTTTCAAATTTAGCATACCTACTTTGGTCCTCCTTGATGTGATTCTTTCAATATTACTTGAAAAAGACTGTTACTGATATACTGAAGAATGTCAACAAAGTGCTTCTCCCACACACACACTCTTGAAAGTCATCTTCACAGGTTTTTATTGGTGGCTAGAAACTTATTGATGTCTTCTGTGTCTAAAATGTTTTGTGAACACGTGGCAACTAGAGAACACTGACTTAGGGTTGAGTTCATTATTTTAGCCAAATGCTCGATCTATGAAAGTTCGAAGATCTAGAACAACATTTTTAAACATCTCTGTCTCTTTTTAGAAGGCTGCATATTAGTCTTGGGTTGAGAAATCTCCTTTTAACTTTCACTTGCTATTTGTGTACATCATAAGGGTGGATAATTGGTAAGATGCCTGGGTCATTTGTGAGAACCTCAAGAGCACAGATCATCTGTGGTTAGATAAATAGATGCAGGGAATGGGAATCAATTTAGGAATGTTTTTCCCTGCTGAGAGATTTAGATGTCTTCTGACTCAGGACAGAAGTGTTTTCGAACATACAATGTCTTCCTTGATCAAGGAGACTCATTTTCATGCGACGCCAACTTCTTGGTCTGGAACATAGAACAGAATTTTCTTGTTTTTGGTCAAAAAACCAAACCCCTTTCCCCAGTTCTGAAACTTTACACTTGATTAGTTGTGTTATCAGTTGTTCTGGCTGGCAATGATTAGCTTACAGATAGATAATGTTTTATTTGATTTCATGTGCTATTCAGACTAGTCTTAAAACTTGACATTCAATCTCCTTTTTCTGTTGAAAGGTTGGTGAGGTGCTTGGTCAGATCAGTTCAACATAGTAGCCTGAGGATGCTTTACATCTTAGAAGGGATTCTTTGAGCATTGTGGGTGGGATTTTTTTCTCCTGAAAGAGTAAGGTAAACATATCACACTTGTGGTTTGGAAGACTGTCACGGGGCTTAAGCCTTAGAATGGAGCAGAAGCAGATGGCAGAGAATCTTTGAAGCCACCATATCGGGATAAAGAGCAAATTGCATAGATCAGGATACCAGTGGACTGTCATGGCCTGAGCAAAGTCCTATTGCTGTCCTGGTCATGCTAGAACTCCAATATGAACCAGAGTAAAACCTGGACAAGTGGTATGCCATGACTGGTATTGCCAACCTTTCCTCAGTTCCTTGCTCCATACCTTCCAGAATCCAGGTCCTTTCTTTTTGCAACTTGGCATCTCTCTTGCCTTGGCCTTTTTTTTTTTCTTGCTGTTCTTTTCTTCATCTACATTTCTGCACTTCTCATTTTCCAGAATTCATGTTTTTCTTCTGTTTATTCTGCCTTCAAGTTCTTACATTCTTCTTCTGATGGTCTTTCTCTATCTACAGCTTTAAGAACCACGAGGTTCATTTTAATCTTTCTATTTGTAAAATAGAAAGGGTGCTCAGGCAGTAAATGGCAATTGCAGGCTATCTTGCATTGGTTTCTGTTGTTCTGCCTACTGGCTTTCAGTCACATGCTGCATCTTTTGGTATTAGGAGGTGTGTGTAACTTGCCATATATTTTGTTATATTTTTCATTACGGTTTTATGTAATTGTAAAGATGAAAGATGGTGGTTCAGACAGTTTCTGTACATCTTTTATTGTTGTGTCATAGGTTGGTCAAAGCAGGATTTTTTTGATTGTCTGTTGTACATATTTGTTTGAATCATGTTAAAGCTACTGTGTAATTTTATGTAATTTTACTATGTAATTTTACTATGATGGGTTCAGCAACAAGATTACAGACAGTTTTACTTATTTTCTTGGTAATCTGGTGCTTTTTTTTTTTTTCTGTTAAGAATAATTGTTTTCTTTTTCCAAGTTCTTCAAACCTGTAGTTAGCTTCAGTAAAATTATTCTGAGGAAGCCTGTTACCTGGGTCATATCTAGCCGCACAGTGATTTGCTTGTGGATGAATACTGCTAAAACTTATTCCAGATAGCATTTGTGTGTGTGTATTGGGGTGTGGGTATGGCAGTGAATTAGCTGGCCCATTCTCGGATCCCCCAAAATACCTGGAGAGGTTGTTTGGTGTTCTTCACAGAAAGTGTAGTACACCATTTAGACTAACTGACGATTTATGAATCTTACAAATAACTGGATTGTCCATGGGAGCTCATTCAGAACTGGCCAAGATCTCATCTGTTTTTCAAGAATAAAAGAATAAATTGCATGTAGGAATCTAGTTGAGCCACTGTTCATCCTCATAATATTTTATGACTCAGCAGTGGAATTAACAGCTTTGCTGTCTGAGTTTTCCAAATGACTCTAAATGAGAGTTAAAGCACCTGGAAGAGCTAGGGCATGGAAAAGAGAAAGGGGGTGGCTATGAGGAACAGGATAAATAAAGCTAGCTAGATCCTTTTAGTGTCTCAGGAGTTTAGGTAGTCCTGCAATAGGTGCCTCTAAGAGTTTGGGACTTGTGTCTTATGTAATGTGGATGGTTTTCTTGGCTTTTTGGGTGTAGAAGCCTGCAGTCTTTCCTTAAAAGTTGGCTTGGGAGAACCTCAAAAAACACTGAAACTAAAAAAAAATAAAAATCTAAGGTTTTTAAAGTATTACAGTGAAAAGGATATGTACTACTACAGCCTGATTATTCCAGGAGTTTGTGGGACAGCTGAAATTTTCAAAACCCATGACTACCAATATGCACATAATTTCTGAAAGGCAAAAGGAAGACTAACTAATCTCAGGATTAAATATTAATCTATTAATAGACTTGTAACTTCTGAAATGTAAAACAAAAGTTAGTTTTGAGCATGAGTACAGAAAAACTGAAGAAGGAAGTTAATTTATGAAGACATTATTTTTTATGTTTAACAGCGTAATGAAAATGATAAGAGAATAAAAAGCCTCAGAAAAGGACTTCTCTCCATGGAATGTCAACTCAATGTGGTGATGCCACACAAACTTGAAGGGAGTCTTATAATGAAGATTTCTGGGACGCAAAGGACCTCTTTAGTGAAAAGGATCTCTTTGGTACAGAACTGTCTGTCTGTATTTGCTGAGACTTTCTGATTTTGCTTCCATAAACAGGGAATTAAAAAGTACGATAGTGAGGGAGGACAAATTTGTCCACAGTATGTTATTAATAATTGGTCAAAGACTGGTGAAGTTTGGAGGCTGCCACTGAAGTTCTTGTTTTCTGTAACCTTTACCATTAGTTTTATGTTTTAGGCTACACACTCAGAAAGATTGTTTGAATAGTTGTATTTAATTGTGGTTAAGTAGGCAAATGCAGTTCAAAGTATTGAGGAATTGTGAGTTACCAGTCCAGTGGATTCATGAATATTTTCCATTAGTTCAGTTGCCTTTATACTTAAAAAGACTATTTAAGGATTCTGTTCATAGTTGTTACCAGAAGACAATGACTGGGAGTTTTAGAGACATTTAGTCAAAAGAAGCTTTTTTTTTTATATTCATGTTATTTATCTCAGTAGTGTTATCGAGGTAGCATGTGGGGTCCTCAGAAGTAACCAGGGACTCCTTGCACTAAATGTGTATTAAAAGTATTAATTGTCACTGTTAAGGAGAGCTTCCAGTATCAAAAGAACAAATGAGATGTGAAGAGGTGGGAGGGCAAGAATGCAATAAAATCAACACAGTGTATATGAAGTGGTAAGAATGAGCCAGGTGGATTATATTTTCAAATTCGCTTTTGACTTCTGAATCGGTTTTCTTTCCTAAATAATTGATTCCAGTGTGTATGTAGCAATTTATCTTAAGGACATCAAGAAGTCATGCTACGGAATTACAGAAGTAATTTTTCTTTGCCTATCTTTTACTGAAATTGGTTAGTATGTTCCTAAGTCTTTTTAGGTTAAGCAGGGGTATCCATCTGCACAAAACATAACTTTTCTCCATTGTCTCCTCATCCTGTGACTATTAGCAGCTACTGTTTCCGTAGCAATTAACTGCTTTAGGGTACATAGAGTGATGTTACAAAAGTATGAAAGAGGATTTGTAGCATTGTTTTACATGAGTAAATTTACTGAAAGGCATTAGAAAGTTAGTCACCAGTTGACAGACTATCAGTCCTTTTAATTTAGTTTAGCACTCTTCTATGAAAAAATAAATCAAGCAGCCCAAACTGTGCTGAGATGCACTCTGCTGTTTGTCATATCTCTTTTCTCTTTTTGCAGTCTCAGCTATTTAAATTGAAAGTTGTTTTGGAGAGGAATTCTCTGCTACTAACACACTGGGAATCTCCTCTTGGTTTCTTGGCTTTGCAGGAGACTTATAAATAAATCTCTCCGTTGAACATGTCAGGCATACACTGACAACATTGTGCAAGATGTAAAGGCCATAACTGTTTTATTATCCACCCTCTTCATTGCTTCTTAGGATGTTCTGTATAGCTGTGTAGCCAACCCTTTTGGTTTTGATTGTAACTTTTTCAATTTTCCAGGTTACTTTGCATTACTTCTGTGTGTGTTTTGATTTCTCATTATCTCTGCACCATTATCTTCACACTACAGCATTAGGTTTTCAGTGCTATGCAGGAAGAAGCCACGTTAGTCTTTCAGAATTATTTTTGGCATTTGTAGTGTAAAATGATACATATTGGAATAATAAAATCCTGGTGTGTTGAGGCAGTAAGTTTTATGGTTGTGCTAACATTTCTCTGCAAGATGTTTCATATGTGCATCCCAGCTGTGGTCACATTAGTACTTTATGAACTGTTCCTGCCATGCATACATTTTAAACTGGAGAAAAGATCCATCCTGATGTGGGTTTCAAAGTGGTGAGGTTTAACCAGTGCGTTATGCAACATCAGCATAATAGCATAAACCATGCAGTCCTGTCCCTGGGCACCACTGAAAAGAGCCTGGTTCTGTCTTGTTTGCACCCTCCCTTTAAGTATGTATATACATTGGTGAGATCCCTTAATCTCAGTCTCTTAATCGTCTTTATGGCCTTTTGTTGGACTCTCTGCAGTATGTCCACGTCTCTTGTACTGGGGAGCCCGGAACAGGACACAGCTCTCCAGGTGTGGCCTCACCAGTGCTGAGTAGAGGGAAAGGATCAGCTCCCTTGACTGGCTGGCAACACTCTTCCTAATGCAGTCCAGGATAACATTAACCCTCTTTACTGCTGGGGCACATTTCTGGCCCATGGTCAACGTGGTGTCAACCAGGACACCCGTATCTCTTTCCTGCCAAGCTGCTTTCCAGCTGTGCGGCCCCCAGCAGATGCTGGTGCCTGCTGTTTTTCCTCCCCAGGTGCAGGACTTTGCCCTTCCCTTTTTGAACTTCATGAGGTTCCCTGTCAGCCCTTTTCTCCAGCCTGTCCAGGTTCCTCCAAATGGCAGCACAACCCTCTGGCCTATCAGCCACTCCTCCCAGTTTTGTGTCATCTGCAACTTTGTTGGGGTGCACTCTACCCCATCATCCAGATGTGACTGAAGAGTTGCCTTAAAAGAAAAATGCAATAATATTTTTCTAAATAATGATTTAGAATACAGTTCTGCGAATGTGTATTGAGATTGTTGGGGTTCTCCCTACTGTGGGTCATCTCACTGACAGTGCTCAGACTGCTTACAAATGCATGTCTCCTGCTTCAGTGAGCACTTAGTTGCCTTTTTGTGATCAAATTTAGGAAAATGTTGTATATTTCATAAAAGAATTCTCAGTAAATGCTTTGGCGCTGTTTTTAATCACTAAAACTAGTGCTCTTCAGACTGAAAGTTTCCCATAATTTCTGAACCTATT
Organism: Ibidorhyncha struthersii; assembly: GCA_013398815.1. Taxonomy (NCBI): domain Eukaryota; kingdom Metazoa; phylum Chordata; class Aves; order Charadriiformes; family Charadriidae; genus Ibidorhyncha; species Ibidorhyncha struthersii. The sequence continues at coordinate 26,528 of VZSZ01005541.1, forward strand.
AAGTAGAAGATGAGGAAAAGTAAGCATGGCCATGCTAAGGCTAACTAACCCATGCTTGACCAATGTGATTGCCTTCTGTGCTAAAAGTGTCTGGATCTGTCGACAAGGGGTGACACGTGGATGACACTTCACTTCAGCAAAACCATTGATACTATCTCTCAGAATATTCCTGTATCCAAGTTTGGATGTTATGCTCTGATCAGATGGACAGCTGGATAGATAACGTGCTGTTTGCATGATTTGGCCTAGAGTGTCATGGTTAATGGGCAGTGTATGATATTCTGCTTGGAGGCCGGTGACAAGCAAGTACCTCAGGGGTCTGTACTAAGACCTGTTCTGTTCAAATATCATTGTCAGTGATGTGGAGGAGGTGATGGAGTGCACCCTCATCAAGATTATCAGAGGAGACCAAACTCTGGGGAGGGAGAAACAAGTGGTATACTTGAGGGCAAGGCTGCCTTCTGGAGAAACATAGACGAGCTGGAGGAATGGGCTGACAGTGACTTTATGAAATTCAGCAAGGTCAAATGGCAGGTCTTTCACGTGGGAAGGAAGAGCTTATGATGGCAGAGACTGGGAGTGCCTGGTTGGGGAGCAGCTCAGTGGGCAAAGCCCCTGGGGGCCCTGGTGGCCATTGAGCTGAACGTGAGCCGGCAGTGGTCCTGGCAGCAATGAGGGCCAACAGCATCCTGGGCTGTGTCAGCAGCAGCATGGCCAGCTGATAGAAGGCAGAAATTATCCCTTTCTACTCAATATGCAAGTCTTGGGCCCCCAGTAAAAGAAAAAAACTGGTAAAGTGGAGTGAGGGCCATCAGGATTGTTGAGGGCTGGAGTCCTTGCCTTTTGGTGGATGGGCACAGTCTAAAGGATACAAATGGGGCAGGAAGACTGTCACACCAATGCTGATGACTGTACTTATAATCCTTCTTATTAAAAGGAGATGCTTAGCCAGATCCGTTGCTTGAAAATTGTACTTCCATATAGGAGGAAGTTGGGATGAAAACCTAACCTGTTGCAGGAACCCCACTTGAGATTAGAGACGGTAAAGCCTCAGCTGCTTAATGCAGTGCTATTTGAGGTGTAAGGACCATACTTCTTCCTGGGAACTGTTACTATTCTGCCATAAGAAGCTGTGTAGGTTTAAACAGGAGCACAGAAATAAATTGTTTAAGTGAAGCTGATGAAAGAACTGGGAATTAGTTGTTGGATATAATTTATTTTTAGACAACTCAGATGTTATTAATACTAAGTGTCAGAACAAGTCCTGAATGATGACTCCTTAGCAAAATATTTTTGTTGCTTTGACATGCTGAATTTGAGCTATTCATCTCTGTCTTCAGAGATATTTTTATTTGTTTTGGTCTTGATCTTCTGAGAGATCAGTGTAATATTTGCATTTCAGTTGGTAACAAAGGAAAGTTATACAGACATATGCATCTGCATGCAGATAGCTAGATATGCATATTAAAACTGACAAAGTACAGAGGAGTCTTCAAGTAACTTCTTTGAAAGTTTGGTTGGCTCCTGACCAATTTATCAACAAGAACACTTTGAATGTGCTCCCTGTTCATTGTTCACTGTAAGAAGAAAAAAGTGTTAAAAAAAAAAATAATCAGAATTCTACCTATTATGGTAATTTTCTCTCTTTCCTGCATGGTCAGAGTTCTCAGAGAATTGTCTGACAATAGGTTTTGAGAATTTTTGCAAGCCTATTACCTGGTTTCCTCACTCCAACTCATCTAGTAGAAATACAAAATTCCTCTACAGAATGTACAGGTTGATTTCTTGACCACCAGCTCAGATGTAGCTGGAAACCTTGGAAGTGATTTTATTCATAACCTTTCTGACAACAGGAACAGGGCTCACCAACTCCAGCAACAGGTGATGCACATGTACGGGCTTAAGAATGCTTAAAGGGAAAAAAAGCGTTCACAGTCTTCGGGCCAGTTGAGTTATGGGAATATATGCACTGTGTATACCTCTCTATACATATCTAGAATTATATCAAAGGGTAAACCTTACAAATTTATTATGAATCTCTGGTTTGTTTAGCATATCAATGTGATTTAATTTGAAGTCTCTTAAAATTCAAATTCATTGGAACACAGAAACATACTGATAATCTTGCCTTTACTGTATCATCTAGGCTTTTTCTACAGAGAATGGTATTTAGAAAATAAAATCTTTCTTGATTCTTTAGGCTTATTCTTAAACATAATGTTAAAGGAAGGTCAAAGGTCAGAGTTATGATGGACAGCTGGCTAGAAATAAAAGTATGTCTAATTTTCTTTCTTTCTTTCCCCTTCCTGCTTCTGCCTTTGTTACTGTCAAAAATGCAGTCCAACTTTTCCCTGTGTTCCAGATTGTTTCCTTGTTTGTTCCTTCCTCTTGTTTTGAGCTATCAATAGGATTTTCATCTGACTATTTTGTGCTAATATGATGGAGTTGGTAAATGTAGTAGCCATGTAGAAGTACAGCAAGACTGACCTTTTAGGGAGAACAGATTTAATGTGGCTGTCTAAAATTGACTTAAGTTCTTTTCTGGGAGCTTTACTCCTTATTAGAAATCGATATTTGAGTGTACAGTAATAACTTTTAAAGAGCTCAATGGACAGTATGACAGCTGTCTATAACAGGCTACACCTTGGTACATGTTTTGATAATGTATTTCATGAAGCATTGATCATTTGGTTTCAGGTAAATGGCTTATTGGGCAGCAAATGCATTTCTCATAATTCTCTTAATTTTTCTATATTTTTCTTCATTACTATGATAGTTGGAGTTGTCCTACATTATACTTTTAGGTCTTTGTTTATTTTCTCTAATAGCTGGTCTTTTATTTGAAATTAATTAGAAAGGAAGTTAGACTAAAATCTTCTGGGGTTTAGTTTTTGGGGTTTTTCTTTGTTTTCATCTTTTGCTCCAGAGAAGGCAGGTATGTGTGTCTGTTGAGTTTTACGTAGGTATAGACACAGTGACAGAGGAGGGTTGTGCCTAACGTGCTAAAGTCGCATGCTGTGTTGAAGGAGGGCTCTTCTCTGTTCTTTCTCTTGCCCCTGTTTCCTGTAGTGTTGTCTCCTTCCGCAGACCATGTTTTGCTCCTCTTTGTTAGAAGCCAGAATCAATGGTTCTTCATCTTTGTGCTCTTTGCAGTCTGGGAGCCCTCATGGATCTGCTTGTCCTTGCCATGTAAATTGTTTTTTGCAGGTCCTTTTGCTTTGGGGAAACTCATTTGGCGCTTCTGAAGCTGGCAGTAGGTCCCAGCTCGGTCTCGGCCACAGCCTGTCGCAGCAGCCTCGGCCGTGCCATCTGCAGTCAATGAATTCCAGGCTTGTAGGTCAGAAAGCGCAAACCACTGCTCCGTCAGCTGAACAAGCAGACAGTCATGGATTAAAAGCCTCTGTTTTGGTTAGCAGGAAGACAAAAGATTTGTGCTCTGCTAATGGGGATCAGTTAAAATGATTGGCAACTTCTTAGTTATTTGTGTCAAGTTAAAAGAAACTGGATTCGTTTTTCATTCCTTGCTGTTAATCAGCATACTTGTCTATTACAGAACTGCCTCTGCTCTTTCATTTTATTGTTTGAAAAGTTTCTGTTAAAGGTTTTTCTCCAATGGCCTTTCTAAGTGATGGAATGACATGTTTTTCTTTCTGAATAGTTTTATCTTTGATCTACATACGTTCTTGCCAGTGTTCGGTTAGGATTCTCTGCTCTATTACTGCAATACTGTGATATGTTTGTTATACTTACAGTAGCCTTATGAATCTTAACAGAATGAGCGTAAGGCTGACTGTGTCATTACCAGTAGTTGAGAAATCTTAGTCATGCATTGGGCTGTTGAGCTGTGTGTGATGAAATAATGTTTTTTCATGTAATTTCTTTTCCTTTGCATCTTCATTTTACTGATAAATGAGTTTCAGTCAACTTTTGGGAGTGCAGTGTAGACATCGTGATATAGTAGTAGATTTGAAGGCTCTCTTTCATTTTCCTTCTCCGGGAATTTAGTACTATTGAAAACCACACTAAATGATGTTATTTTATTTTCTTTTAATTCAGATTAGTTTTTGAATATTTTTTCTTCAATGCTAAGAATTATTTTTGCTGCTAGGTTGGAGCTTTAAAGAGTGCATACTATTCCTAGCTTTTACTGCTTCTAGGAGAAGGTAGTTCTTCTGGGCAACTGATAGTTATAATTTGCAAATTAGATCATGATCATTAGGAAGTTACGGGGCTTTCTCATGTCCAGGCTATTGGGACACATCCTATTCCTCTTCCCTTCCATTCCTTCTCTTGCTACCCTGGTTAAAAAAAGGTGCTTGAGGATCTATTTGGTTTTCCAGAGATCCCACAACTCTAATAAGGCTCTGGGATACCTGGAAATTGGGGATATAATAAATGCGATTATTAAGATTGTCAGTATATCACATGCACAAACAATTCACTGTATCTGGGATGTGTCATCTTGTGGATCTGCACGTGCTAAGTAAATGTAATCCTCAGCGATTCATCTGGCGGGTTATGTTATATATTTCTCTGTGGGAAACACTGAATAGAAATCTGGGATCTTATTTCTATCCCTATGCTTATGATGTTCAGTGCCAAGAATGCTGCTATGCAATTTCATTTGTTATTGAAACATTAAAAGTACAACTAATGGGTTGGGGAAAGTAGCCTCCCTCAGATTTTACAATTTCCAAGCACAACTTCATTGAAGCTTATCTAAAAATTAAAAAGAAAAAATGTTTTTTCAAGGCATTTATTGAAACTTTACCAAGTTTGTTTTTTTTTTGGTGTGTGTTTTTTTTTTTTTTAAGCTTCCATGTTCTAATTGGCTTTTAGTAAAGGGATGTATCTATTAATGTTTGTTGTTATACAATTTTCTAATTGTATCGTTCATGCTTAGTGCAAAGTGGGATATAATACAAATACAATTTCAGTACTTTTGCCAGCTGCTTAAACATTATTTGGAAAGCTATTTTTTCAATTATGCAGGAAATTTTTACAGTCTCTAAAGAACACGATCAAAAGTATGCAAAAATTTAAGTGTGAAAGCGTACATCAAAATAATTCCTTTTCTGTATGAGATGGAAAATCTTTTTATTCTGAGAAGAAGATTTTCTTAAAGAAAATGCACAACTTGCCATTGTGACACAAGAACAGCCATTTATGATAAAACTCTGACTTTGATGATTTTTTTTAAAGGCAGTTGCTGTGTTAGTGAAGCAGCTGGTTACGCTGGAGGTAGCGCTGTTGCTATGTGTGGAAAGTAATAGTGTAAAATGCAGTTTACCATCAAACTCGTTTTGGTTTAAGTCTGCTTTCTCCCAAGTAAGGGCATAGCACGTTTTTGGTAGTGTCAGCACTTAGATTTCAAAGCGCTTGGAAGTGCCAGACTTGTGTTGTTTTCTTCTGTCATCAGTGCCTGTAGGAGGGGAGAAAGCGGCCAACATGACGAATTGGGAGTTGAACAGAAAAGTGATTACAGAAACTCTTGGATAAAGAGTGTGGTCAGGGAAGCTGAAAATAATTTGCTCAGCTGCTTCACTGCAAAAAGGCTGGGCTGCCGTTCAGAAAACCTTCAGAGTGCAATCTGAAAGCGTTCATCTTGCAAAGGCATTAGCATTTTTTTTTTACATATCTTTATCAGGGTGATCGTGCCACTAGCCTTTTGCTCTGACACAATGTCGGTTGTCGTCCTGTCATCCTTGTGGATGACACAGATGTAAAACAGTCCTGACAATGAAATTGAGGTGGAAAAGCATAGTCAATACCGGTTTCTGCTTTTGTTTTAGTGTTAATGTAGTAGGTGAAAGCCCTAGAGTCTTTTCTGGAATGACTGGATATAGCACAGGTGACAGTGATGCGCCATCACCTGGGTCTCAGCTGCCTTCCAGAGGGAGCGGGAACTGCTGAAGCTTTCTGTGAGCAAATCCTGATCTGCTTCTGATCGCTGAATCTGTCTCTGGGGCAGTGTTTGCTGCTTTGTGCTAACTGTACACTGCTGCAGGATAAATCGGATTATCTCCTCCAAGTGGCTTACCCGTGGCCCTTTCAGTTCTTGAGGAGACGCCAGGGATGGGCTGGGAACAGGAGGTTCTCGGTAGGGTAGGACCTCTCCCTTTTGGGAGCAACCAGGGTTGCATCAGCTGTGAAAGGGCAGAGTGATTGTGACACAAAGAGGAGCCATGCTCTCTAAATGCCTGGATGTTGCATCTGACTTTCCTCTGTGGTCTGTTACTAAAGATAGCAAAAAAAGGTTTCCATTTGCATTTAATTTGAGATAGGAGATTCCTACAGAATCTCTTAGCACCCTCAGAAGTCTCTCTGGACTTTTAGAGATCAGCAAACAACAACTTCTGTTTGTGGATGTAAAGAAGGAACATTTTTATCAGTGCCAATCTCCTAAGCCGTACTCTATTTTTTTTGAAGATGCATTTTTAAAAGTACTCTACATGAGCTGCAGAATGCACATGTGTTTCAAAATTTTAATCTTTTACTGAGGTAAGAAGAAGTGTAAAGACTGGGGTTTTGGAAGACAGAGTGGGGATGTTGGGGAAATGGAGGAGAATCAAGCCCTTATAGAAATGCAACAAGTCGGTGGTTGAGGGCGCAAAAATACATCGCTCCTTGAAAGGCCAGCCTTTTCTCCAGCTATTCCAAATGACAACAAACCCACTCCAATTATCCACCTTTTTAAAAGGTGATAAAATGGTATGTTCTTATGCTAGCCAGTTTGTTACACTGTGGAGATTTAACCACTGTCTCCTCCAGTTTTATGCCAGTGGGATTTCCTGTTAAGTTTGAAGGGTGAGGACCTTGTTGCTGGATTTTACCATGGAGCACTTATTTGGACTGTAGATGCTCTTCTGAATGTTGGGCTTTGGTTCTCCTGGAGGTTGAATGCTTGCCTCATTTGATTTGACAGGGACTAATGTATTACAGTATCTTTTAAAAATGAAGTTAATGTTTTAGAGAAGAGCATTGATATTCTGAAAATAATCATTAACTGTGTCCACTGTGTCCTATAGACTGTAGAGCAGTTACCTTTGAAATTTTCCTTTTTAACCAATTAACCATTTTACTTCCAGGAAATAAGATTGAATTTTCACATGAAGATAGAGAAATTAAATTAGTTAGCCATTCTAGAACACTACTGATGTAGGAAAAGGAGGGACTTTTTCATCATGGGCTATGACTTTCTTCTAAGATATATAATCTGAAATATTTTTATGTGGTAATATATATTTTAAAAAGTTGTTAAAGAAAATCACATTGGTTGCTACTTGCTGCCATTATTACTGGATAGTACTGTCATCTGTAAGATAGAGAAAATAATATAATAATTAAAATGAAGAGCGCATACAGAGACCCAATATGTCTGATGAACTGAAGTATCTTTCTACCAGTAATATTAATTATTAAATTGTACCTTATGGAGCATTTTTTCAACAAAAAAACCCAAACAAACAAACAAAAACCCCCAAAACTGTGTCCCAAATCAGATAGAAGGAACAATCTATAGAACTACGAAAAAATTAGCAAGGAAGCAGCAAGTAGGGAGAAATACCTTAGAAATACGCAGTCAACCATTCGTAATGAAGTGCTCACAAAACAAATTAATATATTTGAGAAGTAAGGCATTAGTGCTGCATTGACTTTAACTGCATGTCATTTAATGGCAGTGCTAGTGAATGGAAACAGTAAAGTCACCGAGGTTCTGCAGAATCTGATTTTTAACCTGTTTTTTAATATTTGTACCAAAGATACAGAAAACATTTTAAACTGTTAGTGATAAGTTAGAGGTAACAAACAGCTGGAGAAATAGATAAAATAGACACTCAGTCACTGATAAAGAAAGGATAGGTTCATTAACTGAGCTGGGTTCAGGCACACAATGTATTTTTCAGCATATCCAAATATAATTTTGTATCTTGAAATAATAAATGCACGCTATATTTCTATCTTTATTCCAAGAAGCAGTTATTCTTCTTTCCCAAGAACAGGGAAACGCAGTCGTCGGTTGAAACTGGACTCATGTTGTTACGCTTTGGCCAAAATGCCTCTTACATCCAAGAGCTTGCAGTATCGAGGTTATATTATCTCCCTATTCAGTGGTGTTCTGAAAAAAGGCTGGAATGCTGCTTCCAGATGGGTGTACTTCAAGAAGGACATTGAAAACTGGAGATGATTCAGGGTAGGGTCGTAAGAATGACGAAGGAATTGGAAGTGTGCTGTATGGTGAAAGATTTAGAGCTCAGTCTGCATAGTTTAGCAAAAGTGTGGTTAAGAGATCATTTGATCACAATCTTAATGTATTCATGTGGGAAGCGGAAATGTGATAATAGATAGCTTCTCCATCTAGCAAACAGAAGTAAAATAGGAACCAACAGCTTGAAGTTGAAGTCAGCCACATTAGTCTGGAAATAAGGTGCAAAATTGTAACAGGGAAGGCAGTTAAACACTGGAACAACTTAACCAATAGCTGTGATGCATTCGTAAACACTGAAAATACCCTAATTAAGATTGCATGTCTTTCTGAAAGACTCAGTGTAGCTTAGGAAGCAAGTGTTAAATGTGAAGTAGAAATCGATGCAGGGTAGCCTGTAATATTCAGAAATTGCAATACACCCATCCTTCCTAAAAGTCCAGGACTCTCTTTGCAGTGCAGTATAGTGGTTAATTTCTGCTCATTTTGTTTCTGGTTTAACCATTAGGAGAATTTTTAAGGTATTTCTACATGGCACAATGCGGTGCAGGTATCTGTGCTGGCCCTGAACAAGCTAGGAGAGGTACTAAAAGCACCGAAGCTATGGTTTCCCACCAGGGGTGATATGTAGTGCTTTTTGGCAGGGCCGAGATGCTTGTATGCAATGCTTGGTGATCACGGCTGCTTGCTCGCTCTTAACAGGCTCCTGCAGGCAAGGAATCCTTAAAGCCCTTGGGAATCATATGTAAAAAATAAGGATTTCTCATATAGGAGAAGCCGGTTTCCAAAACGCCATATTTTTTATTCCTTCTTTTTTTCTTTTTCTTTTTCTTTAGTGTTTACATGGGTCCAGTTTGAGAACAGATAAATTCATGCAAGAAAAGCTACCAGTTACTTAGAGCAAGAAAACCATATTGGACTTGGGAAACCTGTGATGTGAAAATAGTTGGAGGCTGAGAAATAGTGAAGGAACATATTGAAGGCCCTATTCTTTTTCCTAAACGTCAAATTGTCTCAGTTGTGGAGACAGGATACTGGGCTGCTGGATTTTCTTATATGTGTTCTAACAGTGTCTATTTCATATATTAAATTCTGAGAAACCAAATCTGTAACTTTAATGGTAGCTTGTAATGCTTCAAAAGTGTGAATGTCTCAGAGCAAATAGACGCAAAAGAATTTTTGTTTGAAATAAAAGTAAGAGGATTTTCAAAACCAGCTTTAAAATGGATTACTTGTATCAGTTTTACCATAGCAACTTAAAACTGACTGTGTCAGTTTTATCATATCAACTTAAAACTGGACCGTGCATTTTGTTCGTTGAACTGTCATTTTGACATATTGGGCAGATTTATAGTGCAGTTAATGCCTCGGCTCTTTAGATATGAGTTTCCAGTGCTGGCAAAAGAAATTCAGGAAATCAGCCTACATAACTGTGGATTGCTTTCCAACTGTTGAAATGCCTTTTCCTGTCTTGTTTAGCTCTGAATGTTGTCAAACCACTTCATAGTACAGTATATGGATCATCTTGTTTATAGGCCTGTGACTTGCCAGTCCATCTGTGGATGAGCTCCTTAAAGCCGTTGATTGAGCCATTCCTAGAAAAGCAAAAGAATTAGAAAAGTAATTGAATTAGAAGGAAAACTGTAAAATTAAGGCATTGCCTTTATGTATTCTATTATGTAGACAACACGGAGCTGCCCAACTGGAGAATGTTCTGGTGTAGACATTAAATAGAAGATCAAAGCATTAAGAAAGTTTGACCCGATAGCTAGCGCTGTCTTGGGCTTTTCCACTTGATGACTAATGGTGCACCAGCAGTACACTATGTACTTATCTTAAAAATCAGGCTGTAACTGTTCTTGAAAGATTAACATGCTCATTATTCTGATAATTTTTTTTCTGATGTGCATTTCTAGAAGTTTGTGAAACTTTCTTGTGCACCTTATGAAATTATAAAATGTGTATTATGAAAAGTGAGGCTTTGCTGCCATATTTCTGACCAAAGGTATCTGATACTGTCTGATTCTTGGCAATTTAGTATGTAGTTTCAATAAACTTCAAGATATTTGGGTGTGGTGAAGCTTTATATTCCCATCAGATTAAAAATATTTTGCTTTCATTGTTATGTTTCACAATGAACCCAGTTTGTTTTTTTGATTAAAAGATGCTTATATCAACTTCTTTATATATTGTGCTTTGTAATTATTTATGAAGTGGATCACAAAAACTGCACAAACATTGAGATTTAAAATTAGAAAATGTTGCTTGTAATTGCCATGTAAAACTTAAATAAGCAGCATTAATCCACATGATTATTTTCTTGCTAAGATTTTTATTTAGCAGTTTTACTTTCTGAACAGCTATGTTTCATGACTTTACCTAGGACCTGGTTGTGCAGAGGTATGTAGCAGTGAAGGATTTCTTTACATGTGTGTCTTTTAGTATTTTCAGGATCCAAATTTTTCCTGACTTCTTATTAAAATCCTTGTTAAAAATTCTTGTTATAATCTTGTTATTCTCCTTCAGAAATGTTACAGTTTGCATTGGTAGGGTGAATTCATATTCCGTGGAATCAATTTCTATTCTTCATATTTGCTTAAAATGAAGTACAAGATGTAAACACTTTTATAGTAAATATAAAACCATCCTATTAATTACTCAGTTTAGACTTTTAGGATGATTTTTCTTTCAGTGAAAATGCAAGAGGGGGAAAGTAGCTATATTCTAACACTGCTAATAATGTTACATATTTCATATATTCCACAAGTAGCACAAGTATGAAATCACAAGAGCTGCAATTTGATTACATTTTTGGGGTTTGTTTTTCCTTTTCAGTCGGTGGCGAAGACTGGGCGATTGCTGATTAGCCATGAGGCTCCCTTGACAGGAGGATTTGCGTCTGAAATCAGTTCGACAGTTCAGGTACACAGTTTATTTGTATTTAATGCAATGGCTGCATGACTGAATATGTTTACCTATAGAAAGAATATTTATTACTACTTTAAAAGTTGAGTTTTTCATATTTTAAAAAGTTATTCTTTTTTACATTTTTATTAAATTTCTGTTTTATGGGTGCTTGCAGTACTTTACCTGAACAGCTGAGAAAACCATGTGCCTACAAGGCACTGTGCATAGCATCAGCTGAGCTAGAAAGATCTAACTTTCACTGAAAAGCAGGGAGGATGCGCTGTCTGATGCAAAGGAAAAATCTTTATGTATGGTCTATTTTTAATATACTTTTTTTTTTACCTTTCTCATATTTCTTATCCCCCAAACTTCTTAAAAATACGTTCTAGGAATGTTGAAATCAGACACATAAAGCACCCAGGTGCAGTACAGTATAACGTGGTGTTAAACATAGTGTTCAGAGACCTCATTAGGAAAGCAATCTGTGAAAGTGGTTCATGTATATTTGTGGTAATGCTCACATATGTGCAGAGCTTGTCTGCACAGAACAACTTTGGAAGGTTGGCAGTTGTCTGGAGCATTAAACTTTTTTGGAAGTCCTTTTGAGCTTTCTGATATGTTTTATATCTATACTTGCATACAGATTTTTCCCTTAACTTGATTTATTTCCTGTGCACATCAGTGATACTGGTTTATAGAAACATCTACACTAATTGTCCATCACTGGCAGATTACCGTTTTCTGATTATTCTATTTAAGAATCTTAAAGTAGTTAAATTATAGGACTAGAGAGACATGGGATTCTAAAATTCACAAAACGTAAGCCACACAGGCAGTATTTAAAGCTTGGGAATTAACCTTTTTGTAGGAAAGAATGGAGTTAATTGTTCTGGGAATATAATTTTGAATTAAATATGCATAAGGAGTTGGAAAACTGTTTCTTGATCTTTGTGATGCAATTTCTTTGAAACATTAATTGTATTAATTTTAATGTTAGTATGTGAAGGTCATTCGTTTTTTCTACCAAAATTTAGCATCTGTTAAGAACCAAATATTTACCATCTTTCTAAATAATTAGTATTTGTCCTCCAGCCTCCAACTATTTTCACATCACAAGTTTCTTGCTCTAAGTAACTGATAACTTTTCTTGCATGAATTTATCTGTTCTCAAATTGAACCCATGTAATCAATAAAGAAAAAGGAAAAAAAAAGGGGGTGTGGGGGTGTGTGGGAATTTCACCTCCCCTCTTTTATAGGTAGCCTGTGATTAATATAGGTCTAGTAAAGTCATAAGGTCCTGGCAACCGTGAGTGGTGGAAGAGATGACTTTCCTTAAATTTTTACAAAAATGTGAAGTAAACTAAACCAGAAGAGCCTGTCTTTTAGTGTCTTGTGTTATTATTACCACTTGAGGAAAAAAGTATTCTAAGCCGTGCAGCAATCTCATAATTTACTGGCATAACAAAGGAAAGCATATGTGTTGGAGAGAAAAGGGAATTGAAAAGAAAAAAAAACTTATCAGTAAATATTATTGAAAGATTCATTGCATGGAATGTTCAATATGTTGCTGAAACTACAAAATGAGTTTGTAATCTCCTCAGACCTCCACTAAGAAGGGTACTTACCCAATTGATCCATTTTGGGGTTGTTTTTCATATCAGAGATGTATCTTGACAAATATCACTTATTTAGAAAACAAAGTTTAAAATGCTTTAATAAAGGACTATTTATTTCTGTTGATATTGAACGCAAGTATTTGTCATGATAGTAGCTCATAATTTTACATTCATATTTTTTAGGAAACTAGGTTTTGTATCTCGAGAATTATTAGTTAATTTATCACACATACTACCTCAGAATAAATTGGAATATAACTCTTTGGCATTGAGTTTATCCGTAGCAATTCTCTTTCATATAAATTGGTTGACTTGAATCTGCCGTATAACTATATTTTTATTACTCTTTATATCCATTCTGGAAGATTTTATCATCTGCACTAAAATTTTCATACCAGTTATTTTTAAGAATATTCATACTGCAAAAGAGATTAGAATAATATTTATAAAGCATTATGACTTTTTAAAGAGCAGTATTGCTTTAGGCATAATAAGGAGCTTGCTTTTTTTTTTTACTCAGTTAAAACACTTGATCTCGAAATGATCAAGTTAAGTCCATATGTCTAATATCACTGTGCAGTAAAAATAAAGATGAAAAGTGAAATTTACTTTTGCTGGATACAATGCATAATGTGAATGCCAAAAATTAGGGATTGCAGTTGGCTTTAGTTTCCTGTTACACATGGAAGTAATAAGAGTTCAATAAAGTGTGTTCAGTTGGATTAGATGGTTAGTTTCCATATTGTTATTCCATCCTTGCTGTGAGGTCTCTCATCATAGAAATAAGGTGAATAAAAGTACATGGGTTATTTTAAAAGTTTAACTGTCACAAACACTTCGTAGTGATGTACACTTCAGGGAAAAGAGTACAAATGGAAATGATGGCTTTCACTCATGAACTATAGGAGAAAACTATACTGAAGAGTTTTCTTCTTGCATATGAGAGATTAAAAGCACTGGAGAGCATATTAAATAAGATTTATTCTGTGTCAAATACAGAATATTTTAAAGGGGCACATTATTGTATTAAGTAGTCATTTACTCTGCTTTCTCAAACACATAAAACTAAGAACAGGATGAAGTGGTGTAGTTAAAACTCTGCGTGATACGACTTTGCTCTTTGTACTGATGGTTTGTATATGATCTCAGTGGGTATTCTGAAGTGAGCAACAGGTGATAGGATAAATTCAATACAGGTACAGATAATACTTCATATTGATTGGGCAGGAGTGTCGACCTGCTTGAGGGTAGGATGGCTCTACAGAGGGATCTGGACAGTCTGGACCGATGGGCTGAGGCCAACGGTGTGAGGTTCAACAAGGCCAAGTGCTGGGTCCTGTGCTTGGGTCACAGCAACCCCATGCAGCGCTATAGGCTTGGGGTGGACTGGCTGGAAAGCTGCCTGGTGGAAAAGGATGTGGGGTGCTGATTGACATCCAGCTGAATATGAGCCAACAGTGTGCCCAGGTGGCCAAGAAAGCCAACAGCATCCTGGCTTGTATCAGGAATAGTGGTGTGCAGTGGTGTGGTGAGCAGGACTCGGGAAGTGGGTCATCCCTCTGTACTCGGCACTGGTGAGACCCCACCTTGAGTACTGTGTTCAGTTCTGGGCCCCTCACTACGAGAAAGACATTGAGGTGCTGGAGTGTGTCCAGAGAAGGGCAACAAAGCCGGTGAGGGGTCTGGAGAACAAGTCTTATGAGGAGCGGCTGAGGGAATTGGGGTTGTTTAACCTGGAGAAGAGGAGGCTCAGAGGAGGCCTTATCGCTCTCTACAGCTACCTGAAAGGAGGTTGCAGTGAGGTGGGGATCGACTCTTCTCCCAAGTAACAAGCGACAGAACAAGAGGAAAGAGCCTCAAGTTGCACCAGGGGAGGTTTAGATTGAATATTAGGAAAAGTTTCTTCACCGAAGCGGTTGTCAAACATTGGAACAGGCTTCCTGGGGAAGTGGTGGAGTCACCATCCCTGGAGGTATTTAAAAGACATATAGGCACTTAGGGACATGGTTTAGTGGTGGACTTGGCAGTGTTAGGTTTGCAGTTGGACTTGATGATCTTAAAGGTCTTTTCCAACCTAGACAATTCTATGATTGTATTCTGTATAAAAACTTGCAAAACTGTAATGTTCAGCAGAGAGGGTACTAAACTACTTTTGCATTAGGAATACGGTTGGAGCGCAGTTTGAGAAGCCTTGGAGAAGGGCCCACTGAGATGTCACTTCCAAAATAATGAGGCACTGGGTGTGGAAATCATCAGTACATTGTTCACTTGTAATATAAAAGAATGTAAAACCAGCATTTGTGTCCGTTAAAAAAGCAGGGGGTTGAAGAAAAGAGGGTGGGGAAAAAGAAAAAAGAGAGAAACAGGATGTTTTCAAAGAGAGATGAGAGGGGAAAGGGAAACAGGAGTAGAGTATGTTAAGTTGTGTGATAAAAGGCTCATCTCCACACACACGTGCAAAAGGAGCCCAGAAACACAGTGGCAGCCAGGGGAACCCCAATAACCTAGTCTGGGAAATGGAGCCCCCAACCCAGCTCCTGCCAGGGCTGTCCCCAGCCTCAGCCCCACGGGTCAGGTCAGGGACACCCAGCACCCCAGGAGTCAGGGACACTCTGCAGACTGAGGGGGGTTGCTCTCTGCCAGTGTTTGGAACTTCTTATTTGATGCAGGGAGGAGCATTTTGGAATCGTACAAGACTTATGGGATGTTTAGAGGAGGAACCGAAGCAGTAGGGGGGACCAAGGTGGTTTAGGGAGGAGTAGGTATGGGAAAACTAAGAAATAAAGGTATAAAAAGGACTGGCTGCATATAAACAGGCCGGTTGGTATGACTGGCCATGCCCTGTGCCTGATCAGCATGATGTGTCCTGTCTTCTTATTAAACTCAATTTCTAACTATTTTCCTGGGTGAGACTCTTTCTATTCTGTGTGCACGTGTGTGTATGGAGGTCTCAGTCCCAGACGCTGGAGTCAGCATAGGTCATGGGGAGCCAGTGTGCCTGGGGTGCCGGACTGGCCGTGGGTCAGTTTGTCAGTGCCTGTCACTACCAAATATCAAGCTGGACTAGTTAGGGGTAGGTTAAGTGAGTCAGAGGCAGGTGTTTATGTATGTATGTGTATATATATGTGTGTGTGTCTCTGAGAGTGAGTCAGCTGGAGGAGCTGGCTACTGGAGGAACCAGGATGTCCAAGCCAGCTACTGCAGAGCCTATGGGGTCTGAGGTCAACTGAGAGACCCATTGGTGGTGTGTCTGGCAGTGAGTGAGACAGCTGTGGAGATCGAGGATCCAGGGCAAGCTACTGGACAGAAGATAGTATCAAAGTCCAGTTACTGTAGGAATCTGCATGGTGTGTTTCTGTGTTGTGGTGTGTAAATTGGGGTGAATGTCTGTCCCAGCAGCTGGAGTGGAACACGGAGTAGGGGATTGTGTGTGCAGGTGCCAGCAACTGGAGACACCGAGGATCTTGGTCTTAGGAATTTGTATCAGGGTAATGCAAGTGCATGTTGTATTATTTTACCTTCCACTTTTGTTAATTGTGTAATTGCTTTATTTTAATTAATTTGTAACATAAGGGTAAATAAAGGTGACATCGCTGTGGGAGTCTGCTA
>VZSZ01005542.1:0-102456 GCA_013398815.1 Ibidorhyncha struthersii
AAGTCTCCTAGGAGAAAGACTAAGGTTGATTCTCCCCACAGCAGTTGTACTTCAAGCTCACTTTACTACATTAGTATGAATTAGTCTTCAAATCTAATCCAAAGCGCATAAGTAAACTGTAAATACCTCATCTAAACTTCTTCCACCAAAAAAACACTCTCAGTCCATTTCAGCAAACAGGCAGATATATCTGAGCTTACTCGCCATTGAATTCCCCTTTATTTCACAGATGTTAATTGCTAACAAAAGTAAACAAATGTGAGGTTCACACTGAGTCATTGAAACTTGTTCAAAGACTCGGAGGCATAGACTTCATACAATTTTTTGTCACTTCAAGCCTTATTATTTCCTCTGCTTTGAAAAATAAGATCTAAGAGTGAAAACACATTTTCACTACTTTGACATTGTTTTAGCATTTTTAAGCTACACATCCTTTGCATGAAAACCAATAAATACATTAGTGTGAAAACAGACTAGAAAGTCTCATTAATCTGGGAATACCATTAACGAGAACCTTTTTTTCATACATTGATGATTCTTGTCAGTGACACACCTGGAAAATTTCCACAGATTATCACATTTTGCACAGACTACACAGCATTCTTGGATTCAGTCCAGATTTAAAGAGAACTAATTCACTCCTTTTATGAAAAAGTGCCAGTTTTAAACAAACATAGCCGAAAATGTAAAGCAGCCTTAGAAGTTAAATGGTTTTTATGCAGCTGAATTGAGACATACCAGAAGTAAGTTCAGTGCTGAAGAGCATTTTAAAGCATCCTAGCAATTCCACCGGAACCTGAAGGTAGTCACTATGAAGCTTTCAATCCAACCATATCTTTGGAAAAGTCAGATTTTATATCACATTAGCTCACACTTTTTAAATATATTTGGTAACTCTGCTGGAACACAGATCCTGCTTACTGCTTTGAAACATACAATGTTCTCACTGAAACCAAGATGCTTGTCTAGAGTTCTTAGTAGCCAATATTAAAAAGATCAAATAGAGGACAATAGGAACAAAGGCACATGGTTAATTTATAAAAGTATTTACAGGGTATTTGAACATTTATTTCTGTCTACTAGAAACTCATTCATCTTGAATACAAAAAGAAAAGACTACTGAAACATGTAAAGATCATCTCAAACAGATGTTCTCACGCAATATGAGCAGAGAAACCTTTACACCATTAAATTATTTCTGGAATTAAATTTCTCATTTTGAATACAAATTTTCCAAATATTAGAGGAATACTAAATTTATGAACCTTAAGCACTGTGATACTTTTGTGCAATCCTCTTCAAAGGTTGAAGCTAGCACAGTTAAGGCAGTCTACTAACAGTATTTTAAAATTCAGCACTTAAGTGTCCAATCATTGAGGTCCCTGGTGGTTCTCTATTCAGAGAGCTGTCTTTTGAAACCTTCATCCATACCGTTCATCCTTCTAGCTGATGCAGTTTTAAACACAGCATGTTTAAACACCACAGTCCTCGCAGTGTTTGTTTTTTTTTCCAGAGGTGTAAGGGAGAATCAATAGAATGGTTTGGGTTGGAAGGGACCTTGAAGATTATCTAGTTCCAACCCCCCTGCCATAGGCAGGAACACCTCCCACTACACCAGGTTGCTCAAAGCCCCATCCAACCTGGCCTTAAACACCTCCAGGGATGGGGCTTCCACAACTTCTCTGAGCAACCTGTTCCAGTGTCTCACCACCCTTAAGGTGAAAAACTTCTTTCTCATATTTAATCTAAATCTACCCTCTTCCAGTTTAAAGCCATTTCTCCTCGTCCTATCGCTACATGCTCTTGTAAAAAGTCCCTCCCCAGCTCTCCTGTAAGCCCCTTTTAGGTATTGGAAGGCTGCGATAAGGTCTGCCTGGAGCCTTCTCTTCTCCAGGCTGAACAACCCCAACTCTTTCAGCCTGTCCTCATAGGAGAGGTGCTCCAGCCCTCTGATCATCTTTGTGGCCTTCCTCTGGACCTGCTCCAACAGGTCCATGTCTTTCTTATGCTGGGGGCTCCAGAGCTGAATGCAGGAGTCTAACATCAAGCTGTTAGCTCCATAAGCAACTCTGCAGGACAGTTAACATCCACGAGTTGATGTGTAGCTTTACTGTCTGTTGTGGTAATTTTTATGGGTTGCCAACAAGATGCTTCTAAAATAACACCCGTTACATTCAAACCTATAAGCACTCTATAAATCTTGGTACTGTATTCTCTACTCCACTGATAGTGTTTCAACATAGTCTGTTGCCAAAACCAAACTAATTTTCCTAGGATGAGTTGTTTTTTCTGGCATTGAAGTTCAATAATGCACAAGTTCAAAATAAATTAAAAAAAACCTCTCTGAACATATCATCCAAACTTTTTAAGAGGAGTTAATCTCATTTATTTTTTTTCCTGCAGACTTGGACTAGTCATTTTCAAAGTATTATCCTCAACTATGGCAAAAGGTGACTAGTGCTGCCTGTCAAGGGCTGACAGGTTGGGGCACCAGAACTGCTGATTACGTGAAGTGCTATAAAATTCCACAAAATAAAAAAAATAAAAATAAAAAATAACTGCATAGTATGTGATCCCTTTTATTCACCAAAGCTGCCCATGTATATCCTAGGTGGAAGAGATCAGAACAGCTGCTCAGCCTTCAGATGCAGGTGTGTTTAGTGCTTGCTATAACATCTTTCCATCTTGCTCGTTGTCACATCTCTTCAAAGGAGAGTTACAGAAACGGGAAGAAAAAATAAGAGAATATAGAATAGCATTTTCAGACATCAATATGCCTCAAATTTTTCATCTGAAATATTAAAGGAAATTTATTTATGATGAAAGTCATCAGAAGACTGTTCTCCTGGATGTAAAATATTTTGGTGGTTTTCTCTGGAAAAAAAGAAAAAGGGAAAGAAAAAAAAGAAAACTGATACACATTACAAAAACCACAGATGCTGTGGCTTTCCTGCCTGCGCCTCTCTCCTTACATATGTCCATACTGATGACAGCGCCAGTTCAAAAAAGTCTAATCACTATCTAAATTAACAGGGTTGTAGTCAGGGTCATCCTCTTCATCCTCCAACTCCAAATCATCCATTTCTTGGAATAAAGATTCATCAACCTCCACGCTGTTCCCAGCTGCAAAGAACAGAAAAATAATTTCTTTTCATGCAACTAGGAAAACAGTACCTGAACAACAAAATACACAACACTTTTTCATTCTTCAGTGTAGGTAGCTGTTAACTTACTTATCTATCAAATAGATATGGTAAAGGAAATGCCACATTTTATCTTTTTACAGCTAAAATGAAGCTTTTTACTCTCATACCAAAACCCAGTCAAGAGAAATGTCACACAGGACCTCAGAATCCATTGGGAGAATTAAGTTAACATTTATAGTTCCCAGAAGCAGAGATTCTTTCTCCCAGGTACTGTCAAAATAGGAGCTCAGGACCCCACTGCTGGAAGTTACAACTATCACAGCACACAGAAACACACAGGGTTTATGAAAAAACCTTTACACACAATTTATATCCCTACATACATGCCTTTGCTTTCAGATTTAAATTTTAAAAGCAAGATGAAGCTTTGCACGCTTTTACATTGTCTTCTGAAAGAGATGATGCTGACCTAAGGACAAAACTTGAGGACTGCTGCTATTTTATTTGTGTGTATCAAGAGCGACATCTTCCGGCCACTGGGTAAAGTTCTGTTCTTTCACTGGATTTGAAAGAGCCTTTATAACCACTTCCATCTAAAAGATAATGCCTTTATCCTATTTAAGCTGTGAAAACTAGTAATACTTATTACACGCATCATAGTATTAAATTGAAGTTAATAACCTCTTGCATTTATGATCGAATGCAAACAGCATAAGGACAGAATTTTTTAATCAGCAACAGCAATAGGATTAAAAGTTAATACATTAATCCCAAATCATCTGGGCACAGAGCCCAAATAAAGAGATCCATTCCTCCCCTGCGACAGCCAAACATTCCATCAACAACCCTTCCTCCAAAATGCCCGAAGGGAAGATGACAAGGTTAAATTATGTCCTCTAACTAAAAGAAACACAACTTCCCTATTACTGCTTTTTCAAGTTTATACCCACTGATCATAGAATCATAGAATTGTCTAGGTTGGAAGAGACCCTTGGGATCATCGAGTCCAACCATCTACCCTACTCTACAAAGTTCTCCCCTACACCATATCTGCCAACACCACATCTAAATGTCTCTTAAACACATCCAGGGATGGTGACTCAACCACCTCCCTGGGCAGTCTATTCCAATGCCCAACCACCCTTTCTGTGAAAAATTCTTTCCTAATGTTCAGTCTAAACCTACCCTGTTGGAGCTTGAAGCCATTCCCTCTTGTTCTGTCATTAATTACCTGTGAGAAGAGACCAGCACCAACCTCTCTACAGTGTCCTTTCAAATAGTTGTAGAGTGTGATGAGGTCTCCCCTCAGCCTTCTCTTCCTCAAACTAAACAGTCCCAGCTCCTTCAACCGCTCTTCATACGATTTGTCTGCTAGGCCCTTCACCAGTTTCGTTGCCCTCCTCTGCACTCGCTCCAGCACCTCGATATCTCTCTTGTATTGAGGTGCCCAAAACTGGACACAATACTCGAGGTGTGGCCTCACCAGTGCTGAGTACAGGGGCACAATCACCTCCCTACTTCTGCTGGCCACGCTATTTCTAATACAAGCCAGGATGCCGTTGGCTTTCTTGGCCACCTGGGCACACTGCCGGCTCATATTCAGCCGCTTGTCAATTAGAACCCCCAGGTCTCTTTCTGCCAGGCAGCTTTCCAGCCACACCTCCCCAAGCCTGTAGCGCTGCATGGGGTTATTGTGGCCCAAGTGCAGAACCTGGCACTTGCCCTTGTTGAAACTCATACCATTGATGTTGGCCCAGTGATCCAATCTATCTAAGTCTCTCTGTAGAGACAACTTTTTTTTTTTTTCATTTGTTACTTGTACATTTATTTGACTTATCTCCAACAGATTTTCCAAGTTTAACATCTTTTGGCAAAGGCTTACAAAACTTCCAGCTGGCACAAGGTCAGGTATTTTCAGTAAGGTATTTTCAGTAAGGACAAAGTCGCACAAACCCATGAAGAACAGGGCTGCACCGAGGCAAAGAGCATTTAATTTGACCTGCAAGATATTTACTATTGGTGTTGAGGTTCAGAGAGAAGGAGACAGAGCTTCAAGATCTGTGCTTGAAATTGGTGGTAAGAAAGAAGGCTGGCTATTAGAAAAAAAGAAAAGGCAGCGTTTCATTGTGGATTTTTTTTGTTTTGCTTTGCTTGTTTTGGGTTTCGCTTACAATTCAAATACTTCTGTTGCTTCTATTCAAGTAAGATCAACTCAAGCTCAAAACTGCAAATAAATACCCTTCAACATCTTTTAAATTTTTTGTTTGTTTTTGAGAGAAGTTTAAATCACTTCTTTTCAATCTGCAAAACAGTACCTCCTAGAAAGTTTCTCCAATGTAAAATTGATACTGAGGTAAGATGGTAGGTCACAAATATAACACAGATTTTGCTTAGGAATTTTGACCTATTTTAAGCCACTGTCCACAGCTGTGGAAACAAACAGAAATTTACCTTCCTCTAAGAACTGGATGTCAGAGGTGTCAAGGTTGTGATCCATTTCAAACAGCTGTTTACCTAGAAATAAAATAAAAAATAATATATAAGCTACTAGAATTCTGAAATAACTATCAACCTAAGGCAACAATGGTTAGCACATGTATTTTAGGCTTTTCAAATTAAACAATTGGAGCAGTCTTTTTTTTTTTTAGATGCTCATTTCTGTAAGTTCCCCATTCTGACTTTTTGACTATTCATGCAGGATTGTTCCATGCCAACAGGCTTCCTCCTCTTCCATGTGAAATGGGACAGTTTCTCACAGTCACTTAAATTTTACTAAGGCTTTAAGAACAGGGGGTGGGAATATTTACATCATACTGCCCCATAGCCTTTGCTCAGTCCTTGTTGCTTTAGTCCTCATCTTGCATTCCACAAGAAACCCTCTGTGGGAACTGGAAAGGAAATTAGTTGTCTCCTCCACCTTCTTCCATATACCCTCCCCACTTGAAAAGCAACTCAGATCTGCACACAAATCACCAACGCCTACACAAACATATCCACGAAGGAAACATCACCCAAGGCAAAGTGAAGCCTTTCTAATTAGGAGGTAAGGGAAGACAAGCTCAGGACTCTTTCCACATAAACTACTCATCTTCCATGTGCAAGCTTCTGCCAACAAGAGCGGTTGATGTTTGCTGTAAAATATTTAAAGACACCTTTTACTTCCACTGGGGTCATACTCATGACACCTAAGAACAAGCCTGGCTTTAGTTTTGTAGAGGGGAGCTTCTATAAACTAGACTTGTAGAAAGAAAAACAGACACAGCATGCGAAGAATAATTTTAAGAACAGGAAAAATATAAGAAGCCTGATTTCTACTGTCTCATCTTTGCAGATTCCCAAATGCATTCCCTTCAGAGGAGAATCAAGGGTGTCCCGTGCCCTGTACAGCTTTTCATGAAACTTACTACCCCTAAAATTTCCATCCCTCTGTCAAATTTCACCAAAACCAGCCAGAAGTTTCAAAAGTCTTCAGAATGGAGAAGAAAAGGTAACAGGGATACAGCACAATCACACTGGTTACGTTTTCTCAAGTAATCAGGTTTTTAAAAGTAGATCCAAGATCACAGGAGAACCAGTCCAAAGCTAAGCCATGGACAGTGCGGGGAAGGGGGCCCAAGATTTAATTCTTACCTACGGGTTCTCATAAGAAAAGTAATTTTCTCCACATTTTTCCCACTGGATAGAGAGTTTGCTTTCTGCTGGACAAACCGTGGTGTGCAAAACACAGAGCCCAAAACCGCTGCTATGACAAACTTTTCTCCAAAATAACAGAGCTTCTCCCCAAAATATCAGAGCATTCTCAATAGTCATCATATGCTTGTCATATGCAGCAGCCAGCCTCTGTATTCCTTCAGTCCAGCAACAGCATCCCAAACTCCTACATGTGCTTGAATAACCCGAAATCACTGTACAATCCAGTGCAATAAAAGCCAAATCAATAAAATGTCTCATGTAGACTCTTTCTGTTGCTTAACAAACCCCAACTACTTCTGCCAGAACGCTTGTCAGCAGCGGCTCCAAGTGGTATACTGTCAAGCACAAAACCGAAGAAGCTTAAACACAGTTTGGGAACGTTAATGACTCCAGCAGAAATCTTGAATCTATTAGCTTTGTGTTTAGCCCAACATCAGCACTCAAAAAGACTTCATGCAACATGGAAGACAGTAATAAAATACTGCATTAAGGGTTTGTTTACTACCATCATCTTGCAGTGTAAAAATTTCTTTTAGGTTTGTCATTATAATCTCGTAACTTTGCAAAAACTTCAGGACCATTTTTAAATCATACCGCTTAATTTATTTTTGCCCGCTTGTTCTTCTTCTTTCATTTTTTTCCTTTTTATTTCTAGGAGTTCTGCATCAAACTTCGCTTTCCAATTTAGAAAATTCTCAATGGTAACAGGAGTGCCATGAAAACGTTGCTGAAAGAACAGAAAACAAGGCTGCAAACACAACCTGGAAAGCTACAAGTGAAGATGAGCATTCTCCTCATTATTTAAATCACAACATTCCAGAAGCACTGCTTGCCGTGAAGTACTCTGAGAAATTAATCCTAACCCTGAGAATATATAAAGAACACATTATTACTGTTTTTTCTCATGGGACTCTCCCTTCCGAGAGCCATACTGAGGTGGAAATTCTTATGTAAAAACCCTGTATACCACTTATGGACCTACAGTGGAATAGTTAGCAACACACCGCTAAGCACTTCTTATCACTTCCTGAGTGTAATCTACACTGAAATATTTTCCATTAAAATACATTAAGCCTTCTATTTTGTTGAGATAGAAAAAAGGGTATTTTTTTTCCAGCTTTTTTCCTGCCATTTTCAGAAATACTGAACCTGCCAAGTCCCATGTCCCTCTACCTATTTCTGAGGAAGAAAGTGAAGACTCAGTAGTTACCCTTTTCACAGCACATTCCACAAATGGAAAAATTATTCCACAGTGGCTGGTAGAAAGGACACATGCAGGGAGGACAAACCACACCGTGAAGACTGGTCTCACTGCTTCAACCATACCCACTCAGTCTACCAAGGAAGACAGACTTCCTCAGAACATGCACCCTGTCTGCAGCGTGCCATATTCTAGCCCTTTTTGCTCCCCACTGTGTCTTGCCTCTTCAAACAAGAAACTGACTATAGCAACTCTGATTTAATTTTGGAAAAATCCCTGCCTTAGGAAGTAATACTAGATGAGATTGTGAAAGCGCAATATGTCTCTGAAAAGACTGCTTTAGAAAAGGGAGGGGGAATTACTTAAGTGCACTACAGAATCTTCTAGTCCTTAAGTTTTAATTATATCAGCTTTGGGATAGATATTCCTCTCCCAACGCAACCGAGAATGGCTCCAGCATCAACCCCACACATTTAAAAAAGCTGTAAATTTTTAGTTGAAAACATTATTTTACATACTTTCTCTTCTTCTTCTGCTTCTCTTTCTTTCTGTTTCTTTTCCTCTTCTCTTCGTGTTTTTATTTGATCCACTATTTCATTTAATTTCTCTTGTACGGCTGAGACTAGAGTGAAGATCATTACCATTCCTAAATTTTCTTCTGCCTACAACAAAAGAAGGCAACCTCAAACAGCAGGAGAACCTCAAACCTTCAACAGCTGAATGCATAACTACGTTTAATAAGCATTATGCTGTGCAAATGCAGATAACACAGCCAAGGCACCCTGCGCCAGTCTCAAAAGCTCACAGTAAAATTCAAATCAATTGGCCAGTCATTCCAGTTAAAGTTACTCCCAAATGGGTGTGCAGCAAACACCAATGATGATCTCTGTGTTCAGGTTATCAACATATTATAGACATCAGGAAGGCATTTTCATGAATAAAACAAAACCTATAGTAGGAACACAACTCCCAAGATTTGAATATCATAAATCTTATGAGACAGCAGTCACTCGGAACCTCTCTTCTCCTGAAATGGCTTATTCCTTAATCCCATTACACACCCCTTTGAAGTGGGACGGCTTCCCAGGAAAAACAATCATCAGTTGATGGAAGGAAGGTTGTATGAAGTAAACTGAAAAGAAAAAATGTCTACTGAACACATTAAG
Organism: Ibidorhyncha struthersii; assembly: GCA_013398815.1. Lineage (NCBI taxonomy): Eukaryota > Metazoa > Chordata > Aves > Charadriiformes > Charadriidae > Ibidorhyncha > Ibidorhyncha struthersii. The sequence goes on from VZSZ01005542.1 coordinate 9,207, forward strand.
GCAATTTTAAGACAGGGAGGACTTGTCAAGAATTCCTGAAATCAAAGAAGTGTTTCCTTCTCATTCCTTTACAATGCACTCTCACTGATCCCAAAAGCTGAGGAGATGTTCCACCTCCCCCCACAAATAACTGTGTTATTAAAAAGAATCAAGAACCAATGTAGCATTTTTAAACCTTTCCTAGTAAAACTGAAGTAGCTTATTTCCACAAATACTATATTTTATTTAAAAAAACCCCACTGTAAGCTAGAGGGGAAGCTCTGCAGCACTTCCATTTCATTATTGTACCTTTGCACATTGAATTAGCCCTGTATTTTACCTGATTAACATAATTTACCTCAATAATGTCATTTACCAAACTCGAACCTCAAAATTAGTCTCTACTGTATGGAATACGTTTCAAATCAGTAGCACATACCTCAGAAAACAACTGACTTGAGAGAGAAATTCTGGCTAAAATGTGAAGTGGTATCAAGATGAACTGAGATATTCCATTTGCCTTACCTGCTGTTCTAGTAGCTTTATTATGTCCGTGACATCATTATCGTCAAGATTCTCCTGTGAGACAATTTCATAAAGTGGAGTTTCATCAGGATATTTTTCTCTATAGGTAAATTTAAGGGTTGTTTGGACAGCTACAAGATAAAAACCACATATTCTTATGGTGATAAGTTTACATAACTCTAATTGTATATTCTTCAATCAGTAGACTAAACATTTTAAAATATAAAATATTCTTGTCTCAAAGGAACAGTCATCTTACACAGACGTTAAAACTATATGAACAGATCTAAATACAGCGCAAGAGTTCTGAAAAATTAAGATGACAAAGTTTACCCTCACAGAAACTACTACAGGCTACTAATGTCTGAAAGGTCTTTAGAAAGACTGGAAAAGCTTCTGTGGTACAGTGGGTACTACAGCAGTAATCTTTTTTTCCCTCATATCCCACTTAAAGCTGGAGAAAATGAGGAAAAGCCCTAACAACAGATCTATAAAGAATCTTAGCATACTAATGCTTTAAATTCTGTGTGCCTGCCAGGAGTATCAACCTCTGTGTTGGGTACCAGGGCTCCATATAAATCATATGACAAGGACAAAACGTCCAGTACAAGTTAATAAGCAGAAAACCACCTAAGGAGAACACACTCTACCTGAAGCCATCCAGAGCTAGGATAACACTGAAACAAGGCAGAAAATGAACCAGGTTCCTTCCACGTGTCCTGTCAGAATACCAGGGAGAAGCCTTCCTTCTGTTCCTCAAGACTCACAGTTCTGGCAGCCCAACAGTCTCTTCAACACAGACACCTGCTCCGAGCAGAACTTGTGCCTTTAAAACTGAAGGAGACAGCAGCAGCTTCTTCCTTCTGATACACTAACCCAGAACAGCAGCTCTCAAACACTTGGAGCAAGGCTTGTTTACAAGCCCATTCAACCACTGATACCCAACAAATACAAAGGGACTTGGGACTCACAGCGCATTGTTCTGGAACTGTCCCGTAAGGGCTGCATATTCACAACACAGAGATTCAACTCTCCCATGTGGCTGGTACACAAACAACAGACTGTAAGCTACTACGTGGATGATGACAATCCATTCTTTTTGAAGCTACGCTGCAAAGCATTTGAGATTCAGCATGTCAGAAAGTAGCCCCTATGGGAGAGTGCAACATTTCTGTAAGCTAAACACAGATCACCAGAATCCTTGAACTACGTTTCCTGAAGAATGTTTGCTGGATCAGGCCCCTAAGAGGACTTAAGTGGAGGTATATCTAGTCGTTGGCAATAGAATCAGGCTAACACAGAAACTCCTCCTATATACACTTAAGACATGATCAACTTACTTTCATCATTTTCTCCTGCTTCAGATGTCACAGTGATCGTGAAAGTCGTTGGCTTTTCTGACAATACTGTTAAAAGAAAAAAAAAAAGACAACAGAGAGATTCCTTAAATCAGACAACTACTTCATGTCATTAAAACTGAACTTCTCAAGGACTAATGAAGCAAGGATGCCCTTGATAGTGTTAAGGGCCTTTTTATCCTATTAATAAAAACTTTTCAATTAACAGCTATTTTCCATGTGATGTGATGTTTGGAGTGCTCTTTGAATGAGAGCATATAACATCAACAATACCAAAAAGTTTCTCTTTTGGAAAGTTTTCTCAAGTTTCACTTTTCCAAAAAGTACAAACCTACCTAACATCAAATGATTTATGTTGGTGCATCGAATGCATGCAGGAAGCTCCCAAATTTAATTTGCTTTATTGTGCTAGATGTGTGTGATGAGCATCCAATGCACTCTTGACCCTGGACTATTTTTACACTATGTCTGCACCTATTTCTATATTTAGGACAGCTTAACGTAACAAAGACTTTTTAAATCAAAAAAGGAATACATAGTGCTTTCCTTCAAAATGTACTACCCAAGCAATATACTAGAATGAAATTGCGTGAACAAGGCAGCTAGAAGACTGACAACAAGCGGCTCTATAGAGATGCACAAAATGTAAACCCTGCGATCTAAAGTTTCACAGACTAGAAACCTCATCGCACAATTGTGGGTTGCAGACCATATCCTCAAATAAGGACTGCTCTGTATCACTGTTACAATCTACGCCCAATCTAATATATATGCTCTAAGAGTATTAATTGAATTTTGCCTAATTGCTAATATACTACTAGTTTTTTTTTCCTTCTTCTTTTGAGTGCAAGAGAATTACGTGAACGAATAATAACTCAGAGTAAGCAACAGAGGCTATATGAAGGTATATTAATTCTGTATCAGTATCTGCGATTCAGTATCCCCAGCTACCAGAGATCAATTCACATACCTTTAATGTAAAGCTGAAGAACCTAAAAGATTTTCAGATTAAAGCAATGGGCAAATGTACTAGGCAAATGTCTTTGTGATGAAGTTGCTGCCAATTAAGATACTGTGGGACTTCGGGCAGAGTAGATACTGTGCTGGCAGGTAACAGAAAACGCACAGGTTTCTTTTCACGGTTAAAATTCTTTGGATACTGAGCACCACAAATCACGTCGGATTAGCTAGCACGCCACTTTTAATTGTTCGATGAGGCAACGAGGAATTCCGTCCTGAAAATCTGACGAACCAACGTACCCATCGTACAGAAGTTTCAGCGGTACAACGCACCGCACCTGGCCATGACAGCTTGCCTTTCTTCCACCACAGATCCGCAACGGAATAAGGCACTAAAGAGCATCTTTAAACAGCCCACAACTGGCATAACTGTGAAGGGAGCCCAGCCCGGCACCTACACGGCCATCGGGCGCTTTGGTTAAGGAAAAGAACAAGAAAGAAAAAAAAAAAGCCGAAAAAAAACCCAAACCGTGTAGCTGAGCGTAAGGAGACGCCCGAAGGAGCCCCGGCGGGCCGGGGGCGGCTGCCGCCCCAGCGGAGGCCTTCTCCTCCTCCCTCACACCGCCTGGCCGACGGCCTGCGGCCCAGCCCGGCGCGGGCCCCGCCGCCCCTCACCCGTGAACGAGTCCGGGTAGATGGACTCCAGAGCTTCCAGCTCGTTCCGCTGCTCCTCGCTGTAGTCGGTCATCGCCGCCCACCGCCACCGCCACCACCAAGGGCCATGGGCCGCTCGAACCGCCGCTCTGCTCCACGCCGCTCCGCGCCTGCGCGCTCCCCTTCCGGTCATCGGCTAGGCATGCCTTAGCGCTTCGATCAGCGGTGGATGCCTTTGGGCTGAAAGGGAGAAAGGGCGGGCGGCGCGCACCCTCGGTTGAGGCAGGCAGCCATATTGCCACCGCCGCCGGGGCGCCGGCTTGAGCCGGCAAGTGGTTGTGAGGGTGCAGCTAATTAGCCTGACTGATTTTCGGTTGCCTTCGCGAAGAGTGATCAAGTGCGGTGTCGTCTGGTCAGTTAATTCTAGTACTCGCCGCTTGGCGTGCAGCTCCGGGCAGAACGGACTCGGTGCGTTTGCCCACCTGTGCGTGACGTGCCAGAAAAACCCCCTCTGCGTTGTCTGCGCCAGACTTGCTCTGGCTTCTCCCGCCCCCCTCCGCTGGGAACAGCAGTTTTGAATAGGTGAGGTAGTCAGGCATCAGTTCCTGAGACTTCTGAGGGTTTGCGGATTCCCAGCTAAAGTGGCAGGCTCCAGACTTACTGTAGAAAGTGCATTGCTTTTAGGCTGACGCTCGCTGTTTGTCATTCTTTCACTGGAAATGTATAGGGATCAGCAAATTGAAGGGGATTCAAAACTGTCGCTCATGGAATAGCATAATGGTGCTATGGAGGCAGCTGAATGCCATTTCAGGCTGAAATTGGAAGTTCGTTCGAGTTAGCTGGAAAAATCAGTTGGTGGTACAGGTTGCAGTTCAAAAGCACCTGTAGACTTTCCGGGAAACATTCATTGTGACTTCAGAAGTCCCATTGCATAGGCACAACAGGAGTCATCCAGGCAAGCAATAATGGGAGCCCCCATTCTTGGGGGTTACCTGCAAGGACGAATTCAAGCCTGTTGAGGGTTAAACAGCAGCAGACCCTGATGGGTGCTTGGTACAGAGTACTTGTAAGGCGCATCAATTTCCTGGGCTTACGGCCAGCAGTTTTCCCTCAGGTGCATTTTGCAAGCTAATAACTTCCAGAAGAGCTTTTAACGTAGACGTAAAGACAATCATTTTCACTTCAAGTGAGCAAACTGCAATTCTAAATTGATTTTGGATAAGATGACTCAGGTTTTAGCAGGCACAGTTAGACTGTTCAGTACCAACTCATTGATTTTTTTTTGTAATCATAAATTCTTTTGGAAGCTGTGCTTTTACATGCGTGATATGTTTCAGGGAGCAGAGAAGTGAAGGGAGGTGCACCAAATCACCTGTAGTGCTACAGCTGTATTTAGTACTATGGATTAATGTATGCTAATGGGCAATGGTCTGTTTGTATAGTGCAGGCTGACTTCACAGTGACAGATACAGCTAGTATTTCCACTCAGTATTTTAAATTATAAACTATAAAGAAAATACAGGGCAAATAGTAATTGGGATGAAATTGGAAAACAAAGTTAGTTTAGCAAGAAGTTAAAAGCATTTGACGGCTCGCTCTTAACGGTAAATACTGCATCATTTTTATAGTGGTACTGTAAAACAAGGGAAGAACTGGAAAGGACCCACATAGAATAAAGACAGCAGCTATTTTTTTTTTTTTGTCATTTGGAACCAGACATCAACATAGGGTTGTTTTTTTTTTTGCAAAAACTTTCAGATACACAAATCAGTTGCATGTATTCCAGATTATTTAAGATAGACCACTATGTGTAAAAAAAACCCCAAACCCACAAAGATTTTTAAAGTGAAATTAGGGATTGTTTTCTAACAGATAGTTTGCTTCCTAAGGACTGCATATAAATAGTGCAGTTCTGTTAACTGAAAGTTTAGGATTCAGATGAAATACATATGTGGGAGTTCGTAAGAATTTGTTTAAAGATATAAAATATGTATCATTTTCCAGTTACTCAGCACATACATACATTGTTTACATTTGCTAAGGTGATTGCTTTTGTTTAAGTTTAAATCTTCAAGACCAAACACATGTACCAAGATCTGCAATTTAACTTACTTCTGGCTCCTGCATTTTCTAGTAAGATGTACTAAATAATTATATTTTTTCCATGTCAACACTCTGGGGTTATTTATTAATAGCAGATCCGGTAATCTAGCATATGGCTTTGTAGCACACACATGTACACAGCAAGGCAATACAGGAAGCATTAGGAAGAACTATGGTATGCATTTTTCCCCCCCTTAGAGTTAGAAACATCTGCATGGGGAGTTAGAGAAGAGAGGACATGCTTTAACATCACATCATACCACATTGCGTTAATACAAAAGCATCATTAAGCCTTCTTTCCCTAAATTCAGGTCTTAGTCACAGCACTATTTATGGGTGCAGTAGTATGACTAAATTCTAAGTTTTTCACAGGCAACGCAAACCTTACTGTAGAGAGTGAGATTTGTTTCCCATCCTGATTTGCTATTTGTACAGTATGCAAGCCCACAAACAACTGAGAGATGTTAAAGTATATCTGAAAGGAATAGGAGACTAACGTCACTATTGCTTTTAGCCAGAATACATTTGAATTCAAATTTCCAGTGTTTGTTCATGCATCTGCTACATGTTGCTCCCTCCATCCTGTGCCTCTCAGTGAGCATGTTATCTCCTTACTAGAATTGAAAGTTCTCTCGTCACTGTATCTAGACTTAGCCTTTGTTGCTGAATTTTCCCCATATGTTTCTTCTGCACTGCTGTAGCCACAGATACAGCTTGTGGTTAGCTCAGTATATTTTATTCTCATAACACAAAGATATGGAAGAGGAGAAATAAGACATTTCTGCTAGGGGTCACTGAGGCAAAGCTGGATATCTGCTTTTGCTCTGCACAGAATGGACTGACTCATAGGATCCACTCAGAGTCTAGCTATTAATTTTTAAAGATTTTTAATGGGAGGAAAGAAGCAGCATTTGGGAATAATAATAATTTGTCTCCTGGTATATATTCATCCTTCTAGCACAAGTGTTAGAAAGCAGAGAGCTGCAACTTGAAACAGCCCACCCTAATCTAGACATAGACCATCACATCCCACAAAAGTCAGATGCCATCAGGAAAGGCACCTGTAAGCATGTGCTAAAGGACTACCTTAACAAGATGTACTTGCTCATGTACTTCATATATCAGTGTAATAAGGCATCAGAAAGTTCTGGAGCAGCTCAAGTCTGATGTGGAGCTGGGCATGTTCCTGCTTTTCTGTAAGGTTTTGGTAGGGGCTTGCATGCTCAGAGCTGTGTTCTGATCACAAGGTCTTCATCAGTCTTCAGGTATTTTCCATTTACAGGCTCCTTGAGTGCCCAGTCGTGGAGGAGGCTGTAGTCATAGTGCTCCTCATCCACTCGTTTTAGAAAGGCCAGTCCAGAAATAGCTTGCCACTCTCTGAGAGATGGGATACGGATTTCCTTTACATTTTGACTCCCTGGGACAAAACCAAAGAACTTCCTTACGTGCTGCATGGCATAGAGCCTGGAATGCTGGTCTGTTGCTTCATCAAAGAGCTCCTGCTCATTATGGACATAGCTGCTCCAGTATCTGAAATGTAGAAAGCTGAGTGGGGAGAAACAGCTTGCCAGGCAGTAAGACAGGAAGACAGTGATGACTACCACAGCAATCAGAAGCCAGCCAGCCACCTTACAAAGAAAAAGAAAAGAAAAAAAAACTGTTACAGCTGAAAATACTCACAGTGGTAGCTTCTGAGCATCAGAAAATCCATAAGATGATCTTTACTTGCTTTTCCTGAATAATAAGATTAAAAGGGTATAAGTGTGGTAACGATCTGTTCCCATCAAAGCCAGTCCCTGCCTACTTGTCCTGGTTTCAGCTGGGAAAAAATTAATTTTTTTCCTAGTAATTGCTGTGAAAGGAATGTCAATAATTCATATTGGTTTAGTTGTTGCTAAGCAATGTTTATGCCTTTCAAGGACTGTTCAGCTTCCCATAGAAGCCGAGAAGGAGCACAGACAGAATAATAGATCAGCCAATGAAGTATTCCGTACCACAGACATCATGCTCAGTATGTAAATGGAGGTTGGCCAGGGAGGGGGGAAATCTTGAAGCACTGCTCAGGAAGGTACCAATTCACCAGGTGGTGAGTGACTTGTGTCATTATTACTGTTATTTTTCCTTCTCTGTTACTGTTGTATTAAGCTGTCTTTATCCCAACCCACAAGTTGTTTTTTTTCTTTCCCTTTCCCCTCCTTTTCTCCCTACCCTTCTGGGGGGAAGGGGGAGAACTGCACGAGCAGCTGTGTGGTCCTAGCTGCCAGCTGGGGTTAAACCACGACACTACTGGAGGTAGCCACATAGCAAAGTTGCTTCTTTCTGTCAAGGAAATTCTATTGCATAATTTGTTAAGGACTTTGCCTCCACAGCTATTATTGTGAGAAGAGAAACCATCTAATTCCTAGCTTAGCATAGCTTATAGCCTGTTTAAAACCAATTTTCTCTGAAGTGACAACTTAGCGTTCCTCCTTTTATCAAGTATGCGATCTTTTAGAATTGAGCCTGATCTAAACCCAAGCTTTTGATCAAATGCAGCTCTCACAGCCTGGACCCCTTGGTCACATGTTTCTTATGCTTGAATGAAGAAGCTTCATACCCTCCCTGGCTCTTGGGCTTCCATTTGGCTTACTTGATGGTACTTTTTAAGACACTAGGCAAGGAAGAATATAGCCTCCAGTAAGAGGAAACAAATGAAACAACTAGACATAGTATTTTATATACCTAAAGTTCAGTTCCACTTACAGGAATAAAGCAGGCTTCAAAACATGCAGAGATTTGGTACTCAAGACCAAAGTTACTGATCCTGTTTTATCCTAACACTTTGCCTGCTGAATTAACTCTAGTTCTCATCATTAGATCTGCAGGCAGCAGAAGCAATGAGTTACTCACTTGTGACTGGTATCGCAGTAGGAGAATCACTTCATCTCTTGCCCGGGTCAGCTCTGGAGGAACTAACTGACTGCATGGAAATGCAGCCAATATCCTTCTGCGTTCACTAGCAGTAACATTAGGATTAGCTCCATAATAATGCACAGAGACATACTCACTCATGGCACAGACATAATATGAACCATTTATCAGGGTGACTGCTAGCCACGTTACTGGAGCAACAAGGGCTCTCCCAGTGATGCTGCACAAGACAAAGCAGATCAGTTTGCACTGCAGTAACTGGTTTGGTGTAGTCTCTTCCTGAAGAGGAGACCTTTTGCCTGTAACCAGCCTCCAAGTCTGGTTATTCAGGGCATAGCCAACAACCAGAAGGATCAGTGCAGGAACTCCTAGGAAAGCCAGCCCATAGATAAGGTTCTGTCCAACATGACAGGGACAGCTAAATGTAAAAAAAGAGAATAGTTGCTGCCCACCAATTGTCAATATTGCAATTATAGCATTAGCAATAACCACTTCTTTGCCTTTTAGAAAAGTTAACCACTTAGGAAGAAAAGTCATTTTAGGTCTTACTCTTTGTCAGATGCTTTTGCTTTAAGTCAATAATAGCTTTTAGTTATATTTAACTAATGTTAATGGCAGAGTAGAACAGAAAAAACTCCAACAGCTTAAACAAAACCCCAAACCAGCCAACCAAAAAAAAAAAATACCCCAAATATAACCCCCCAAAAACCCTGCTAGTCTTTCTCTTCCTACTAATGTTTGATTCTACTCCATGAAAGCTAAAAGCTTGTTTGCTAGCTTTAAATATACTTACAAACATCCAATCATGTGTTCTAATTGCTTCAATAATTTATCTCAGCAGTTCTGGAACACTTAGCTTTTAGGCAATTGTGAGCTCTGCCAGCCCCTTGCTAATTATCTGAAATTAACAGTAAATTCTCCCTACCTTTTGGATGACATGCAGTGCTATCAAACTGATGATTACACCGTCAGCGTTAATTGGCAAGCTGTTTCCTAATCAATGGTAATCAGCAGATAATTAGCAGAAGCATGGCATGGGACTAGGGAAAAAAAAAAAAAAGCTTTCAGCTAATTCTTCATAAAAAAAAACCAAAAAAAGCCTTATCAAGTGGATTGATTATAAAACATGAAGCATTGAAAAATTAAAATGCTTCAACATTAAAATAAAACCGGAAAAGATGACATAAGTTGCACAAAGTTTGGAATCCCAGTTCTGTTCCTTTGTTAGTTGTGGTTCTGAGGCATGAAGATTTTAGTGTTTGACCTGTAGGTGGCAAGAAGCTAGCATGTCTCTTTTCCTGGCTGTTTGGAATGTTTCCTTCGTAAGGTTGTTTGGTTTCTTTTGGTAACCTGTAATGTGCTATTCACATGGTGTCAAGCCAGCTTCAGATATGCTCATGATAATAGCTGGCATTTATCTAGCATGCTTGTGATCCAAAGTTTTACGATTTTCTGTATGTGTCATCAATACCATTCTGTGGACAGAGGTAGATGGAAATTTCTCAGTTAAACATTTCCAGAGCTGGTTTCTGAATACTGGGATGGATGATCTGGGCTCTCAGCATCTCTCACAAATCAAACCTTAAACAGAGGTTAATTTAAAACATTTTATTCCTGATTATTTTCTCCATGTCACACTTTGTCTCTGCTCATGCTATCTATTAGTTCTGTACATTGCATACTGTATATACAAATACTTGTGTTTTAAGTTCTGAGAGGTCTAACTGCCTGTAATATAAACATCTTTACCAAGAACAGGAAAAAAAATAGCCATAAAGTCTATGAGGAAAATTGTCTTTGCATTACAGATGGCTGTCTCCAGCATTTGTGGACTTGGTCGTGTGATGTAATCGTGTCTGACTGCACAGCCTCTTCTCTCCCCTTGCAGAGAGGATTGCTAATAATAATTTGCATCTTAAAAAGTAGTTTTAGCGCCCATGGTATCTGCTTGGATGACAAAGATACTCTCACAGCTGTTATACACATGGATGGCATGTTATACTCGTCTTGCCTCTCAACTAGGCAAGACTTTGTTCCTTCAGTGTGCTGTTGGGGTGGACACCTGCTTCCCTCGTCCCCAGTCACAATCTGTGAACGAGGTCCTTGCTAGTAATTGGCTCTCAAAACTATGTGACACCATTACACAGAATTAAAAATGATAGAGAAACATGCTGAAACATCCAGCAGTGCTTTGTCAGAGCATTTCTGGAACCTGTTGTTAAGTTCTTGGTTGTTTGGGCAGAGTAGTAGCACAACAAAATCCCAGTGCTGTCTGAACACTGCCATTTTGAATCTTCATTTTCTTTCGGTATTGCAGGATTTTCAATAACTTTTTTTTTTTTTTGTACTAGTGGCATTATATTTTGAAAAAAATATTACCTCCTTTAAATTCAGTGGAATAAACCCATCAGGCTATCACAGAATTGTTTTGAAGATGTGTTTTGTTTTAAGAGTCTTCCATTATGCCTCAGTTAATTTTAAAAACTCCAGTTGATTGTTGCTGAGCTTCCTTTGGGAACCCATGTCTTACTTTTTTTATAAGGGAGGAAGGCTTTCCCAAGCATCACTTGTTTACTCAAGAAACACATTAGATGTGAAACTGAAGAGAGGTACAACACTGAAATATTCATAGCCAGCCTAAGGCTGTTGAATGAGGCAATTTATACAATCAATACAACAACTTTGTACTGCTGCATTGTCACTTCTTTGCCATTTGCTTTTGTGCTGTGCTGTAAATAATCCTGCTGGGTCATCGTATTATGGAATAAATTACAGGGTTGGATCCAATTAAGAGCTTGGAAAGCACATCAAACTCTTAAGTACTAGCCTTTGCAGAGGAACCCAGAGTCCTGAGGTGGACATTTAGACTCTTTATCTGATGCCCAGAAAGAGTTACGACTGAATGCAATCCAAAATACCACTACCTGAGGTGACAGCCAGCTTGCCTCTGAGGCAAAGAGATGCTTATAGCTGACGTCTGAGGCAAATAGAATACACGGGCAAACCTTAGCTGTGGTTTTGCTTGTCATTTTGCAGGGCTCTGGCAGCTTGAATTCACTGCCAGGAACCTCACTTACGAGAATAAGTGATTTTTTTTTTGAAGAACTGAGAATTGTTTGTCATTTTCTTTTAAAACATGGTTATTGGAAGACATATTACACCTTCCTATCCTCTCATACACAAGCAGTTTTTATTCTCTTTTTTGCTTTTTATTGAAATAAAGCAGCCATGGCAGAAGGGAGAGGTTGGTTTCAGTTCCCTTCTCCAACTGATCTAGTCAAAACTCTCACTTGTCTCTGTCTTCCAAGAGCTCAGTTATTATTAGTGCTGTGGTGTGACTGTGGTGGGAAGAAGCTGTATTCTCCAGCTTTTCTGCCATAGTTCTACGAGTTGCACTTAGTTCCCCCACAGAGAGATTTTGATATTTATTGGATCAGAAAAAGATTAGGATTTTGTTATCTAATAGCCAGGAAAAGGTAGAGAGAAAGAGGGAAGCGTTCTTCTGTTTTCCATCTGAAGTTTGCTTCCTGTAAAGTTTGGAGGAGGAGACTGAACCCTGGTCTCTCCAGTCCTGCACAAGTGTTTTCATCACTGTGTTAACAGTCAAAAGGCTGACATTCTGTGCCTCCTCTAGCTGCATTTTGAGTCATATTTTGCATGGATGTCAAGCCTGCCTGCACATGTTAGAAAGCATGCTATGAGAGTACCTGCATGACAGATTTCCTGTGAGAGCACAGGGGAGACTGCCCATGTCCTGCGCTCTGCCTGGTCGCAGGTTGGCTTCAGGCTGCCAAGTCATTTTCATGATCTCTTTGACCTGGTAAAGGGAGAAGTTCCTCTCCCCTTAACCAGGACAAGCACTGATGAGAAAATAATCAATAAGCTTTATGTTAAGGGAAGAACAGAAACCTATTAATGATTTTAACTTGCATCTTTTGCTTCAGAATTCAGCTGTTCTTTACAGGCAAATTTAGATGAGATTTTAGGTGCCTGCAGTGAGTTTCAGCAGAAAGTAGGCACCTGAATCCAAAAACACCCTCTTGAAAACAGTTCCTGAGACGCCTAACCTAACAAGGAAGTTTCACCAGGTTGTGTTGAAAATGCTTCCCAGGCAGCACAGTACGGGCAAAGTGGCAGCAGCGGCACTGCTTTATTCTGAAACATGGGCAAAGCAGCAGCCACACTGGGCTTTGAGTAAAAACAGTCATTTGTGATGTGGGAAACTTGTGTTCAAGTACTTTTTTTTCATGTAGCTTCAAACTCCAATCACCTACCTTCTTGCAATTTGAAAGAATTCAATTTTCTGTAAGTGAAATATTTAACACAAGATCTATTGAGCTGGAGACAGAGAGCAAACAAAAGCCTGATCCTGCATTGTACTAATTTAGACACCCAACTTTTGTGGCAAGTGTATTACTGTTTTGTCTCAAATAACTTTTTTTTTGTTGTTTTTTTTTTAGACATTTGATACCTAATTCACTATTGACCTTTATATTGCACTCTGCTCTAAGATACTCGTATTTGGGAGAATCCTTAGATAGTGGACTACTAAAGAGAACATGTACTTAGCTCTACAGGTTTCAGCTTTCTCATAACAGCCAGTCCACTATAAGCAACAGGGTGCTGGTGCACACTTTTTGTATGCTTTTGAAATTCAGGAGATACTTTGTGGTTGGGTTTTTTTTCCAGTTTAATGGGAATGAAGAGAACTGGTGTAGTCTAATGCTCAAGCAGTGTGCCAGACCAGCCTTCTTGGGGCTGAAGGCTAAAATCCTCTCCTGACACACATGACAGAAAGGAAGGTCGAGGGCCATGCTAACCTCCTCACTATTCAATTTGCCTTTGATTATTTCTGAGAAGTCTGTGTTAGGGTTTAAAACAGGTGCCAGATACATGACCAACCTCTACTCTTTTCACAGGGCTGCAAGTCAGGTGACAGTTAAAATTAAGAATGCGTTTGTGTTCAGTTCCTGAAGGAGTGGATGCAGCCCACCATTAACTTGTTTCCCTCACGTGAGCCACTGAATTCCCAGTTTATTTGGTCACACCATTTCAGCTTCATTTTCTCAATTGTGTGCAAACCTTTCAAAATGTTGTACATTCTACCTAATGAATCATATTATATGTGTGAATTTACATGTATACACATGTGCACTTACGTATTTTCCAAACAGCACTGCATTGCACTGTTTGGTCCAGAGTGTTCCTTCATGATTGTGGTATTAATAATGCAGGCTGAAATAATTCATCCTTGCATTCAGAGCTGGATAAATAAAATGGTGCTCATTTATGAGTAGCCTTAAGTGCTTTATGATGGTTTCACTGCAGTTAAGTTATGCTAATCATAATCTTTTAGAGCTGTTTTTTAAAATGCAACGTAGTAAACTTTCATATGGAATCTGGGATGTCTCTTGCAATGAGAGACATATTTGGTGCTTGTCGCCAATTGGAGACAATCTGAGAAACAAACCCATCTCAGACTCAATTTAGAGATGCAAGTAACTACTTAGAGAATTGTAATGCCTGGCTTTTATAATTTATTTAAATTTAGATATGGGAAGTACTTACAATAGTTTCACTTATAAAATGGAGTCAGATTTTACAGGGCTAGAGAAGTGCCTAGAAAAAAAAGGGAAGACGCTTACTATATTGTAAAGTTGTTGACACCAGCTCATTCTGTGTAAAATGAAAGCTGTTAGGATGACTGTTTTCCACAGAAAGAGCGGAAAATCCTTTTATCTGTCCTATCTTTTGTTCTTGAATTGTGTCATAAGTTTAAACTACCATTTTTTAAAGTAAATCTTTCTTACCCTAAATCAGTCACATCTGCCGCTTTCTGTGTATCTATAATAGTAAATACCTGTAATTTTACTCTAGCATTGAATCTATTAATTAACTGAAATTTAATAACAGCATGGCATTCAGATGAGGCCGTGTATTTTTACTTCATTTCCTGAGAGGCCTCAGTGGCAATATATGTGGAGATAAGTCCTATGAGGAAAGACAGCTACTTGATTAACTTCTAAGTTTACTAGTGACCACGGTCTAAACTTATTGCAAATGTAAACTAACAGAAGAGGCCAAATTTACTTTAGGGGAAAACAGAAAAAGTAAGCCAAACCTTCCGGGATGTTCATAGCAGGGATGTTTACAAACAGAGGTTATAATATGTTAAGAATGCTGTAACATCCCCTAGAAACATCGTTAATGAAAGTGCAATTTGCACAAGCTCGCAGGTGTAGCAGGCACACAGTTTATTGCTCTGGGAATCTGGGTGCTGTACATCTGTCCTGCCAGCTTTGCAAGATGTGGTGGTAGCAGTGCCGTGTATGCCATCGGTAGACGTTAACTCACCAGACTAAAGCAGCCAGAGCTGACAGAAGGCTCCTTTAAGTTGAAAATGATCAATTTTTAATTACCTTGCACAGCAGTATCTTGCAGTTGTGTTTCTACTCTTCGGAGAGGCAGCTTCTGTTAACTCTCCAAACACCAAAACCTGGCATAAGCAACAGAATGAATTTGCTGTCCTTAAAAACGTAAGACCTGTGAATCTCTTGGGGCTGCCTGGTTTGACTTCCCATGGCTGTTTGCTATGTATTTGATTACAAATCATCTTATGGATGGAGCAGTTATTTATGTTGCCTGTTGCCAGTGAAATTCCTCCCAAAGGGCTTGGTACACGTAGAGAATAGGAGGAGCATCAGCAGCATTACGGATTGTAGCAAGCCCGTCTCATGCAAAAGGCAGGAAAGCAGAAAGGAGAAAACTTAAGAGAAGGGAAAGAAGAAATATAGTGATTGAGAGAAAAGTATGCTGCTTGAGGAAGAAAAGACATAAACTGACAAGCAAGTACTTCAGGTGTAACACAAGCAACATGTCTCGGCCACCGGGAAGAAAGCAGGAGAACCACAAAATAGTAAGACATTTTTGTATTGTGCAATTAAAATTGTGCATGGATTAAGAATAAGCTATTGTTGTATTGATGTGTTGTATACAGTCATATTTCTGAATAGCCTGAAAGTACTGAAAGGGTGGGTATGAGTCTGCCAGTATGGGAACAGAGGAGCTGGCAGCATTTATGGCTACAGTGGGACCCCCGTGTGAGCTACTAACAAACTAGTAGCTATTAAGCAGTGACATAAAAAAGCTTGTCCACAGGACTTGGACTCTGTTTCACTCTAAGCAGTAATACTCAGATTTGCTCTAGGGGCCTTCATATCTCTTCAGCTACCGTGCCTGTGACATGAAATGATTTTCAGACAGTCCTGCCCTCGTCATGAATCCTTGCAGCCAAACCTCTGGTTTTGTTTTGGAGAAAAGAAGCTGCACTGGCCATATCTCAACCCCATGAACAGTTAGAGGAAGAGATGGTTCACCTGGGACTGCAGCACATCTAGTACTCACTGTGTGCCTCCTGCATAGCAGACCACGTCTTCTTTTGGAGGTTACGTTGCATGAGCAGGGGTACTTCTTCATCCTCCTAATGTTGCATTTTTTCTATGCACACCATCCCAGGGTCTCAATATCTGGCTTTAAGACCAAAATCTGATTCATGGGGAAACAATGGTAAAACTATAACTGTTGTCTTTGAATGTTGGCTTTGACCATTGATCACATAGCACAGAATTCTGTCAAGTAGAAGTTATATAGACCAAAACTTCCTTCTTTCTCTGCACTTCATGTTAATATTCTCCTAAAGCTCCAGCAGTTGTTTTAAATATACTGCATGCAAGATTTTCCCAAGAGGCCTTCTTAAACTGCATGGTTACAAAAAGCAGTATTTTGTGCCATTAAAGATACCACTTATTCTCCTTCTTGTTCTCTGGCAGTGGTGCGTCTAAATACGAAAAGTTCAGATAGCAGGTTTCCTCAGAACCTCTATCTGTGGTTGAAAATTTCTCACTGTTTAGAAATATTTTACCACAAGTCCAAACAATCAAAGTGCCATAATGTGGAAATAAGGCCGTGGTGGTTTAAAAAAACCCAATAATAATATCGTGTCTTGAAGTGAATATGTTTGCATCTAAAAGTATAATTATGACACACACACATGTATACATACATATAACAAACCGAAAAGAGAGGAAGTTGCTAGTAAGGAAAAGACAATGTGTCAATTTCTGAAAAGGGGGAAGAGCTCTCCACTGAAAAAGAAATAGAATAATATAATATAATTAGAGTTATAATTAAAGTTAAGATACATAAGTTTATGGATTGCAAGCGTGGCTGATAAATAAAATTATGTTGATATGGTGTGCTTAAGTGTCTCTAATTTGTCTTATTACAACACAGACTTTTTGCTGAGACTAGAACAATACAGAACCTGTATGACATCCATTTACTGCATTAAAAACTTGTTAATGAGAATTTGGCAGTATGCAATGTTATTGTAAACAGCAGTTATCACCAAGGTGAGTTTAGGAAATGTTCCCATACTACTTAAGATTTTGAACAGTGACTTGTTAAAATAGGAACATTGATTAAACTCCACGCTTTTGATGCAATGGGAGCAGGAAGAGGTCTTTCCACCAAGCTGTTCTCCTTTCCTTGTGTGATTTGTTCTGTTGTTTTCATTGGCATTCACTACTATTTTTCCACAGGCTATAAACAAAAAGCACCTCTAGTCTGCCCACATGCCACACGCCTGTAGCACTTCCTGTAATTAATTCCTGTCCAAGAAGTTTAGTGAGAGGCAACCTAGCCTCTCCCCTAAAGGCCAGCTGCTACTCCTGCTAAATACAGTCAGTTCTGCAGTGCCATGGAGGTGATCTGGCAGGGCAGGGAGGGGAAAAAACTTTCCTCCAGGTTGGTGCACAGCTAAAGATCCCAGACTAGTGCTAGGATCCGTGCAGGGATACGCCTTTGACCTATTCAGTTGCTCCCCTCACTCCTTGGGCAGGTAGCTGTTATCCTCACCCATCCCCTTCATCTTGCTCATGCGGTGGAGCCATACCAACCACGTCTTCTGTATTAAGATACAGAAATAATGTCACAGTAAGACTGTGCAGGCATTTGGAGAGCTAGTATTGGTAGTGATTCAAGTTACTTGTAAAGTCTGATAAAGAAGGGGACGTCAATAGGACTGATTCTTTTCTGGTTGTCGTTATTCTTTACACTTGCGCTGAATCATAGTATTTTTTCATTATTCTGAGATAGTCTTTTTGTCTGCTTTTTATTTTTGAGGGAAAGCAGCTGATGATCTGAATCAAATCAGCCATACCTTTTCAAGGAACTGGAATTTCACTGTATATACAATTGTTCCTTTTGTAAAAGGACTAGTAGCTTATTGCCTTTATTATTCTTCCTGCAACTAAATGCTTGTCATTAATCTTGCATGCATTTGACAGCATATATATGTGCGGTTATAGGATGCAAGAATGCACCTGATGAAGTAGCTATATCCCAAGAAATGGTATTTCTGACAAGGAAGATCCCTCTACAGAGATTCAAGTGATGATCAAGTCAGGTTCTGTCATACTTGAATTGTGGATTACACTGATTACACGTCACGGAATCATGGAATCACAGAATTTTCAGAGTTGGAAGGGACCTCTAGAGATCATCTAGTCCAACTCCCCTGCCTAAAAGCAGGATTGCCTAGAGCACGTTACTCAGGACTGCATCCAGGCGGGTCTTGAAAATCTCCAGAGAAGGGGACTCCACGACCTCCCTGGGCAGCCTGTTCCAGTGCTCTGTCACCCTAATCGTAAAGAAGTTTCTCCTAGTGTTTCAATGGAACTTCCTGTGTTCCAACTTGTGCCCACTGCCCCTCGTCCTGTCACTGGGAACCACTGAAAACAGTCTGGCTCCATCCTCCTTCAACGCACCCTTTAGATACTTAATAATAATAAGGACTCCCCTCAGCCTTCTCTTCTCCAGGCTCACAAGTCCCAGCTCTCTCAGCGTTTCCTCATAAGGGAGATGCTCCAATCCCTCAGTCATCTTTGTTGCCCTACACTGGACCCTCTCCAGTAGTTCCCTGTCTCTCTTGAACTGGGGAGCCCAGAACTGAACACAGTATTCCAGTTGTGGCCTCACCAGTAGAGTAGAGGGGCAGAATGACCTCCCTTGAGCTACTGGCCACACTCTTCCCTGTGCAGCCCAGGATTCCATTGGCCTTCCTGGCGACAAGGGCACATTGCTGGCTCATGGATAATTTACTATCTACCAGGACCCCGATGTCCTTGTCCTCAGAACTGCTTTCCAGCAGGTGCACCCCTAACCTATATTGGCGCCTAGCATTCTTCCTCCCCCGGTGCAGGACCCTACACTTGCTCTTGTTGAACCTCATTAGGTTCTTCTCTGCCCAGCTCTCCAGCCTGTCCAGGTCACGCTGGATGGCAGCGCGGCCCTCTGGAGTGTCAGCCACCCCTCCCTGTTTGGTATCATCAGCAAACTTGCTGAGGATACACTTTGTCCCCTCATCCAGATTATTGATGAATATATTGAACAAGATTGGACCAAGTATTGACCCCTGGGGGACACCACTGGTTACAGGCCTCCAACTTGACACTGCTCCATTAATCACCACCCTCTGAGTTCTGTCACACAGCCAGCTCTCAGTCCACCTCGCTGTGTGCGTCCATAGACAAAAGTTTCCTTATTAATGTTAATGTTATTTTTGTTTGCTTTTAATACAGTAGCAGCTCAAAAGCACAGAAAAGTTTGATTCTTCTTTGCTTCATTTTCAATTTCCACCTTTTCTGGCAGAGCAGAGAGCTTTTTGTACTCACCTATGGGGCTTTGGTAGCCCAGCTGTGCAAGGACTACGAAAAAGATGAAGATGTCAACATCTGTTTAGATAGAATGTAAGTACTGCTTTAAATGTTTAAATTCTGGATAATGCTATTTGTCCACCTATACGTTACTTTTCGGCTCTGTGTCTGTTATCTTATGAGCCCAGCACTGTCTAGGATTATAGAGATCACGGGGATAAGGTTCAATATTCTGTCATCAGAAAGAGCGTTAATTTGTGGATTAAGATCAACAATTAGCTTTTGAATTCTCAGAAGAAAACTGTCAGGATTATTTTGATAGCTTACACTTGTTTCTTGTTGATCCTTTGTTATGCTAATTAATAATATAATCTTCAACATTTCATCTCCTATATCCATGTATTCAATTTCAGCTTCCCTGTTAACTTTCCTCTTCCATTTCTCCGTACCCATGTTATTTCAAACTAGACAAGCTTTTTTTTTCTCAGGAGTATTTTCTAGTTAATGCGTTCACTGTTGATGTGGCTCCCCCTCATCTAGCTACACTGTGGTTTTGTGACTTGGACAGCTACGTAGTCACAATTCCAGGTTGTAGGGATTTGGCTTAGATGACTCAGTCAATAGGCAGCCTCCTTTTGCTGTCAATCGCCTTCTCCAAGGGTGTAATTCAGGTGTCTGAGTTGGGAGCCCTGAATTGTCTCCCCTGGGGGGTGGCTGTCTTCCCCCCTCCCTGGGTTAGGGGCAGACAGGCCTCTTGCCTTTAAAAGACCAGGCAGCAATGAGTGAAATAGCACAAATGATCAGTGAGGAACTAATTTTTACACAGATAACCTCTTTGGAAAATGAAGATCCTATATTTATAGGATCCTGTCATCCTGACTGAGATTCCTAGGCATTATCACAGTAAAAATAATCATATCACAGAAAATCAGCAAGAAAAAACTTTTGAGCTGATTAGCAAGAAGATATGCTAAGATCTTCAGCAGAAGGGCAAGGCTTGTGTTTTCAGGCAAAGTCGACATGCAAAATGGATTTGCAACAATCACAGTGGACAGAATACCTGACCACTTTACTATTAATCTGAAAGTTTGCAAACAAGGTATAGTCCGATAGCTATTGATGGAATTGAGTAAAAAAAAGTCATTGCTTGGAAAAAATAAAAGTAATTTATTCACAAACAAAGAAGGGATGACATCCCTCAGATATTTATTTTCTATTCATCTCTCAGTTCTGATGAAAATCATACATTTCAAAAATACACAGGCTTCTTTATGATGCTATGGTAGAAATTACTAAAGGGTAGTTTTGGAAGATGTGGAGATGTATTTTGCTCCTTGTGTTTTGATTACTATAGCTGTTTCTGTAAAATCTTTTTGGTTTTGTCTTGATAAAGACTTGATAAAGTAATGACAGGTTTCATTAAAGCAATATGGCCATCTTTACTTCCGTGAAGATGAAAACAGCCCAGTTTGAGGAAGAAATCTTGTAGATGAGCAGACCTGTGACGGTTGGGGACAGTATTCTTAGCTCTCTTGCTATATATATGTACATATATAATCCATAGTGAGGTGGATGGGGTGTTTTTCACTACTGCCAAATAGCTGCTTGTCAATTTATTATTTATTTGACTTGGCAAATCTAAGGCATAAAAAGTGAAAAGGTTCTAAGTAGTCTTGTACATCACCAATAAATACCTTGCTAACTGCTGATGACATATTTACCAACATTATTGGTATTGATACTTAGGCAATAAATGAATATTTCATTGTTTTCTGATGCATGACATACAACTTCATGCTGCCAAAACCACTTCTTGGTCTTGTCATCACATTAGACATCAGATCACTTTTTGGCTTCTTGTCAAAGATGTGGTAGAAAATCAGTAAGAAACTCCATCGAGTTCAGGCTGCTTCACTGAGGGTGTAGGGCTTCTGACAAACAGGCAGAGACTGCCAACATCCACATAAACAGAAAGGAAAAATTCCCTAAAAATATTTCTGAGTTGAGTTCACATTCTTTCATAACATTTGTGTCAATCTCTTTCCTTTGTTCAAAAAATGCTTGGAGGCATAGCTATTTTGCACACTATGTGGTTAGTGTGCAAGAGCTAGGAATTGATTTGTTTTAGTAAAAATTCCATTAACTTCCATCCTCTTTTATTTCATTTCTCTGAAATGGTAGTGTTTTAAATACAAAATGAAGGTGGTGTTGTACTGAAACTGTATATTAACTACCAACTTTTGAATTCTTTCTGCAACTAGTAGATGAAGGGAGAGAACATGTTAGAAAAAAGACGAAGAGGGAATTGTGGAGGAAGAGCAAAAATGAAGTGAAGAGATAAGAGGATAAAGTGAAAGAGATCAGGTGTGAGACCATTTCCTATGGGTTTTCCTGGCACCTGAACACTGCAGTGAGAGTGACCAGGATTTGCTGAACTCCATACCAGCCAGAGGTGAATGCTGTGACCTGAAGGGGCAGTTGATTTGTTCTCCTTGACAGAGACAGTGTGAGGTGAACCCTGGGGATCAGAGAGGAACAGAGAAAATCCTGTGCTATGTTATCCTATCCTATTTTTAGTGACAAAGCAGTATTAATCAGGTGTATTACTTGTATATTATTTATATATTGTAATCATATATCTAACATCAAATATTTATTCATATATGTAAATATAAATGTATGTATAGACAATGTGTATATAAATAACATTCATATCATCCTTGCCAGGAGCATCGTGCTTAAAGGGGTGTGATTCCATAGATGACTACATAAAGAGCAATCCCACTGTGCTGCAAAATGTGGTAGAAAGAAGAATCTAGACCAGCAAAATCTGTTGTCCTCAAAGCCATTAATTTAGGAACATGTAGCTGTTTTGCTGAGAAAGTACAAGAGACAGGTTAGGGAGATGGTAGGTGGAAAGAAGTTCCCCATTTTGAATATTAACTTTCTTTGTTTTCTCCTTAGGGGATATGGCATTGGCATAAGGCTGATTGATGATTTTTTAGCTCGTTCAGCTGTGAAAAAGTGCCGCAGTTATTCTGAAACCGTAGACATGATTGCACAGGTAAGTAAGATTTACATTCTTTAGAGCTTCACCAACTTCAGTGGTCTTAGCTTTTCCCTCCTACTCCATCTGTTTGCTCCAGAACAGTTACATATGTTTTCTGCTATATCATGACTGTCTTATCAGAAAACACTCATCTTCACAGTCACACCCATACTTCCATTGGGTGAAATAACAGCCTTTTCCTTATCTACAAGTTCATATCAACCAGTAGCTCGCAGAGGTTGGCCTTGAGAGGACACATCAGTTTCTACATCTGTAGCATAGTGCTGCGTCAGGCTGGGAAAAAATCAACATTCAACAGAACACAAAAAACGTGATGTTTAGTGAGATAAGAATTTTGTGGATGGTCGTGATAAACCCACAGTGGTAAGTTTACCACAAAGGGTTGTCAGAACCACAGAATTGATTCACATGGGTATTAGTTTTATGTCTGAGTTGAGGACAAAGAACACAAAATGGGATACTACCTGTGAGAGGCTGCCAACCCCTGACCTACACTGACCTTAAAGTCAGTTGCTAAGCTGAAATTAAAATTCTTCTATTCCTAGTAGCCTATGAGGCATTTTCCCATTAGAAGAATTAGAAAGTTTATTTTTGTTTGCTGCAACTTAAGCTGATTTCTTCTATTCTTGCCAAAGAATGCAGCGAACAACAAAAAATGATCCAGTTTTAACAAACTTCAAATTATATATTCCCTCACTTTTTTCTTTTTCTAGGAACATAAACCTTAACCATCTCATACAGATCTTAAACTTTGATATTCTTACTCCTGCCACCTGAATCTCCTCAGCATCTCCATAATTATCGTAGATGTTTTTTAACCTCAAAATGGTAACATTAGGAATAAGCTGCAGGATTTTCTGCAAAAGGAAGACCCAACGATAGCAGAGAAGAACTGTAAGAAAGGAAAATGAGAGGAACATTTTCCTCATTACCCACAAATCTAATAATAAAATAAAAAATATAAAATCAGAGTGGGTACTTTCACCTTCTTTGATGGACATTTCCCTTTTATTGAGTAGTCTTTCACACTACTGTGAGATAAGAAAGATTAGGAGGAAATTTAGAGGCAATACATGGGTTTCTAAAGATGTATTTTTGCCCCCATGGGCAAGTCAGTTTTCCTGGGGGAGCTGAAAGAGAAGTCCAGCCCTTTTAGACTGCTGAGTATAAGAGGTGGTAGTTCATAGGTGCTGAGTTAGCTCAGACTTACACCTGCTGACGTCATGGTGAATAGTCCTTTTATCCTTTATGATTTTCAGCTCTGAAGTGTTGCCAGTGAAGATATGCCTGGCCTTTCCCAATGGCAAAAATTAACCACGCGTTAAAAAGAACTGTTTTCTAAGTTGTTTATTTTAAGAGGAGAGATCAGGGCATCAGTTAATTGAACTGAGATTCCTTTCCACTGGCCCATTTTAGGAGACAAAAATATGCCTGGCATACTTTTTGATTGCGTGAGAATTACCAGCAGCACCAGCTAAGTGTGAGCATTATGTTTAACTGCTGACTGCAGAACTGGGAAAGAGCAGGCTTTCTATACAGTGAACTAAGGCACCAGTATGTGCTGGTTATACAGGAGAATCTTAGTTCAAAGTGTACATGGATATTATCAGGTGATGTGTGGTCCTGCTCACATTAACCGTGTCAGAAATACCTACGTTACATCTGACTGAAATGGAGGGACAGAATTTATGTTATCATTCCAAAATGCTTGTCATAGAGGAACTGATGGCTGTCACAGAAATAGAGAAAGGACCTCTTTGCATTTGCTGTTGCTTGTAGGGATATAAAGTGCTCATGTGCACAACACACACATACACCACGATCTGCCAGTTTAAAGCAGAAGCAGATAACATTACTAAAAGCCAGACAGATTCCATTAGCTCATAAAAGAATGGAAACTAAATTTCTCCCTGACGTAAAGTGTATTTTGGAGTCTCAAATCAGGATGATGTATAACAAAGCTCCTCTGGAGGAGCTGAGCCGGGGTAGAAGATCCATTGGAGACGGTGAGGACAGCTGAACGAAAACCTTGAGACAAGCAGCATTTCAATCACTGTATTAAAATACACTGTCTTGTTAAAAGAATGATACCAGACTGGAAAATTGTGGTTTTGTTCACTTTTATTCTCTTCTTCAGGTGGTATTTGTACTTTATTTCCTCTGGATTTTCATGTAGATGCCAGATATCTGGTTTTCTGGGTCTTATTCCTCATGGTTCCTTTATTTACAAGTCCTTTAGTACAGTTGAACCATCATTCTTAAGTACCGGGGATTCAACAACAAAATACAGTGAAAAATTAACCATCAAAGTGAGGAAAAAGACACTATTTCTCTGCAGTTATACTTCAAAAGAGACTTACTGAGAGAAATAAAATTACTTGGAAAGATTGGAACAAACTTTAAAGCACACAGTCTCTTGAAAAGACTATTTTTAGCAAACTAAAAGAGTTCTGTAGTGGGAGTATAACCTTTCTCAGGCAAAATGTGACATGGAAAGCTTTTTCACATTTCTTTGGCAAAACATTGTTAAATAGTCTTCAGGCGCATTTGTCTGAGGCACATACCAACAAGACATATATAAAATGACCCAGCAAGTAACTGCAAATATGCTGTTAAAGTTACCAGTTAAGAATTACACAGCTGTTTACATGATCTCTTTAACTCTTCAGCGATAGTGTTCCCAGCCAGGAGAAAGTGCTTAAACACTTAACTGCAGTAACTCTTCTGAGGTAGAAATCTGTTTGAGGATGAGTGTGCAGAGTAAAACCGGTTAAAAGTTAAAGTAATTAAGGCAGTTAAGCAGTTTGAGTGGTTAGAGCCAAACGTATTGTAAACATAGCTGTTATCCTGCAGTCCTTTGGAACGCAAAGAAGTCTGTAAGATCAGGCTGTGGGTGTTCCCTGTGGAAATGGGAAGAGACGAAGCAAAGGAAAAAACATAAAATAAGGAGTACAAAGCCAGCTTGCCATATTAAGAAATAAACACCAGAGGAACGGTGCACCTAAGGAAGGGACTGAGGGCTTAAAACTTCAACCACCGGTTTGGACTGCAAAGCCTGGGATTTACTGCTATCTTATACTGGACTCGGGAAGGGCCAACAAGTTTTGATGGTGAGCCAAAGCAAGTCCTTTTACACTGAGTTCCCATGGTGCTCACTGACTTCTCGTGTTGGTGCAGTGACTTTACGTGGTTACAGTCAGGACTGAATAAAAATAAGATAAAACAGGCCATGTAAAAGTAGGCTTTCTGCTCACTGGCAAATTGGGATAAGAAAATGGAAACTAATTGAGGAATGGTATTAAGAACAAAGCTCAGTTGAAGAAGTAATGTCCAAGACTGGATTTGGAATTTGGATCTGAGTATAACTGCGGATTACTTTTGAAATGAGCGTGATAATTTTGCTCTATAATGCTGCAAAATCAAGTTTTTACTTCAGTTCCTCCTCACAAGACGTTGACATCATTGATCTGATTGAAAGAGATGCAAACCAGCTTCTGGTTTTAGATCTAATCCTATAACATTGTTACCTTATATACCAGAATGTCACCATGCCCCAGGATGTGCCTGTGTGTGCTGCAGGTGGGAGCAGCTGGGCTCTCTGGTCCACAGTGAGCTACTGCTGGCTCACAGGCTCCATAGCTGTGTTCATACAGTGCTGTGCCTAAGGATAGGAAGTTCCATCTTAACATGAGGAGGAACTTCTTTACTTTGAGGGTAGTGGAGCACTGGAACAGGCTGCCCAGAGAGGTTGTGGAGTCTCCCACTCTGGAGACATTCAAAACCCGCCTGGACGCTGTCCTGTGCAACCTGTTGTAGGTGACCCTGCTCTGGCGGGGGGGGTTGGACTAGCTGATCTCCAGAGGCCCCTTCCAACCCTGACTATTCTGTGATTCTGTGATTCTGTGATATATCCCTTGCTGAAAAGCAGTGGCTGGAGAGATGGGCTCTATTGTGGAAGCTCAGTACCCCATGAATGCAGCAAACGTACGTCTCTGCAGCTGGTCGTAGAGAGGCCCTTGGGGACCACCAGGGCTGGGGTAATTCAGCCGGGTCACCCCCAAGCCCAGAGTTGTAGGACAAGAGATGTGATTCCCCTTCCATGGGAGGTCCTGCCATACAAGGTCCCTATATATTGACGTATGACCAGTTTGAAAGTCTGTCAGAAGCTGGCAGAATTTACAAAGCTGGTAAATGTTGCTTTTCAGATCTCAATAGAGAGAGGGAAATGCCTACAGCAGGTTGCTGTGCTAAGTGGTAGACAGTAAACTGAAAAATGAAGTAAAGAGTAAAGAAAAGTTTGTGAGTACATGGAATCAGCAACAGATGGCAAGACCTTTAAAGCATCTTGCTCTTCCCAAACACTGACTGTGGAAAAATACTAAGAATGAAAAGCATGCTAGCAAAAATGTTATTTTGGCTGCCTTTCCCCTTCTAAGCAGATTAATTCTGGTACTTCATTAATCTTGTTATTATGTTATCTAAAATTATGGTTTCCATTTTTTTAGTGACACCTACTTTGCAACATTGGTTACACATACAACGTTTTGTAGTGAAAAGTCTCCAGTAGTATATAAAGGGACTGATAAGTTAGCACCCTCCTAAATATTTCAGGAGTTCTAGACTGTATTTGAGTACCATCAAAATGTTAATGAATTTTGGTCTTGCAGCTTGAGAAAGATGGGATGGCGGCTGAGACTTTGAAAAAGGGCAGTGGTACATTTTTAATTCTGACTGCATAGATTTCTTGTTTGACATTAAGGAACATAGAATCCCATAGACTTACAAGTAACATTTTCAAAAGAGATTTTGCATTACATGGGTGTCATTTTGATGGTCAGCCTATGTACATGTCTAAATAGATACTCTTTTTTCTTCCGTTTCATATAGATAGAAATGAGACAGATTTATGGATGCAACTTTCAGAACTGCTCATTTGTTTTACTTCCCTGTCTTTTGGAGTCACAAAGAAAGATTGAAAAGACCTTTGTTTTATCCTCTGAGAAGTCCCGTATGGTAATTCTAAAGGAATTCCTGTCCAGCCTGGCTTTAAAAAAAAAGTTCATATCTATTAATTGAATTACTGATATATACACTTAAATTATTTTTTCTACTGAAACTTTTTTACAATTTTCACTTTATAGCTTTTCAATTTTGCCTTAATTTGGTGCTCCATTGCGAACCAGCTACTGTTTTTGCATAGTTTCCATGCAAGTTCTCTTTTACACTGGAAATTTTAACAATAGAATTTGGACAGATTTGTCATACCGTAATGCAAAGTACAGCTGAAACTAAATTGAAAGCATATGAGGGCCCAGCACGGTTAACTAGTTTTTGTTCTTGTAACAGAGACATGAAATTTGATGGAGCAGCAGATGTGTAGCAGAAGAGTTAAGAGAATTTAAATGAGAAAATGTGGTTCTCACAGAGGCGAAGAAATAGTAAAGTGAGGGACAAAGCACAGAGAACTGAGCAGAAGTTTCCTGTTTTGTTTGTGCACTCATATTTTGATGGACATCAGAGTTAATGCAAAATCTGAATTTTCCAGAAGAAAATGTTGATTCTGCTCTTTGTTTTTTTTTTTTTCCAGTTTGTTTTGCATATTGTTGACAATAGTCTTCGCCTCTTTCTGAGCTGCCGGGGTAGCTGCTGAACTTGAATTCAGGGACAGTGTTGATACAAACCAGCTTTTGTGGTAGCTGTTTGAGGAACAGGGTTAAATTTGCCAAAACCAGATTCCCGTTGAAAACATAGGATCAAACTGGCTTTTATTTTTGTCTGGTTTTATAGAAAAATTCCTGCATCCACATGGCAATTGCATTAAGTCACGGGCATTTTGGTAAGACAACACAATTAGAGTAACAGAGCTCTGGGAACGAGGACCAGTGAGGGGCTTAGGCTCCTACCAGGCACACGTCACAGCACTAAGCGTTCAGCAGCTGCTCTTGGAGGTAGCTCTCAACATCAGTTACCCGTGTGCATGAAGCAGGGTAAGGATAAGGAAAGGAGAATGCGCCTCAGATTTGCCCCTTCACGACAAAGGAGCTGGGAAACACTCCTGTTTCAGATGGTCCTGACTACTCAGGTACAGAGCTTTGAGCTTTCTCCTGAGGAAGAAGAGGGTGCCAAAAGCCCAAAGTGGGATCCCTCTGTCCTCCCACCTTTCCCTCTGTCAACTATGCTTTTGCCTCCATGTCCCAGCTCTTATATCACAGTGGAGACCTCATCCTTACATCAGCCCATTTGTTTCCCATATTCCTTGATCAGCTCATTAATCTGCTTAGTGTCTTGCCCTTTGCATCCCTACTTGCTTTGGTTTTCTGTGGTATCGGTGAGAAAGGAGATGGAAAGACGGCTTTGGGAGGGGAAGTTTGGCCCAGGCAGTGGGGACATCGTGTTAGGTGGTGTCTCCTCTCCCCTTGCCTGTAGGAAGGAGATGAGATGGGGCTGGGCAGTAGATGTTGGGGCATCTCTCATAAAGAAAGAGAAAAGCAGACAAATGGGAAGGTACATGTACCCTGGAATTAGGCAGTTGTTACAGCAGGAGAGGAGCCTGGGGAGAAAAATGTATATGCGCCAGACATGGTGTCAGACACGCCTGCTGTTGTGACTTTCATTTTAGCAGTGTTGCCTCTGTGCTTTCAGCTGCAGCAGGTGCGTTTAGGCTTATAACATGTTCTAAAGTCTGCTGCAAAGTGGGTCAGCTGGGATAAAAAAACTTAGAAACATTTTCTCAAAGACCACAAGTTCTTCAAAACACACAGAGAAAATTCTAAGCAGACAGTGGAATTAGCTCTTGGATTTTATTTTTAAAACGGCTAATGGTCTGTAATTGCAGATAGATGCTTTTTTTCTGCTGAAAAAGCACAGTATGAGAAAGTTGGGTAGAGTACCCTGGTTTGTTGATAAGAGCCTGATTTGAGCAGAGCGAAAATATGATTCTTTGCAGACTTAGAGAGACTGGCAGCAAAATGCTGCGTAAAAGCCTGCCCAGTCATCCCGGGGAAAGAAACTTTGCAGAAACTTTGTTCTCCTGTTATACAGTATTTGCACAGACTCTGGACACCCTGTGTGAGAGCCACGTAGCGAATTCCAAGTGGGTGAGGCAAAGCGTAGGGCTCTCGGGTGAAACGCATTTGTCAGAAGCACTGATCGTGCAGTCACCTCACTGCATTGCCTGCCGGTTCCTCCTGCTCCAGATACTAAGTTTCCGAAGATATTCAGAAAAATGAATATCAGCCTGCTGCAAAAATATTTTCTTCCAGGCTCTCTGTCGTACACTGGCTGCAGGCCCAGTACAAACAATGTTATGCAGTTCTACAGACTGCACTCAGTGCCCGAAACCCTCAACAAACTGAATCAAAACAGGAGCTTTATACCTATACAAAGGGAAATTCTCAGTGGGAGTAGATAATACCAAGTACTCTACGGAGGCAAAATACCAGTGATGTATTTTCATGATTGTAGCAAAGCACTAACAACAAGTGATTACGTTTCAGAATAGCAGGTTATTTTTTAACAAAACCAGAAAAATGCTGAACCATTTGATAATTTCAGGTTCTTAGTACCCTGCACTTTGGCTGTAAGATTTGTCTAAAGAATTACCCGGCATCTCACTGTCAATGGAGGTCACTGCCCCATGTCGCAGGCAGTTGTCTCAGAGACTAAAAGACCAGGGCTGATCACTGGGACCATCTGTGGCATTCTAGGTGCAACAGGAGATGCCTTGAGTGACCGCTTGGTGGCTCAAAACAATGCTGTACCTCCAAATGGCCGGGAAATGTCCTGAAAGCAAAACTTTTACTTTCTGTGGGCTGTCAGAAAGTCATACATATCATCTATATTCTATATTATACTCACACATTTTAAATGGTGTTACTTTATGGTAGTCTCTTGATTTACAGAGGATGAACATACTATAGCACCTTTTACACAGGATATTGTTAAAACCCTCTTGTAGAAGTCATTAGTCATCTCTTTTTGCTGTCAGCTCTTGATGTGGAGCCAGCGACGTTAGAGGAACATGAACCCTAGGTGCCATGGAGGACTGCAGCCTTTTCTCTGATTTAGGGAAATAATGTCATTCCATCCTTTTGGAGCAAGTTTGTAACTGGTAGGGAACATGATGAAGAAGAAAGAGGCCATTGGGAAAAAATGTAGAGATGAAACCAGCTAGAAGTATGCTGTATTAGCAAGATACAAAAAAAAAGCTGAAAATGTATTTATCTATGGTATTTCCATTCTGTCTACAAAGTCCAGTGTTGTCTCTCTTTCCTCATTGATTTCTTTCTGGCCTTCTTCAACTAGCCTGTGAATTGTGCTATAATGCTGTTTGCTACTGCTGAAAGAGTAGAGCTGGGAAGCATCTTCCCATGCCTGAAAAGCTGGCAGGGGAATTGGTTCTGGTTCCTTGTTCTCAAAAAAGCACTTCAGGTTTCGCTCGCTCAGCTTGGTGGCATACAGCTGGAAAATCTGCTCCAGTTGCTCCTTTTCCTTCTCTGCGTACACCCTCCAGAACTTCAGTTGGAGGTGGCTGACTTTCGATTGGCAGCTGGCACAGCAAGTGGTTAGCAGGGAGAGAAGGGCTGTGGTAACTATCACACACCAGCCTAAAATCTGGGAAAACAAAAGAAATGAGTTTCAGGTTAAAAAGGCCCAAGTGACAATGCTGCTTGAATGAAGAATGTCAGACAGAGCGACCACACTTTGTACGGAGGGCCTGCCGCTCCTCTTGGGACCCTACTGCGGGTGTCTCATCCCAGTTTGCATCCGATGCCTGGCATTAGTCTTCATGGGGCTTCCATATGAAAACCAAAGGGAAGCAGAAGATGCCAGGATGGAGACTTCTCAATAGCGCTCATTTTGATGTCTCTTTCTCAGGAAGGCAAAAGCTGGTTGATTTTTACTCTCAAGAAAAGTTGGCTTATACTAGAGCGTGGCTGCCTCCCCCTTTAGTGTTATAACAAAAGAAACTCGGGTAACAACAGCACAACGGCAGTTCAGGTTCAGGGACAGATGATCTTGAATCAGACCTCAACTACAGGACTGTGTATGAAGAAAAATCTAAGGGGTCTAAATGATCAATCAAAGGTCTAAATGATCAATCAAATAATGTTATGACTAAATAGTACAGAAAACAGAGAGGACCTGAGAGCAGGAGGAGTGCAATTTAGAGAGGGTATTGATGAGAGTTTATTGCAAAACTATAACCATCTGGCATGTAGTGTGTTGGAATTGCTCACTGAATTCTATCACACAAAGGGAAAAGTGCATAGGGAGAATAAAATTTCACAATCACTAGATGGTAAATGGTTTTCTGTCTCCTGAAAGCATTAAATAAAATTACCCAGCAAAAATTACAATTAGGACACAATTCTGAATTGTGACAGGGTACAAAAGGAAAAAGGGTAAGTAAATTTGTCTCTGATCAATCAACCTTTTAAGCTGTGACCATTTTTAGATGTGTTGTTTTCAGACTTCTTTTTAATTTAAAAACAAATAAACAACAACTAGCATTTTTTTAGTATTAATTAGCTAAAAAGAATATAAAAGGTAGTCTTAAATTTAAAAAGTTTTCCCCAAATTCTTTTACCCGGAGGTTCACTGAAATCTAAGCTATTCTTGTGAACATTTTTTTACTTTGATGAATCAGCCCTTTGTAGTGGAAAATCATTTTTATGCCAATACTGGTTTAAAGTCCAGTGAGAATGCTGGGAGGACAGGGCATGAGAGAGAAGAAATAGCATGTGCATTGGCAGGTCTGTGTTGGCACTGGAATAGAGACCAATTCATCTACACACTGATGAGAAATAGTTGCTGTATTTTCAGAAAACTTTGGTTTTGCTGAAATGTGCTTTTCCGGCATCACTAAACTTTTTTTTTTGTAGCAACTTCAGAGTTTGACAAAATTCTGTTAGGGACATATTAAAGGAAAGAGCTACTTCCATGATTAGAGCAAGGGCGGAGGGTGAGGAAAATGCGCTTGAAATTGTTATTGTGGGATGTTCTGCTTTAAGGAGAGCAGGGGTGCGGACACAGTTTTTTCATGCCTAGTGCCACTGGCCTAGCCAGTAGTTTTACTCGCCTACTCTACTGCAACATGTAACATTTGCAAAATAATTTACTTGTTTTCAAGTAGTGGAACAAATCTTCTAGGTTTCAGAGACCCATATGAACTGGAACTGATTTCTCATGCTTTAGTGGTGATGATGTGGAGAGCTGTAACCTTTCTCATGTGAACTCTTGCACTGATGTTGAAAAACTGACTGCCAATAAAAAGCTATATTTAGCTGAGGGAACACAGAAAGTTTCCTCAGGGAAGTATGTGAAACAGAGGAGCTTGACAAACAATTATTCTTAGGGACATGTATGGAAGAATAGCTTTGCTTTCTTTTATTTTTCCTGTCGCTTTGCACTGACTGGTGAATTCTATGGGTATTTGAGAAACTGCTCTTTTTAGGAGCTTTTCGCTTTCTTGCAGCTTGGAGAATGAATCCACGTATTCTAATGCTATAAACTGAGTCACTGGTCTTTCACTATTTCCTATACATTCAGCTTAAAGTCTTAAGCACTATTTGTATTTCCTTCTAAAACGCTCAGATAAATTGCTTTGTCTGCAGTGCAGGATTTGTCTGCATTCCACTCCTATTTGCATGAGGACTGGCTCTTGGGAAGGAAATGGTTCCATATGGATACAATTGTCTGACAAAAACTTTCTGGCTCCACAGAGTGTTTTTCCTTCCTGCTGACAATCATCTCTCCATCATTTTCTGTAGCCTTTATTTTTCCTTTGTTTTGATTTTTTGTCTCTGAATTTATTTACGTTACAAGGCAGTGAACAGAACTGTATCACAGGAATATAGCAAAATGTAAGACAATCTCAGCTTTGCATGTTCTGCTTGTTTTATTTTAGTGTATCTCCCTTCCTCCAAGCAGGACAAAAACATGCTCTCATCTGGCATCATGAACACGAGGAACGCAAACAGGAATATATTATGTAAGCATTCACAAATCTATCCCAAATCTTGTTTTCCAGTATTTTTCTACTGTTAGTGATCTAAGATTTCATTACTGTATCATGATGGTATAAAAATACGAGAGTGTGGTATGGATTTTTTAATAGGACAGACCCCTTTAATGGGGTGACATCTGTTAATTCAGCCTTCTAAACAATCCAGTAGTTTTTTCTCTTTAGAGCAATCTTCATTCAGGAAGAAAGCTTTATGTTATCAGTCTTATTGATCCTGCCGTCAGTGGGACCCCCCAGGAAGTATGGCACAGCTCAAACTGAACTAAAAGGTGATTGAATGTATTTTGTAAGGCTGCATCATGCCAAAACTTTATCTGAAACCAACGATTTTATCTTAGCATCTGACATGAGGATCTTCTACAGATAAATCACAGCGGCAGTACAAACCATATAATGCTCTTTATTTATTTTTCTTACCTGGGACTGTGCTTGAAGAGTTCGTTTCAGTTCATCACTCTCTGCAAAGGGCACGGAGCTTTTGTCACAGGGTACCTTGTGCAGTTCTTCAAAGCACTTCGCAGATTTGCTGTGGCAAACTGCGTGTAGGTAGGCAGGATTTTTCAAGCCACTCATGGCACATTCGTAAAAAGTCCCATTGAGCAAAGCCACAGAAAGCCACATCACTGGGGCTACCAGAGCGTTTAAAGTGATTTGTCCGAAGACATAAAAGAAATGGCAGGTATTCCCTCTGGGGAATATTTTTCTGGGATTCACCCAACAGCCTGTAAAGAGTTTCCAGGTCTTGCTGTTCAAGAAATATCCAATAACTAGTAAAACAAAAGCTGGGGAGAAGAGAAATACCAAACCATACCTGAAGTTTTCATTGCTGCAGGGGCATCTGAAAGCAACAAGAGAAAACACACGTTCACCTCCCATTGTCAGCAGTGCCATAAAGCTGTAACCTATAGCAGTTTTCTGGTTCATAAAGAATTTCAGGATTGTTTGGAAACCATCCATGTTTGATACTCACTACAGAGGTAAAAATCAAGACACTGTTATCTTCAGTCGTAGCAGTCTGCAGTGGTGTAGCAGGGGAGAGCTCTCCAGAGGAGGAACAGCCTGCTGCTAGCCTGTCTGCCTGCGCGCTGTCTAGATAACGCCGTGATGTCACTGTCTGGAAAAACACGCTCACAAGGGACCCCTCCACCAGCAGAGCAGATGTTGCGCATTTATAGTAACGTTCACGGGTAGGAGAAGGAAAGCAAGCAATGCTCTGTGTAATCAAATAAGTTTGCAGTCTTGGCAGTCTTATTCTTGGTGCATTGTTGGGTTTTTTTTGACTGCAGATGGAGATCAGAGTAAAAACACACACTCACCAGTTGCAGTAGTTCTTGAGCTGTGATTATCAAAGTTGCTGGCAATGTAGTGAAGGACCTAATATAGATGCTAATGGTCCCAGGGGAGTGTCACATGACTGAAAGCAGACGAGTGGTAACAGTAAAACCACTTTGTATGGGGTTGTAAATGTAGGAGCATCAAAGACAGAATAAGCAGCCTTCTGCTGTACTTCCCTGGAGTATCCCGTAGCTCCAGATTTGCGTCTCTGGCTCAAGCTGCTCACAGAAGAGAGAAATCTACTTTGATTTTCAGCCTGTCTCTCCCTTCCCCCTGTTGTTCTGGGATAGAGCTGGTCTGCAGGATGCTACATCCTGAAGTTTGCCCTCTGGTTTGCACACAACAGGTTGAAGCAGCAGAGTTTCATCCTCTTGCAGGTTGCTTTCAAGATGTACCTTGGAGTCACCGCTAGTGTGAGCTGCAGTAGTGCCGCAGGGAATGAGTTCTCCTTAATCCTGGACAAAAACCCATTAGTGGACTTTGTGGAGGAGCTGCCAGCAGAACGAGCATCACTTTGCTACTGTAACCTCCTCTGCGGGGTGATCCGAGGTGCCTTGGAAATGGTAAGGAAGTGCACATCTGTTTTCTTCATTCTTTGTTAATATGCAATAGCACAGGAAAGCAAACCCACTTGCTCAGATAAATGAAGAGAATTTAGTAGGGTTTAATCTCTCTCTCAGATTAAATGTCTATATCTAAATAAAAGAGGGCCAGGCTGATCCTGGATCCTGAGGCAAAGAAGCACCTCACCTCCCCACTGTCGCTGCTTAGCTCTTCAGTGGCTGACTCAGGTGCAAGAGCCAGGTGGGACCGGGGAGCCAGCTAACACATAATGTGGAGAGCCAGGGGGATATGCTGGACTCCTCCACTGCTCCTTGAGCCTATCTCGTTTTCCCGCATAGGTGTAACCAGGAATAGCCATCCCTGATTCTTTCCAAATACGCAAATGTAACCACAGCACCTGCTGAAAGGGAGAACAAAGTGTGGATGAGTATAATGTGAAAACCAAAGCATCAGACATGTATCAGATGGCATTCCGAATTTTGTTCTTAAATTTAAGTCTTGTACAAAAGAATAAATAAGAGTCATCATTTGAAGGTCACTGAGTTGTACAGCTCCTGCAGCGTTTTCTGGAAGATAACTTTTTGGGCTGCTTTGTGTTTCTGTCAGTATCTAAGTTGTCATATATATTATGTTTCAAGAAGACAAAAGATGTACAACTGTTATGTATGTACATCAGTCTTAGAATTATAGTATCTGATATGTCTAATTAACAGAAGTATTATATCATAAGTATTAGGACATGACCAGGAAATTTTGTGGTCACAGAATCGTCAAGTACACAATTTAGGTTCTGAGAAGAAAGCAAAGCACTGGAATGAAGGGAAATGTATTATACAAATTCCAGTGTATATGAACTTCCTTTTTATTAACTTAGTTGGGAAATGTATTTTAAAACAATCTAGAAATCTGTTTCATATGAAACCTGAGAAAGGGGGTCCCCTTGTGGTAAGAGAGAGAGAAAAAACTCCTTGTACTGGAGGAAAGGGAAAAACTGGGCATTTATTTGATTAACTGATCAGACCTGATTCCTTCTAGGTTCACTTAGCAGCAGAAGTTACCTTCCTCCAGGACAGACTGAAGGGCGATGCTGTGACAGAAATAGGAATTACGTTTTTAAGGAAGGCTGAAGACAGAAAGCACAGGAGAAATAAATGAAAGAAATATTGGGAGAAACACTTGCTGAGGGATATTTTGCGCCTTTTGTTTCTGAAGAAGACATGCAGGGTAAAAATGGCTTCACTGAGCCAGCTGCACCAGTCATAATGTTTGAACAGTGGAGAGAGCTGGGCAGCAAACAGGAGGGGCAGAGTGGGAGGAGTGCTAATTGACCTGACACAGATACAGAATCACAGAATAGTTCGGGTTGGAAGGGACCTTTAAAGGTCATCTAGTCTAACCTCCCCTGCAATGAGCAGGGACATCTTCAACTTGATTGGGTTGCTCAGAGCCCCATCCAACCTGATCTTGAATATGATCTCCAGAGGTCCCTTCCAACCCTGACTATTCTGTGATTCTGTGATTCTGTGATTTCCAGGGTTGGGGCATCTCTGGGCAACCTGTTCCAGTATCAGTATAAAAGATCAAAATGGCCTGCCCTTCCTTCTCACATAACCATGCTCTTGAGCTCAATTAAAGTTTTATCTCAGTATTTAGTGCACACTACATGCAAAGTGTTTGTTTGGACCCCAACTGTTTTCAGCTAAACATGACCACCTTTTCCCATTTTATTTGTTGGTAATGTTTCAAAGCATGGTTGCTAAGAGGTGCTTTATTTCTCTGGCTGGCTGTGGTTAGTAATAATGAATTCATCCGCTGTGACTGCTGTATGTAGTGGCTCGCTGCCAGGTGCCTGTTCTGATGCCTCCACGCCGGACATCCTGCTCCTGCTGCCTTTGAAACCAGGGAGGGATGCAGCTTCACTGATGGCAGGAACCTGTTCCTTATGGCTTTTTCAGGTCCCAAATGCAGTTTTGCTGGCATGCCCATTCAGCCCTGTGTGTACGGCAGGCTGCAGCACTCTGATAAACTCAGCAATGCTTGTGTTGCTTCAAGCTATGGGCCTTTTCATGTCAGTCGTCTCTTCAAGAGCACTGATCTTATGATCAAACTGAACAAAGCATGGCGTATTGAATGTGTAGTCACTGTGGATCTGTACTCAACTAAGGAAACTTGAATAAAAAATTCAGAGATTGCCACACAAGTGGTTTGCTGGTCATTGTGTCTGTTCTTACCTGACCTTCAACACTGGCTGTTGAACATCTTCCCATTGGCAGTGGACTTGTTACCACAGCATGACTGGGAAGTAGAGAAATAGCAGCCTCGCAGAGCCCTGAGTTACAGGAAAGGTTTAATGTTGTCTGGTGTAATGCAGTATATATGGGTATGGGTTGGACCAAACCCTACATCCGAGCATAGTACCCTGCCCACAAAGCCAGCTCACCTTCTTCTCACCAAAGCACTTGTTTTAAAGTGAGATACAAACCCTCAGTTCAGTTCAGTGTAGCCCAGAGTTAACTGATTTTATTGCTGTGATTTGTACCCTCATCTCTTATTTTTCCCTCAGTCTGTTTACCTCTTAATCCTGCTAAGTGAGGGGCACCTCTTGCCTTGGGGACAGTGGGGTTCATTCCCACCAGATCTGTATAATCTTCACAATAATCTTTCTCCCTTCATTTGTCTTAAGTGTTGTAAAGTGGTGGTATAGCCTAATGGAGCTTTAAGAAAACAATTTTGTACAGAACAAAAACTGAGCTATTCATTACCCAGCCCTGAGCTCAGCCCAGCATGCTGTTACTTGCTACTGATAATGACTTACAACTTGTAACAACGTGTTACAAGCAGTAACAAGTTTCCCTAGGTTTTGGTTGGTTGGTTGGTTTTGGTTTTGCTTTGATCAGGGCTGAAAGGTCTTGTGGAATCTGCCTGATTTAACTGCCTGTGCAGGAGCCCTCGGTGGGGTTTTTGCTGGCTGTGCCCAGCTGGATGAGATGGACATGTGGCGACTTTGGCTGACCACAAAAAGGTTCTTTACAAGGCAATGGCCATTTAACCTTTTTCCAGCAGCCAAATATTCTCCTGTTTTTATTATTATCTTGAAAGTGAATATTCTGTCCTGTTGTGAGATACAATTCTCTTACTTAAACCTCTGTTGCTTTGGACTTGCACACAGGTGTGTGTGCATGCACACACCTATGGTAACGTTTTCTGTCGAGGTCTGCACCAGCTAAAAAGCATCAGTCACCACGTTGCAGTGACACGTAGGCTGACTCCTGTGTATTCAGGGCCTCTCGAACAGTTTCTGCCTGCAGGCATTCACTAGCAAAGTCAGAGCTGGATATTACAATATTTTTAAAGCAAAGACAATTAATGTCATCCTGGGGCCTTTGCAGTCTTGTCACACTGGCTTTGGCGCGGCCAAGGCTTCCTCCCCTTCCTTCAATGCCAAACATTCGCGGTGATGCTCCATGTAGGACATCAAAGCTATTTCTTTAGGTTTCAGTATTTCAGAATAAACAGACGGAGGAAATCTTTACTTCTGCTTGGACACGCTAAGTTTTGAAGGACAAGTTTCCACTGCGCAAAGAAACATGTAGCAGAAATGCCTGATCCAGTCAAGGCAGCACAGATTTGAGATCAAGGGTGACAAGAGACTGCCAGACTAGACTGGGTGCTAGTTCATACTCGTGTTGTAACCCTCGTGCATCTGCAGCAATCGCTCCTCTCCATTCATCTTGGTGCTGGGCAGATATGCTCAATGCACACTTGTTTTGCCGTTAGTGTTTTTTTGTATTTTCTTCCTACGCTGGATCACCTTGTCCATTGTATCCTAAAGATGGAGCAAGTAAATGTTAAGTAGAAAAATGGTAATTAAACAATAGGAAAAACAGCGACCCACACTACATTACCATTAGTTGCTGACAACAGCTAGCCTATGCACGCACAGTTTTTTGCTTGTCTTGCTTGGCAGCATATTCATAGAAGTGTTCCTCAGTGTTTCATTTTAGTGTAGGCCCTTCTTTTGAAGGTGTCTAACGGAGAACTAACAAGCATGCTAAAGCTGCTCTTTGAAATGTCTTTCATTATAAATGTAATTACGTATAGAATCATAGAATCATAGAATTGTTAAGGTTGGAAGGGGCCTTTAAGATCATCGAGTCCAACCATTAACCTAACCTGACAAAACCACTTCTAAATCATATCCCCAAGTACCGCGTCTACCCTTTTTTTAAACACCTCCAGGGATGGCGAATCCACCACCTCCCTGGGCGTATAGAAGGTATAAGTGTTATGTAAAGGTGAGGAAAACTCAAAATTCAAACATGACTGCATACAAACCCAATATATAAATATCTGCTTCTATCTTTACACCTAGGTATAATTTTTTTCCTTCCTCCAAAAGTCATTTTACCTGTGAAAAACAGACTGCCATCATTGCCAGCAAACTTGACGATATGTATTGCTGTCCCATTTGGAGCCTTCGCTTCTTAATTTTAATTAGAAGTGCCAGCTTTCTGTCTTCCCTGGAAAGGGGAGGCAGCTTTAGTAATGAGACCCTGGCAGTTGCGACCATGAGCGGGAAGTGGCAAAAGCCCACTCAGATGCATCTGAGAGGATTAACGTGAATTCTGAGGGTGTTTTCACTACAGCTTCTCATCAGGAAATGAAAAAATGGCTCATTGCTGGAGGCCTTCAGTCTGTCCTGAAGTATTTTCTTACATTTCTAAAGTAAAGCCTGGCCCCACTCTGTCAAGGAACAGTTTGGCACTGATCGCAGTGGGGCCAGGACATTGTTTCCTGCCCATTTACGACATTCCAGAGTAGATTTATCTTTCTCTAGATGTCAATGAACAAGTGAACTCTTCAATATGAGAGGTAAAATGGGACATTTTAAACTGAAGGATGCTTCCTGGAGGCGCAGGTAACAAGCTGGATATTTGTTACCCTATTATCATCAAGTTTTTAGGAGAGAAAAGAGCACTGAGCAAGTCAGTCGCTCTGTGACAAAATGAATGCTTTTAAAAATTCTTCTCTACATGCAGAATTAAATCTTGTTTTCCCTTTATGTGTTATATTTTCAGTATGTAACAAGAATGAAGCTTCCCAGCTAGTTATATTCAGCTAGTTAAAACAGGCTCTTCCCTTCCTTCTTCCTTGGAAAATGACTGTAACAAACAACATCATGGGATTCCTCTCTGTCTGCCTAAATAGTTTCCAAGTTAGAGTTTACTGTCGAGAAAGAGAAGATTTCTGGGAGGAGTGAAAGGACAGCCTGGACCAACCAATCTGACTCACCTCTCTAGAATGCTCTGTAGTAAAAGCTTTCCAAAGAAAAACTGATCTTTATCATTCTTCACTCAAAACTGGTATCTTTGTGACTTATAATTAGATGTTCTTTGATAGGAACGTTATTATTTGCTAATATGGATTGCAGATTTATAATGTCCTTAAGCATGTATAGCTGCACTGTAAATGTTTGCTAACATAAGCTTCACCTATACAGCCTTGTTATGCATAAGCCTAACCCCTCAAGATGTGCTAATTTGCACTTAGACTCCATTCTGGATCAAGTTAAATAGTGTATTTGGTAGAGACATCCAGGTGCAGCTTAGGTGCTGATGCCGGGGTCAAACCCCCATATGTAATATATATTAAAAAAACCCATAATAATTATGTATTTTTCAGAAAAAAATAGCAAAAATATAAGTGGACTGTAAACAGGATGTTTAATGTAGGCGTGTTTTCCTTGCAACATTCAAATGCCTACTTTTTTCCGTTAGAGAGCTTTAGAGTTACAGGAAATGAGCAGTAGGGCTAATTAAGGCGGCCTGCTGCAAAAGGTGATCAAGATCAGGCAGTGAGTGGTAAAGAAAATTCACCACCACGGATGTTTTTAATTTCACTGTTATTACTTAAAGCCACTGAGCAGGTAGGGGGAAAATGTCTGGAATCTTTTTGCTCATCATCTGTTCAAACTTATAAGCACCTGAAGTTGTTGAATGGACTCCTTTGCTATGCACAGGTAGCTCCAAAA
The DNA here is from genome assembly GCA_013398815.1 of Ibidorhyncha struthersii. Classification (NCBI taxonomy): domain Eukaryota; kingdom Metazoa; phylum Chordata; class Aves; order Charadriiformes; family Charadriidae; genus Ibidorhyncha; species Ibidorhyncha struthersii. The sequence goes on from VZSZ01005542.1 coordinate 50,437, forward strand.
TGCTAATCGCTTCCCAGATTTTAAAAGATATGGTCCTTGCCTTGAGAAACAAATTGACTGAAAGTAAGTATTTTAGTTGAGAGCTTGCTCTAGGCTCCACTGAAAAGATATATTGTCGAGAGCTAATAAACTAAGCTGAATTTCTGATCAAAACTTCCATTCTTTTTGGTCTCTCTGATACTGCCAGGTATGAAGGTTTGGTATGGTCACTCCAGCTGCCAAATGCCCTTCAGGTGTTTGGCAGTAATTGGACATAGTACGTGCTGACATCTTTGTGGATGCTTATTAATTTACGCATGTCATCCTTCTTAATGAACAACAACATAGGAAAACTGCCATCATGACCGATGTATTTATTTAAATGTACTTAGGCAAAAGTAATAAAGTGGATTTAAAAAAAAAATCTGCTGAGGGCTACAACTATCAGCTTTTCCATACTTGCATGGATTTCAATAAGAGTACAGAATAAGACTTTTCTTATATCAGTAGGGTTAAAAGATAGCTGGTGCAGCAAAGGATTCGTTTCTTTAAAACCCCGATTCGTTTGCGCTTGCTTCATCCACAAATCCTAAAACAGGGGTGTTCTGATCCCCCTCCCCGAATCTGATGCTGTTGCCTCTGTTTGTGTTAACGTACTTGTGTATCATACTGTAATACTGCTGTTGCGAATTGAAGGTATACAAGAATGAAATCTTCCGCCAGTCTTCATTGCTGGGAGTCTGAAACGGTGCTGGGCCAGTGGCTTCAAAAAAGCATTTTGTATTTATTTCTGCCAGCCTGGTTGCGTGCTCTTTAGCCTTGATCTCAAAGAGCTCCTGTTCCTTCTTTAAGTAAATTTTCCAGAACTTGAGCTGAAGATAGCTCACTGGGGAGTAACAGCGGCTGATACACATTGAAATCAGTGCCACAGTCATGATGCCGGTTATCAGGAGCCATCCTAACAGCTTGGAAAAGAGAGAGATGGGTTAGCGGTGGTTTTGCATGGTCATGTGTAGGAGTCTGGAACTTAACATGGAAGCAGACATGAAAACTGTGAGTGAAGACAACCTGGAGTGCCTGTAACAGTCTGCTTGCTGCGGAAAGAGAGGATCCCACGTGCACGGTTCAGCCAGCCTTCTAGAGCTTAGAATCACAGAATCGTAGAACAGTTTGGGTTGCAAGGGACCTTTAAAGGTCATCTAGTCCAACCTCCCCTGCAATGAGCAGGGACATCTTCAACTAGATCAGGTGGCTCAGAGCCCCGTCCAACCTGACCTTGAATGTTACCAGGGATGGGGCATCTACCACCTCTCTGGGCGACCTGTGCCAGTGTTTCACCACCCTCAGCTTCTGCACCCCTGAGCTGATCCTGTTGGACTGTGAATGAATACCAAAAAAAGAGAAGGTGAACTTCTTTCCTCAGTTATATCCAGCTTTCTTAACTTCAAAAGCAAGATATTGACCAGCAGTTTCTGCAGTTGTGGTCAGATTTGCGGTACTGGGGGTGCAGAATCACCCTGTCCACCTCTGATGCTGTGAATTAGACCTCCTGCTGGCTGTGTTTTATCTGTTCTTGGCAAGTACCTCCTCTCCCTGATGTCTGAGCATGGAAAATTAGCCAGTTGCCACAGCACACAGGAAGAGTTGTCCCCTGTATGTTTTGTAGGCAGGACACAGATTTGGGTACCAAATATGGGAATTCATTCCTGTTTTATACATGGTTTTAACATCCCTAGATAAGTCTCAGAGGCCTCACCTAAAGCGGGTCCCTCCAGTACCCAGTGGTACTTAGCAAGAAGCTCCACGCAGAGATCTCACAGTGTCCCCTTTCACCTCAGGCTGATTTTTTTCAAGTGAAAAACATTGAATGCTAAAGAAAAAATGAGTTTGTGTTCTTTTCTGTTCTTAAGTTTGTTGAAAGTAGGCCAACTATTAAAACACTGTCATGCTTTTTCTGTTTTTGTTTGCCTGGTTTGTTTCTTTTAGATTTCATAGCAATATCAGTAATAGTCAGTCTTCCTTGATTTTCCTCCTTTCTTAGCCTATCTGAATTAAATGGTACAGAGTTTGCCTCTTTTTAGCCTTTTTCTTGGAGGAGCAGCATGCTAAACATTTAACAAATGTAAACACTTTTTTTGTTTCAATAAGGATTTGTAATAAACAGGAACTTATAAAAATCCAAGTAATTATAATCTTTTCTAAACCTAACTCCATTAACCAGCCTTAACATTTTCCTGAAAAAAACTGATAAAACCTGATTTTTCTACTAGAGTTAAGATGATGACCAAAACAAACCTAGAAACAAAACTGGAGTGCTGCCAAAATCTGGAGGTTTCATTTCACTCCAGACAAAAAAAAATGCACCTGCAAGTGCTATTTTTTTGACCATGCAGTTTGCCTTCAGCACAAGAACGCTTTAAGAAGACAGATACGTATTTTAACTATTTTTCTAGAATACAAGTGTGAAATTATTAATAGGTTCAAGCGTTGAGATTCATAGTCAAACAAGCTGTCCTTTGTTGTTTCAGTTGCCTCTTCTCTTGCAAGGAGACATCGGCTTCCTCTCTATCTGTGACCTCAGCTTCCCCTCGGCTAATGCATACTTTTAAAAGTTGGAGATATTTAGAGGGGTAAAAGTGGAAAAAGAGCAGAACTTGCACCATGCCTAAGTCAAATGAGAAGAAAACTTGCTGTGGAAAGTCCTGGTCTGTAGGCTGGTTCCCCTCCCAGCTTTGAAAGAGGTTTTGTATATGGTATAGCAAAACAGTTGCCATGCAAACATGCAAAACCAGAAAATGGCGCAAATATACACTCACTATGTTTCTGTTAGTTGGGGTTTTTTTTGCTAATCATGTAATTTTGGTAATTATATAGCATGAGAAAGAAGGACTGCTTACAGTCCCCAGCAGGCACCACCATAGACTGAGCAGCCAGGGTTGAAGCCCATAGGGTGGAGAGAAGAGCAGCGAGTCTTTACCTGGGACTGTGCCTGAAGGCCGAGGAATTCACTCGATATCGTCTGCGATAACTTCTCATCACAGGGTATTCTGGCCAGCACCTTGTGGCACTGTTCTCCTTTATCTTTACACACGAGGTTCTTTAGCAGGCTGCTCCCGCTGGCCGCGCACTCGTAGAAGTTGGCTCGGAGCAGGGCCACCGCGAGCCAGGTGAGGGGGGCCACCGAGGTTTTGGCTGTCACCGGCAGCAGCACGAGGCAGTACCGGCGGCAGGTCCCCCAGGGACTGCAGCCACAGCGCTTCTCCGGAGGGCAGCTGCCTGTCAGCAGGCGCCACACTTTGGCGTTCACCATGTAGCCAAGCAAAAAGAGGATGAAGGCAGGCACGATGAGGAAGACAGAGCCATACAGCATGTTCCCAGCATTGCAGGGGCACTTGAACACCACAGATGAGAAGATCTGCTCGCTGGCAGCCGTCAGCAGAGAGACGAGGCTGTAACCCAGAACGGTCTGGTGGCGGATGCAGAAATCCAGCATCCCGCGTAACTTATCCATCTTCTGCCTCCCCTCTCCCCCAGGAGGCTGAAATCTCAGTCAGAAAAGGAAAAGAGAAAAGCAAATGTCCTTAAGCTCCCACAACTTAAAGAAGCTCGCAGAGCTTTCACTTTCTGTTGGTGATGCAGTGAGGCATAGAAGCAGCTCTTCTAAGAGGAAGCAGAAGAGCAGAGGCTCACTGCACAATATCAAGGTCAAGCGGAGACCACAATGGAAACCCACCCCAGTAATCAGCATCAAAACAACGAAGACCTTTGTTTCTATAAAAATAGTTTGTATTTGTCCACCCATGCACTGTAACTAGCAACGGCTTAAACCTCATCATCTTCTTCAGGGAAACTTTTCAGTGAAGCAACAGATTCAACGTGCGAATAAAATGTGAGAAAGACACCAGGGACCTGTGTAGGTTTTTTTATCCTGCCTTATTATTAACAATACAGTATGGCTTGTTCTCTTACGGAAGAAAATTCAACTATAATCGTGTTTATTTTTCAAGCTAATCAATTAATCTTTTTAAAGTATTTAGAGCAATTTAGCTGGTGATTGCACATAGAAAGTGGTTTCCACTGAAGCTCCAGCTACCAGAGTACCGTTTGCCAGGAACCAGACTCTGGATTCCTTCCTCCCTAACAGGTAGTGGCAGCTTTGTAGCCATAAAAAAACCTACCCCTAAATCAGCAGAAAATAAGCAGATGGCATGAAGTGGAAAAATGATGGAAAAGGCTTGCATAATGAAGAAAAATACCTAGAAGGGATTCCTGGGCTTGGAAGACTGAGCTGCCTATGAAAACATTTGCTCCCAGAGTCCGTAGGTTTCATTCACGCCCTGGGGGAGCTCAACCAGGCTCCTAGTTGAGGTTTGTCTTGTCTAAATCTAGATGGGACGAACTGCTGGTCAGAACTAAGGAAGTGGAAGCTTTGTTGCTTGCTCATAGCCATGTAGCTGAAGCTTTCTGAGGCCATGTAGGCAGTGCGGTGGTTTGCTGTCGTCACACGCTTGGTGACACCCAGATGTGGTGCCAGCTGGAGAGCTGGTGGTCACTGTCATCTTCTCTGCCACAACCACTTATCTGGGATTTTAGAGTCAGAATCACCTGCCTCTTGCATGAACCGAGAGCTCTCTGGCTTCACTGGGCACATCAGCCACATGAATTCATCCGGATCGGATTTCAAATGCTGCAATTTCTACTGCACTTACTCTTCCTGGGCATTATCATGGCACACAGGTTAACCACAAAGCCAGGGCCTCACCCCAGGCTCAGGCAAACTTTGCCTCCAGCTGGGCCAGCCTGCTTTTAGTACCGGCTACTTGAGGCAAGGCAGCAAGGCGTGATGCTGCCCGTATCACTCCATGCCGTACCCGGGGCTGCAGGAGCCCCCCGTGGTGGAAACACAATGGCTTGTCAAAACTCTGTGAGAACCTAAATTATTTTCAATGAACTTTGGGGGTCATTTAAACCTTCCAAAGGGTCCTTGCAATTCTTTGGGCAGCTGAGTAGATGGCAGGCAGTACTGGTGCGGGTGCTCAGCACTGAGCTCCTGCTGCAGAGGAAAACGTGTCACTAACTGAAACGCTTGCCTTGGTCTGGAGGAGGCTTTGCATTGTTATTATACAGCAGTATAATATAACGACGTAAAACGAGAAAGGACATAAAAGCAGCAAGAGAGAATCAGACTGCAGACTGAGTTAGTCTGGTCACCTCGTGGTTACAGCGGATAGCTGAGGAGGAGCACAGGGACAGGGGAAGCAAGCTCAGGAGCACACTCACACCCCATGAATCTGCATTTCAGGGATTTCTTTTTGCATCTAACTCCTGTTGAGGTATTTCTTCTGTAAATTTGTCTGGTTTCGGTTTTAACCCATGCAGATTTCTTAACGTCCAAAACATTTTATAGCAAGTGTGCTTAACCTTCATTCAAACATGACACCACCCCATTTGATGCCCCCAAATTCTGGAAGAGGAAGAGCTAAAATAGTGGATCCCTGCCTGGTGTCTCCATCAACTCATACTCTTGTACACCTTCATCACAGCCCCCTCTTTTCCAGGCTGAGGAGCCCCTGATATAGTTATTCCTTGTCTGATGTATACCTTTGTATACCTTTTTTTAAAGCCATGTTGCCACCTGAACCATTCTCTAGGATTCAGGTATCATTTTTGACATGAAGGGAAATGGGGGGAAACCAGATTCACAGTGTACTGAACGTGCAGCTGAATCAGTTTGCTGCAGCAGCATACTGATGTGACTTTGTTTTCTATTTCCTTGTAACAATTTCTAGAATTTTAACTGCTTTTTGATCATCTGTGAAGCACTGGTTTGATATTTCAGCAAGCTATGTATTACCATAAAAAATCTCAGTCTTGAGGGGTAATCTCAGTCAGCTCAGAGTCTATCAGTGCATATACGAAGGCAGGATTTTGTTTCATTTTCAACATCTCTTCCTCTGCACTGAACTTGACCTGCCATTTTGCTTTCCGGTCAGGCAGTCTAAGAAAATATATCTGCAGTTCTTTAAAGCAGAGGTTTGTTTTTAACTATCCAGAATAACTTCATATCATTGGCAAATATTGTTCCCTTGATTCTCACCTAGAGGCAGCTAGAGGCAATGGTTAGCGTACCTTGAAGCCAGAATTCTCCACGTCTGAGAAAGTCTTAGCAGATGTCGGGATGGCAGAAATAACCGAAGCAAAGTGAAATTGCTGCAAACGCACCTCATTATGGCGACAGGGACATGGGCTGCCTCTGAGAAGCCTTTCTTTAACAGGGGACCTTAACGGCCATGGCAGCTCTCTGGAGCAGGTAAAGACCACACAGGGGAAACACTACAGCCAAGAAACGCTGCTACTTTGCTTTCTGAGCCTAATTTTAGCAGTGTTTTATTTATCTGTAATAAAATATGATTTCAGGAACCAGCTTCCTGGGAAAAGGGAAGGGAGCTCTGCGTGTAAAAGGATTAACCCTCGCCTCCAAGCAAACATGTTTCCAGTAAATACTCTCAGAAGGAGGTGGGAGAGGGAGGAGAGACCACCCTGGTTGGAAAGCGGAGGAGTAGCTGTGTTAGGAGCCAAGTGGGGCACAGGGATGGCCCGGGCAAGCCTGGCCGGTGGGCAGCCTTGGGAGCCAGGGGCTGGAGGTGGTCCCGAGCGGGAGCAGCCGGAGGGGCAGGGGGGTGCGGAGCTTTTGGTGTCCTCTTCACCTCAGAGCATTGTTCTCCCAGGGCAGCTCCTTCTTGCCTTCTAAATTAACACTTGTCTCACCACAACAGCCGTAAAGCATTAACTGAGAAGCGTTCAGAAAAATAGCTTTCTGTTAAAAGAACCCAGAATTACAACAACCTAATTATTGTTTTTGCATTGATTTGCATTAAATTTCATACCTTCCAAGGGAGATGAAAACAATGCCAGAATGAAAAAGACAGACATTTTTAGAACAAAATGATTATTTTTGTTATTTGAAACATCTTTCCATTTTGAAATATACTTTATTAAAATGAAAGGGTCAGCTGAAAACAGATTGCCTTGTTTAGTATTTTATCAAGTTTCCCCTTGACGCATTAATTTCTATCCTTTCATTTGCAGCTGAATGAATCTCAAATGTTTTCTAGGTGGAAAAGCTGCAGTCTAACTAATTCTGTGGTCGTATCAAATGTATAACACTGGTCTTAAATGCAGCGTGTGTGCATGTGTGTGTGCACGTGCATGCTCATGTGCGGGGGGGCTTTGCCAGTACGTATCGAGTAGATCTTGTTGTAGTCATGTTAGTAAGTCCTTACAATAGGTTATTTATTTTTTTTGCTGGGACATTTGCTATTTGTTTGGAATAGTAAAAGACTGGTTTTGTTTTTCTACGAATCATTCTCTTTCTAGCTGCTCTAATCAAGGCCCATCCTGTCCCAAATTCCTGTCATTAGTCTTATCAAGTTCAACTTCCTCTTCACGTTATTAATCTAAAATCTTGTACATCCACGGAGGCAATGGAAAAGAGCACCTCAGCACTCATTTTCTTTTTATAACAACTGGACTTGCTTCTTCAAGTGAAAAAGTTGAAAGCTGCATTTCTCAGTGCCCAGTTCAGAAAGACATATGGAAAAGTCTTTTTTTTTCCTAGGAAAATTCTTGTAACACCTTTTGTCTCGTTCCAGCTGAAATTAATGCTTAACTAGTGGGGGGCTTGTCCGCAAGCAGGTCTGCACCTACCCTCCAGGTGGACTGACCTCCCCTGGAGGCCCATTACCCCAGTTTGGGAAACCAAGGAAGTTATTCTGACTTTACGGTTGAACCAGTCTTCTTACATGTTTGTGAAATGTCACACAGCTCAGTGGCACCACATAAATCATTAATAGTAGTAATACTTAGCAGAGCAGCAGCCTGAGAAGTAGCACTGTGACTGGGCATGTACAGCTTACAAGCATTTGTGTACATTATACTGCTATTTTAAGGCATTACATTTATTAGCAGTTTTTGGCTGAAAACGAATTTTAGTGGGTAGGAAGGAACTAGGTCTGCAAAAGCAAGTGTGGCTCTGAAGGAGGCTCTGACGGGTGAGCTCTGTCTGGTACAGGGTCACACAAGCCATTGCACTAATTTTCTCTTGCTATAATTTACTGCTGCTCTTTTAACACTACAGGTCCACTGCAGGTCTCATTTCTGGATGGGGAGGGTCCTGTAACCCAGTCCAAGTGTCCTACAGCAACCAGCAGTGTGAGGGCTTTACTTTTCAGTCTGCGCTAATCTACAATCTATACGTGCCATAAATAAATTCATGCAATTCGTTAAGCGTTGGCTGTGGATTAAGTGAAAAATATTTGCTGAGTTTATAAGAAAACATATGATATTTTCATAGGATTAGAAAGGTAGAAGTTGCCAGGTTTTATGATGAAATTAAAGAGCCTTAGTGAGGCAGATTGTAGAGTTAACTCATTTGTAATCAGGTAAATCACCCTGGGTAGTCAGCTAGTCAGTTCTAAGAAAACAAAGCTCAGTCTTTTTCATTTACTATGGAAAACAAAATGTCATAAAATTACTTTGTAAATTTAAGCACATTAAACCCAAAATATTTCTATGCTCTTATTATGAATGTTTGGTATTCCATGTGTCCTTGCTTTCTTCAGGTTATGCCGTCACATCTTGCTGTCTGGAATTTCTGCATAGCTGAGCTTTGATTCTGTTCCACTCTTTGTGTGTGTGTGTTTGTGGCCTAATGCTCTCTGATCATAAGCTACAAAATAAGCTCTGTACTTTTTCATTCAATTAATCCTTCTTCCTCCTTTTAAACTTTAACTAATTAACTAGTTCTTCAGTTCATGGTAGTGTGTCCTTTCCCCTCGTCTTCATTTTCCCACCCTGGGCTCCTTTGCTCCCCCAATTTTGTTACTTAAAGGATTTTTTTCTAACAGTAAGGCAGTGCAAGAGCTGAGAGCCTATCACTTTCAAAGCTGTCCACATGCAGCTGTCTTAGTTATGCCGATATGTTCACAGCCTTCTCTGGGCAAAATCAGGTCAGCAAGTTGAGAGAGAAAAAAAGAAACCTAATGAATCTTCTTGTGAAGACATGCCAGTCATTTCTTCTTACTAAGTTTAGAAGACAGGCAAGCCAATCATCCTTATGGAAGAAATTGCTCAAAAATATTAATACACTTTTACCAGTGAAAAGAAATTTACGGCTACAGCTACTACTTCTAACAAGCCGCTGGAGGAAGATGACTTCACCAGGAAGCACTGCTTTGTCAAAGGAAGTGATGGGTGGGTAGACTTCACAGCAAATTTTTCAACCCCTCTCCCAGCAAACAGCCTACATGATATACTAGACATAGCATATAGTTAAAATTTAGCATACATCTGTCTCTGTAGAATAAGCATTGATCCCGCTCTTCATTCAGCAACGACCACCAGAGAGGTCTAGAAAAGGTCTCAGTCTCCTGCAACTGAGTTTTGTTCTTACAGAATTGAGAAGATTCTGGCTTCTGGTCCTCTACCTCACTTGCTCATATAATTTTTCTAATCAATCTAATTCCTTACCTGCAGAATACCCAAGCTGTTTCAGCTTACCACAAAGGCAGGAGCTGTGTCAGACTCCATGGTAGCTCCCTCTGGCTTTTAGTAAAGGCTGAACTCTGTTACACTCAACAGCACGTGTGTGTGCGCTTTCAGTGCCTGCCTTCTGTACGCAGCTAGTCCTGCTCTCAGCCTGTCCTGCCATTTGGGCCAATCTACGACATTGTAAGTGGCAGAGAAAATATTTTTTTCTTTTTTTTGTAGGAAGATGTGATTCAAAAAGAAAGAATGATAGATGGGACCTAAGTGTTGAAGGCAAAGCAGATAAGATGTTGCTAAGGAAGAAATACCTTGGGCAATCAAAGAAATGAAATGTGTTGTATCAGCCTTGTAGATAGCAAAAAGACACAAGGAACCTAACGCGGGAAAACTGGGGCATTTTATTAAAACTGCAAAGTTGCTGGTTGTTACACAGCGTTGAAAATAAAAATACGTGTCCTTTAGGTGAACTTAGGTCATCATAATGTGAAAAACACACCTCCAAATCTTAAGCTATATGCATCTTAGATGAGCCCCCTAATGACTGGGCATGCGTAGTAATTTACGAATGTACTATACCTTTACTTTGAAGCAAGAATGCAAGTAGCCAATAGGAGCTTATTGTGAAATCATGAGCTGCCAGTGATAAGTATAGTATGGCAATTAGTCAACTTTTGTAAAATATAAAAGCTTACAATCTATAAGCCAAGGTGTGTTATCTTTGTGGAGTTTCCACCTAGCACTCTTCTCTGCCCAGATATGAAATAAACAAATATCTTGACTCTGTGTGTGGATTGGCTCTTTGCACACTGGGTAAAGAACCCAGGTTTGGGACAACATAAGCAGAAAATATTCCCAGGTGCCTGTATTTTATGTTAGCACTAGCTTTCCAAATCTCTGGATCTGCTCTCATTTATTCTGTAATGTTCAAATACTCCATCATCATTCCCATTTTATTTGCAAGGCATTTGCAGCTGTAAGTACTTTATAGCATTATTGAACATCTTCTATATTCCTCTACCTTACATAAAGGCAAAGCTGTTTAAGTGCCCTCCCAGGGACTGTGGTCCTCTGCCCATTTTCCCATTGATAGTAATCTGCAGTTGGGGCCATCAGAGGGAACTTCAGGAGGCATACAAGATTGTGTTTTACCAGCACTTACCACTTCTGCTGTCAGAGCCAGATCCTCCACACAGCTTATTGGAGGAATGTCCTACACAGCCTGGGGCCCTCTGAGGCAGAGTAAGATATATGACATTTTAAGGCTAAACCATTGCATACTGTTCACCATCCACTGGGGAAATGGGATCCCATCATCACCAATAGGTCAATCACAATTCATTACCTGACAAACTTACTAGATGAAAGAATACAATTACTTTACTTTATTGAAATAGGGGTTATGCCATATAAAAGAAGACAAGCACGAGAGAAATGAATATATTTCTAGACTATAATTATCAGTTAAGATCTACTATATCTGCTTTAGCATCTTTACCAGGTCATGAAGCAACTTGGCCTTAGCACGTCCTGAAGAGTGCAGCTCCTCATCCTAAGGATAGTCCTGTTCTTTACGGAGAAAACAAAATGCATACGCTGATCACCTACTCTCTCTTGCCACAGGCTGAATTCATCTAGCTTACCTTCACAGCAGGGTGGCAGTCCAGGGAAGTTTCTGTGTCACATCCTCCTCAAGTTTTCTTCAGCGGCATTTCCTGTGGGCAGATCCAAGGGGCCCATCTTTCCTGGCATTCCTAGCTTCCTGTGTTACAACTTTTATAAGGACAAAGTGGAAAACCAAGGATTTTATACTCACAATTTTAGAATCATTCCACCTCCTTGAAGATTGCCTTCCAACTCGTGGTAGATACCTATCTAAACTGAGTGTGTAATATTTGGAGTGAAAGTGCTTACTGGTGGAAAAATGTATGTTAGTGTTTCGGGGAAAGTCACAAATTCATGTATTCTTTTGCTATGGGTTATTGTTCATGGTAGCACAGCCCTTGGGGTTGGAGTGGGACAGCTTTCCTCTTGATTGTCCCAGGGTCAGATAGGAGTGAAACCAGTAAAAACATTGGTGGTTTGGGGCACAAATCAAAGGGCAAAAGGGATGCAATATCATGCTAATATCTTACAGAATCACAGAATCACAGAATGGTCAGGGTTGGAAGGGACCTCTGGAGATCATCTAGTCCCACCCCCCTGCCAGAGCAGGGTCACCTACAGCAGGTTGCACGGGACAGCGTCCAGGCGGGTTTTGAATGTCTCCAGTGTGGGAGACTCCACCACCTCTCTGGGCAGCCTGTTCCAGTGCTCCACCACCCTCAAAGTAAAGAAGTCCCTCCTCATATTAAGATGGAACTTCCTATATTCAAGTTTGTGCCCGTTACCTCTTGTTCTGTCATTGGGCACTGCTGAAAAAAGACTGTTCCCATCCACCTGGTACTCTCCCTTTAAGTATTTGTAAGTACTGACAAGATTCCCCCTCAGTCTTCTTTTCTCTAGACTAAAAAGACCCAAAGAATGCATTACAACAATGCATTTCAAATTCTAAGCAATTTTTCTCTGAATCCCTAAACTGCTGCAAAATCATCATAAATGCTAGGAATGCTGTTTTCTTTTATCAGCCTGAGGAACCTGGCAGGAAAGGTAGCATCTGGGGAAAACATTACAGGTGCATTTAGCTGAAGGAGTGGCTCGATACACTGGATAAAATGCCAAACAGGATAACAACATTGGGAACTTCTTTCCTCATAGAGGCATACACCCGTGTCACAGCTCATTGCTTACAGCAGGCTTCGGTATGAGGAAAAGCAAGTGCCCCTTGCTGAGATGGCAATGTCCAACTTTACTGTTGCAGTGGGATACGCTGGGTATGTGATGGAGGACATATGTACCGGACCCTATCCTGTCAAATGACTGGATGTGATACAACTCATGTGCAGTAGGCTTGGCACATGCCAACATTTCTGTGTGTATGCTGTGCACGTGAACATCAACACGCTGCTGCCTGTCCGTGTGTCAGAGGTTCTCAGAAAAGAGGGAAGCTGGGAGTGGGCTGTCACCACTGTGGCACATCACAGAGACCCTGCTGGACTGATGTCTTCCACAGGGGTCTGTCATACACAGAGCAGGCTACCAGCTAGACAAACGGTGGTCATGGCCCATTCCTCATGGCTGTCTTTCCTAGGGGACCCCACAGTGCTTTTTCTTTCTGTGAGTGGTAAATATCTGCAGCCCAGATGGATGGGGCCATATGTTGGGCAGCCCCAAGTTAGATGCTGAGCTGAAGAGCTCTGAAGTCCCAGCTCACCTTATACCTACAACTTAAAGCTTACCTGATAACAGATGGGAAGAACACAACTTTCACAGCATCACTGAGGCCCAGAGGACTATCAGGATCCCACTGTTTGTGTTCCAGTACAATGAGGATTCCCACAGTAACTCTGGTAGTGTTGCAGGCATTCTTGTGGAGAGCATGGACATATAAAGGCATCTCTCCTCCTGCTTTTTTCTGCCTTTTGGAATTTGACTGAGAATGAATCTGTGGGATTTAACAGCATAATTCCATTACCACAGGAACATCACTACCACAATGCATGATTTACGTTGTTCTCTTGCTATTTTTATTAATACGAATTAAAGCAGAGACGATATAGCCTTGTGTATACAGATTCATGTGCTCCTTAGTATCTTATGGCCACTGCAGTCCTGTTCAGTTTCACTGAAAACTGAAGATGAAATCTAAATTCTCATGAAATTAATAGTTTTCCTGTTGACTTAAATAGCTGTAGCCACTATGTGGCGTAGAGTAGCAACCAAGGCAAGCACAAATTTAAATTAGTTACCCATCCGTATTAGTTATTATCAGGAGAACACTGATGCCAGCTTTGAGGAACAACCGATCATAATCCTGTTTTTCAGAGTATTTTCTAGAATGCACTTGGTGATAGGACGAGAGGAAATGGCCTCAAGTTACACCAGGGGAGGTTTAGATTGGATATTAGGAAAAATTTCTTCACAGAAAGGGTTGTCAAGCATTGGAACAGGCTGCCCAGGGAAGTGGTTGAGTCACCATCCCTGGAGGTATTAAAAGAAGGGTAGATGTAGTGCTGAGGGACATGGTTTAGTGGTGGGTTTTGGCAGTGTTGGGTTTACGGTTGGACTAGATGATCTTAAAGGTCCCTTCCAACCTAGACAATTCTACAATTCTATGATACATTGTGTAGCTGGGTCCAGTTCTCCTGCCTGCCTCAAGCATACAACAGCTATGCTCCTTCCTTGAAAGGCTCTTGGGCTCTTTTCTTTGAAGTGCTTTGCCATTATTTGTTTCAACGTTGACCTTGTTTAGAAAACAGTCTGTGTACTGCTGACAGTATGGACATATCCAGCACTGGATCGCCTAGGTTTCCTGCTGCAGAGTGCTCCTGGAGTCAACTGCCAAGAAAGGACAGAAAATAACACCTTGGCTTCATTAGCTGAGTCTGACTAACCAGCTTGAAGTTACTCTACTGCATTTTAATAAAGTAGCCAGGGCAAGAGGCTTAAAGTTAGACAGAAGTATGTTTGATCCCAACTAAGACTTTTGCAGACCAAATAAACGTGAATGTAATGTCCCAGTGCAGAAATACAGCTATTTTCCAAAAACTATATGCTTTCAAACACAAAGAAAAAAATTTTTGTCAGTGGAGAATACACAGGCAAACAGAAGAATCTGATGTATTTCAGACATACAATCCTTCAGAATAAGCTTTGATCTTACAAGTTTTAAGAAATGAGGTAATGTGCTCCATTTCCTTTGCTCCCTTTAGTCACAATGATGTATATAATAATATACATAGGCAATCTTTAGCTGGACTCAAAAAATCATTAAAAAATCTAAGAAACGATTCCACCCTCAAGTATACACACCAGTACCTATGGGCTGAATTCCCATCCACTTTGTTCAGAATACACTGAACTAACTTTAGAGTAATTTAGACTGCAGCCCTGAAATGAAGCACGCATGACTGAACATCAGCTATTGAAGAGAAGCTGAGTGAAGTCAGCAGGGTCTCAGATGAATACAGGAACCCATGCACATAGATCCAGCTGTAGAATAGCCATCTTTTCCTGCGGCCAGAGATGCAGAAAATTAAAATCTTTAGAAACCAAAAAGACGCAGAATAAGAATTGGAGCAGAGGCAGGTGCCAGAAACACTTGTGTTGTGACTCCATTTAAAATAGGGAGTGAAAGCTAACTTCACTTCTGGGTACCATAGAGTGACATTTCAAAAGTTGTTCAGTATACTCAGTCCAGATGAAATTAGTGCTGAGTGCCTCTGCCGTGGACATAGAGCTCACCGAGGCTGCCTCTGTCTTGCATTTCAGACAAAGGATACATAGGCGAGGACAGCATCCTCTCTTGTGTCAGCAAGCGCTGAGGAACACCAACCTTCTCCAGCCCTCCCACCAGCCAGTAGGGCTATATGGGCTGATCCCATTTACCTGCTCTTCCCCACTGCACTTCCTAGTAAAGCAAGGGCAGCTCAGATTTTTCAGTGTATGCTGCCATCTGAGGGCTTGAACTGCTTCTTCATTGTGACACAGCCACTTCTACCCAACAGCCCAAGTTGCTGGTTGCTGATGGCATGGAACCATCTGTTCTTCCACTTGTTTCAAATTCCATGATCTCTGATAAGGAATGAGAGGGACAAAAAGAATGGAAGCAAAGAATGGAAACAAACCTCACTTGATGATTGGAGAGGGAGTTCTTAAAGGCTCTGGCCTGGAAAAGAATAAGTAAGAAAGTACACAAGATTCTTTTCGCAACCGAAATATACACAGCACAACTACCGCTTCATCACTAGCTGAAGCAAACTTTAGTTGTCCTATCTGAATCAAAGTTACACCTGTGTCAGTGGAGTTCAGAGTGGCCAGTAATGACAGTCATACGCAGGTAACTCATAAATCTTTAACAGAAAGGTATCGGATGCAAACCAAGCTCAGGCTGGAAAACCCTTGGATTCCCTCTTTATGCTCAAATGGGTCTGGTCTCCCATTCAGGAGGACAGGCTGGTACAATTCATTTCCCTTCACTCCATCATTGCACATACACTATTCATTTGAATGCTGGTCTGCTTTAAAAGCTACTTGAAGACCTGGCTGTGAGCATGGGCAGCTCTTGCAACCACCTCTTTCCCTCTGCATTGCTAGAACACTGCAGAGAAGTGTAGCATAAATGAGAGCTAACATGCACATCCATAACTTACTTTCTAATCTCTACACAAATCCCATACTAGAATTCAGATGCCACACTACAAAGCAGACCAAAAAATGCAGGTATTTCCCAAAAGCTTTCTAGACTATAGGTTGGCTTTCTACAGCTGATTGTTCAAAGCAATAGCAAATTAACACAGGGTAAATGTGCACAGACATGAAATAAAGTGAAATATTTGTATGAACTCCACCGTTGACATTAGCCTGATAAAGGCTAAAAGCTACCACAGCTCTTTATTTTCCTGAAGGTTCATATGTCCACAAAGAGGACATGGAGACACAAGCACAGGTTATTTGCTTATAAGGCATAATGATTCCCTGAATTACCCTGGGGCAATTTTATGGCACCGGCTCCCAGTGGAGGGATGCGCCAGGCCGTACAACTAAACTGCAAGAGTACCTCCATCTTGATTTTTCAGTGTTTCATGGCCAATAAAAGTATCATCTAATATTGAAAAACTAACCAACAGTGTCTTTGAAACTGAACATAACCCAACAGCTATCTCCAGATGTCTTCATGTCATCACAGTGCAAAGGCAGAAATAAGGAGATTTTCAGTGACACGCAGCCTGTCACAATCTAGTCATACTTTCAGCAGGGACCATTACAAACATGGAGCTACACTGGGCGATGCTCCTCAGGCTCAGCTCCCTTCACCTTAAACAAGTAAATGGGTGATTGGAAATGGGTGATTAACCACATGACATGCCTTTTGCAATTAGGGAAAATGGAAAGGTATGTCTTGAGGGTGTTTCAAGGTCTTAGGTGGGCCAGGTAGCTATCTGAAGGTTCTCTTCCTTCACTGACTATGCAGGGATCAGAGATTAACTGGAGTCTTAAATCTTTGTTCGGACTAAACGTACCAAATTTTATTGGATAAATCCAGGCATTGGAGACTGGAGTAGGGCTTATGTATGTGAATACAGTACTCAGTACTGACTTAGTAGCTGGAACCCAGTGAAAATGTTCTGATGTGTTCACTGAAGATGTTTAGACAAGGAAACCTCATCACATTTCAACACACCGACTCACAGAAGGCTTAACAGCAGCGATGTAGATATATCTAAATGGGTGTAAGGAAGAAGAAACAGGTGTAAGGAAGGTTTGTGGTTTGAACAAAGGGGTGATGAACATCATTACTGTAATTACTGGGGAAAATATTTTAATGAAAGAAAAACAACTTTTCCACAGAGACATTTATAATGTTTTTATTTAGCAAATGTACTGGAAGAATTGTTTTTCTGTAAAGACATACAGATATGCCCCAATTCTGTAGAGCTTCCATTCTCTCAAAAAGCTATGATTTTTTGAAATCAGTTTAATGAACAGAAGGGGATATATGTGGAGACGTCAGACTTATTTTTGTCATAAACCACATGATTCCATTTACCACTAATCCCCAAATAATTGACCCGGGGCCACCAAGAGCTTGCAGAACCCTTGCTGGTGCTTTATAGAGAACAGGCTGTTCACACAATTTTAACTGTCCTCTGTTTCTAGCCATATGAACAGAAAAAAGACATTAAATACTTCCTTAATACCTCTTTTTCCATACTGGCAATTGCCGAGGTTACCACAGGATCGCTTTGTTTTTTTGTTTATATTTTTACAAATGCATATGGAAGGGCAGTGGTCTAGGACATTACTTCCCTACTAAGACATGTTTCAAACTATAGAAAACTTTTGTGAAACCCTGCCTTGTAAAACTGAGAACAGGCCCTACAGCATCCATCCTTCTACAGTCTACACTTGACTGAAAGATAAAGTTTTTTTTTCCTGAGAATTGTGTTTGAATTAGTCCCGTATTTGCCTTCTGCCACTGCCTACTAGGCATTGTGCCTCTTATTTGGCAAGTATCGACGTGATTGCCATTTCCCACCATGCCAAACTGTAAAGCATGGAAGAGATGACATGATGTAAGGGTCTGCGATAATTATACAGGACTGTCCCATCTTGATGCATTCTTTGGTTTGGCAGAGAGAAATGAAGTCTACTGCTAAGATCTGCCTTGCATATTTGTGTTTGAATGTCCTTTTCTTAAGAGAATGTCCAGAGACATCCATAGCAGCCTGAAATGAAAACTCACTAAATGCAAATCCTATTCTGTATAAAAAAGAAAGCCCTTAGAAACAAATCTTGTAAGAGGGCTCTTCTCACCAAAAAATTAATTACAACTTTACATCACTGAACGCTGATGAACAAAGCATAACATTCCCTCAGATGTGAGGCCCAACTCAAAACACAAAGGAGGAGTACTTATTAAGTACTTAGTTTTCTGAGATATTCATTGCTTGCCCTATTCTTCTACTCCTTCTGGTCTGAAACCAATCTTTCCCCAGCTGTTTTTGGAATGTTTCAGAAAAAAGATAAACTTTGGCCCTATTAGGGTTAATGTTTTTGCATAGACGTATATGACCATAAACTGGTCAACTAGTAGAGGTCTTCTGCTAACATTGTGACTGAGAACAGGAAGAATACAGCCACAATAATATACAGCTGTCTACTAAAAGTATTGTATACAGACATCTTTGGCCATGCAGTCTCTTGGCCCTCTGAAAATATGTGAG
The DNA here is from genome assembly GCA_013398815.1 of Ibidorhyncha struthersii. Classification (NCBI taxonomy): domain Eukaryota; kingdom Metazoa; phylum Chordata; class Aves; order Charadriiformes; family Charadriidae; genus Ibidorhyncha; species Ibidorhyncha struthersii. The sequence continues at coordinate 68,784 of VZSZ01005542.1, forward strand.
CTGCATTGCTAACATGACAAAAAAAATAGCAATGTTGAGAATTAGAAAGAGGCGAGTATAAGAAGCTGATATTGATGGGGCACTACTTCGAGCAGTCGTCACCATCTGTGCCAGCCCCGATCGGCCTTTGATTGACACCCCAGTTTTGTGCTTCACATAAGTGATATCTGCAAAATCCAGAAGATCTTTCATTTCCTCGTCTTCATCTACAGGCAACTCTTTTTGTGCTTGAGTCTGTGCCTTTTGTCGCACTTTTCTTTCATTTACCTCAATTTGTGCAAAAATGTCAGGAACAGCATCAACAAATTTGTAGCCTTTAGCTACCTTTCTGTTTTTCTTTGCTCTGCCATGCTGCTGCTGCTGCCTCTGTGAGATTGCAAATATCCTGTCAATGGCCTCCTCTGTCTGTCTCTTATCTGAAAACCTCAGCAGGCGCTCAGCAGTCTTCCTAAAGCTAGCCGTGTTGCGTACACGAGACAAGATCTGCTTCTCAAGCTGCTGGAAAACGGGCTTAAAATGCTGCAGGTTCCTCTCCACGATCCCTACATAGTCCTTCACTTCTGGCACCGTGGAGCTCCTAATAGCAGAGGCTCGGTCAAAGACAATTTTCTGGCGGTCCGCAATAACCTGTGCAAAGGCAGAGCGGGACCCATCCTCAACGGGCCACAGGTACACCGCATAGGCGTGCTCACCGGTGGTAATGAAAACATCCAGCTGTGGAGAATCTCCACGGACAGTGAAGCTCTGCACGTCAACAGAGGGCCCAATGAAAAGGTAAATGGCCCTCGTGATGGGGTGCCGTAAGAGGGTCGTTACATTCACGTAGTTCGTTCCATTGTACGGGTAGCCCCGGGGATACATCCTTGAGGCGATGGTAGCTTTCTCGCTGTGGCCAGTGTCATCCATCCAGTACATCTTATATATCCCATCACGGTGCCTAATAAAGGCCCCATGGACATCATCAACAACTGTTTCTTCAAAAGGCACATCCACATTGTGGAAGAAACTGGTCGCTGCCTCCAGGGGGCTGTCATCTTCTAGATGGATTTGGTCCACTAGCAAGAGAAGCTGGGGATGGAGAAGTATGAGGTTCCTTTGCAATTTTCTCAGCTTCAGTTTAGGATTGTATGCACCCACTCCTTCTCCCCTGATAAAAACCACCCCACTTCTCTCCATGGCGGCAACCACTCGTCCCTGACAGTCACCAGCCAAATCATGTTTATATTTAAGCCACTTTGAGGAACAGTCTTCTGTAATCTGCCCTTCCCATGGGGAGAAGCAGCTCTTGGACACGGCAGGGGAAAACATCAACACATTATTAAAAAAAGTATATTTTGGCCCATACAGAGCTTCTGTTATGAAAGGTACGCCATTGGGAGCGAAAGTAAAGGAGTTCTGGTCTGGGTGTTCATGGCCAGCATTAAAGTTCCTCCAGCCCTTGATCCACTCTTTGTACTTGTTCTTATGAACAATATCATATATTGCACGTCCTCCCAGCTTTCCTGACTTGAAGGAAAGGAAAGGCCTGTTGATTTCAGCTGGCAAAGCACTTCCATAGGTTACCACTCCCCAGTCCTCAAAATAATGCAGCTTAGGAACCCCATAGTCTGGTGGAGGTACGGAGCGCAAACTTGCATCATACCTGCCAAAAAGATGAAGAAAATGGGTTTAAAAATCACTTGATGGATTCCATTATCAGCACCTGTACAAAACTCAAAAAACAATTCAATATTTACATCAAGGAGCAAACTAAAAGTATAGAGACCACACATACGCTTCCTGAGTGAACTAACCATATGGCTGTAACGATATTTATCTTACTAATCCCTATACAAATTTATCGTGTGCTTTTTACAGAATAATAACTGAAAGCATCTGCTCCACATTTAAAGCAAACAATCCTTCTGCAATCAAAAAATAAGACTACCACTAATCTCAAACTAGCCATGTTTTGTATAACATTATAAAGTTACTGACTACAATACAAATCTTTAAAAAAGGCACATTAAAACCAGGCTGTGGACACTATCTATTTTGCACTGGACATCAACATTTGCATCTATTTATTCACTACTTAACCAAGAGAAGCAGAGTACCTGTTTCCCCAACTGATGATTATAGAAGTCTGTAGTCTCCAAGCAGAATTAGCAATAAACTAAAAACTTAATCAAAAGGCATTTTAAAGGATAATTTTTTACGATTTACTTAGTGTATGTTAGTTTCCTTCTCCAACTAGGCTGAAGAAAAATTTGCATGGCTTTCTTGTATAAATTGTAATATAGAAGACATTTGGTTTAAAAAGGTCTTAATTCCAGAAAAGTTTACAATGCTTTTAATTTTTGTTTTATTTGATCTACAAGAATTAAAAAAAAACAACCAACAAACATGGAAAACAAGACCTAAACTTCTGGCACTGCTTTAAGGAACCAAAATAAACAAACCCATCATTAAACTGAGTAATACTTCTCTTAGGCAGTTCATCATCAGATTTATTCTCTACAGCTAACCAGGAGCCTCTGTCAGGCCCTAGACAATCGCAGCTCATGTCCTGCATATGGCTTTGGGTAATTCCAGCCAGCGCTGGGAGCCTGCTCTATGTCTAGTAGTCCTTGATGGAGATTCCTCTAAAAGCAGACCTCTTCCCTGAGACTCTAATGCAAGTGGACATGCTCATCACCAGAGCAACACTGCAGCACAGGGAAAAGGCAATTGTTGGAATATTCAGATAATTTTTTCTTTTTTTTTTTTTTCCTCAGGTGCTCTTAAAAATTTCTTTCCCTTTGACATCAAGAAGAATTTGCTACGTATAAATTCACAAGATTTCCATGGAGATGCAGGAGAAAAGAATGATGGAATGGGGTTGTACAGAAGAGATTCTGTATTTTGCGAATAACAAAAGGAAGGGTGCTTAGAGCCTAATAAACATGCATTCTAATGTGCATATCATAAATGCAAAACAATATATATTCAATAATATTTTTCTTATAAAAGAGAGAAATAGAGCTACAGTGACTCCTCAAAAATGTACTTGTCTCCACAGACTGAGGTAGTTTATATGTATATCTAAAGCCTCCTGGGTCTTTTCATTTCTTGCCTTTAGAAGACTGACATACAAGTTAGCAGAGCTGTAAATTACATGGAAAATATGGGTCTAGTAATCTATCATGGTATTTTTTCTAAGCATTGCTTGCAAGTCAGTGTGCAAAATCAACTAAGAGTAGCCTTACTGCTTACATTACTTCAGCTTTTAAAAGAAAGCTTATATTATTACCTACAGCTTTTAAAAGAAAACTGTGCTTTAAATATTCACCTAATTAATTATTAAAGAACACAACGAGATTTAAACCCATTAGAATTAACCAAATAAACTGAAGAATACATGCAGGCAAATTTTCAGTCCTTTTGGAACTGCTTGTGTCCTACAAAAGCAATAGACAACATAAGGAAAACACAAAAGCTGATGCAGGACAAGACCAAGGTGTTCCCCGCAGCAACACACATTGTGCGTCTATGCCAAGTGAAGAAGTTCTTCTGAGTCTAAAAACTCTCTGGGTTGCACATGGCCAGTTGATCTCTGCCTCTACAGTGCAAATCTAAAGATAACGAATTATCACTAATAGCAAACAGCTGTCAGGTTCCTTTTGAGCCCACTCGTTCCCTTTCATACCAGAGAAATTCAGTGTGGAGGGTGCACCACCTCTGCCCTTTGGATGGTGTCCCCGGGCCCTCCACCACTCGGTTCCTTCTGATCTGCTCTGCCAACCAGTTCCCGCTGCCGTTGCGCATGACAAATTTGTCAAGAAACACCAGCTGGCTCTCTGGCCCATAGAACCAGTTATAGTTGGAATCCGCGATGGCCACAGTTCTCTGAAACCCTTGGGAAAAAGTGAAAAGGAATGTAAGAAAGAACAAATAAACGTACAAAGATGCGTTTGTCGAGCATGACGGTGAAGCCAAGCAGTACAAACAGACACAAACAGAAACAGCCTTTTCAGATGTTTATAGACCTACTTGTAAATGAGCCATAAACAGGTTACACAGGAGCTGTTTCCTTCTGCTGTGGCTAACTTGAATACTCACCTTTCTTCTTCGGCTATGAGCTACAAAAAATGTAAGAAGCAATGTCCCATCCACTTCCTCTCCTCAATCAAATCTGGCAAAGGTAACTTTTCTCTTTACAGCTTTCACTTTTCCTATGCCAATCCAAACTCTCTAAAGCAAGAAAACAGAGGTTCCCCCAAGGTAAAAAAAAACTCTGCTTCACCCTGAAACAGCCAGCATGAGTTCACTTGGCTCCTAGGAACCTCTCCCCAGTAGATGCCCGAGGTCTCACATGGAGTCAGTGCAATTCTTTACATGCCTATGCTGGCATGCCAAAGCTGTGCACGGCTACATCTGGGGTTCTTACAGCCATTAAAGTTATCACTGTCTTTTCAACCAGGAATTTGAACAATATCCTTCCTAATGAATTGTCCTGCAAATAAGCATTAGAAAACCATCATCAGAAACTTGCAAGGCTGCCTGAAACTAAACTCTTTTGAAAACTCTAAGGCGTCAGCAATATTTATTAACTTATAACTGGTTTTGTATTTGTACATCTCCATCTTTTGGTTCACAACTAGGACTTCAAATCAGCGATGCTAAAACACGCTGTGAGAGGCTGGAGAGATCCAGCAAAAGAACAGTAAGATTAAAAAGTCTGCAAAATCGACTCATTAGTGACGTCAGGTATTTCTGTTTAATTCTCACATTGAAAAAAGAAAATGGTTCGTGTAGCCCGGCACAGAGAAACCTATCATTTGAGTCAATTACATTTTCCATATGAAAAATATTTTAATAAAAATGGTATCAAAATCTATGTCAGTGTTTTGTGGAAAACTGGTGACCATATATAACTTTCCTATACTTTGTTGATACTTTTACCTCAGCTTCATAATTTTCTTTTCCTTTCACCTGGTATTTTAGAGTGAAGATATTTGGCAAAGGAAAAAAATCAATAAGAAACTCGAAGAATATTATTTTTCCAATGGAAAACCCCAGAAACAGGTCTATTTCAAATTCTGAAAACCAGAAATCAAATTCTGAACCATTGCTTTTTCTCCCAAATGACGTTCCTATTTTTTGACTGGTTTTAAAAGCTAGAGTTTAATAAACAATGACCTTTAATAAGCAGTGATAAACAAGGATGTCACTCTTTTGATGGATGATAAGGTAAAATCCAAGGGAAAAGTTATTTATAAAAAATCCAAGTACAGTGTTATTTAAAAATGGCCTACTTCCCCAAGTATGAAATTTACTGCTGCTTCAAGAATTAGAAGATTCATCCTCCTTCACCCAAATGACCTACCTGGCAGGACAGTCCTGTACATAAATGCAAAGTGCTGCTTGAGCCAGGGGTGGCTGAAGTGATTGATATCAAAGTGCCTTTGGACAAGAAACATGTACTGAAACAATGATCTGGTCGTGTAGCTGCCGTAAGCCACCCCTTCATAGAGGGACCCATCTGTGACCTCCTGCAGCAGGACCACTGACTTCTCCATGATTGCCAACACTTGCTTGGTCCACAAGTAAGCTTCCTGAAGGTAGCCTGAAAGAAAAAGATGTTGGCGAATCTAATTACAACACCACAGATCACAGATTATGTCATCTGTACTCCCACGGTGGGATCCTTTACAGCAAGGAACCTGCAATCCAGAGCTCTAAAATACAACGTGCTGCACCGTCCCTGTAGTTCTTGGGTGAAAAATAAACCACCATATTTAAACATAGGAAGGCAAGGGCACACGAGCAGGGAAAATCTATCAAACGTCTTTTGCTAATAATATGGGATTATGCTTTCCATTTTAAAGGGAAAATTTTCTTAATGCATTCAGGACATGCAAAAAGGGAAGAGCCATGCCAAGACTACTGTATTTCAAATTAAGGCTGTATGAAAACAAACTTACAGTTCCCACTAGATGGTTCCAATAATGCAAATATTCTAATCAGTCATTTTTCGCTGGCATGATCACCAGCGTGGTAAGGAGATCCTCAGTTTAAAACTACAAAGTTCATATTTGAGCTGCAGTTAACTGGTATTCTACTAACACATGCTCTATTTTAAGACATGCTCCTTTCTACTTACATTTTCATTTTATTGTACAACCTAAAGGGTTATGCAAACAAAAGTTATTTTGGAAGAGTTTTGCATGGTTAATTCTAAGTGCAGACTCCTCAAGTACAGAATAAAATTAATCTTCCGACTAGGTTAAGTTTCAGCCTCTGTATACACAAGCCCTAAACCCAGTTATATTTCTTCTAAAAAAAGACTTCTAGAGATCTGATTATTTGGTTTGCTCTGTGCAAATCAAGAGCTGGGAAGAGGTTGCGAGAAGACCTTTTCAGGGCTTGTCTGCCTTCACCAAGGAACAAGGACAAGCACGAGAGCCTCGGCACTACATTTATGCATTGCAGAAGGCAGCAGGTGGTCTCCAGCAGAGGAAAGGCTACGTTGCTTCTCTTATTCTCTTTCGGATCCACTGGCAAGAGAGGTAGGACTAAACAGAGACCAACTGTCTAGTGCTTCTAGGTGATGACTTGGTGTCCACCCAACTCAAAGTGTCTGGACACAGATTTAACCAGACTTATTTCCACCGTATAGCAGAGCTCAGCTGGCATACATTACACCCCGTTACGTGGTGAAGCGGTGCCTGCTGAATGAAGCGCACGTGCCAGGCTAAGCGAGTGTGAGCGACATTCGAGCACCGCTACCTAAGACTGTTTCATGTCATTGCCACAATTACGGTATTTACGCTCAGCAGAGTGATGAGCAATTCAGACTTCCCACTAGTCAAGGCTGCCAAATCCTGCTCAGTTAACAGAGGGGGAAAAAAATTACAATGTCTAAAAAGTTAAACAGACAGCCTGAATCTAAAATGGTATTTTTATGCGCTGGCTGAAGAGATAAATATGATGGGGAAAGCCTGAGCAACAGGGGCAGGTGGTGGTGCTTACTTCTGCATACTTCGCTCACAGCTATCTTGACACTACATCATTACTCTGATGGAGTTGGCAGCACAGCGGTCTGTCTGAATAAAATCCCAAACGCTTCCACCCCTGTTTTCTCTTGCGACATTAACAGCCACGATATCTAGCTTTTGCCTACTGCACTAGCAAGAATGCTATTTTCCATGGTTCAGCAGTGTATTTACCATTATAATGCATATATGTTCTGTTTACTTAGTTTGTATCTATGCTATAACCCTATACTTGTAGTATATTAAAAGAATAATAATACATTAGAATAAAAAAGTAACAGACAACACTCTGTCAGGCTACACAACAAACCAGAAAAAATCTCACCTAAAATTAGCAGTATCTTAATCAAATTAGGCCTTACGCAAGTGCGCGTCTAGAATTCATTTCAGTTTCATTCCTGAGTGCTATGACAATGTTTACATGTTTTTAAGTTGGCTATTTAGTCTCTGCATGCTTCAATAGCTGAACAGTGTTTAAAATTATTAGTTGAAATTTAAACCTTTTGGAAGAAAGGTCTACAGTGGGATACGCTATTTGCAATTTCTATGCATCTGATACAGGGAGAACACCATGTTTACTCCTTTTTTTTTACCCCCTCTTTTTTTTTCTTCTTCAGAAAAAGCCTTTCATCTTGGAATGAGAATTTTGAAGAAGCTTTTTTCAAAAAAATTTTAGACCAATAGAAAAACTTCATTTAAAAAACCCTGAAATTTAAATGAAGTTGTTCTATATTGAAAAGATTAGAATTTTCATTTAGAAATATAGTCAGGATGCTTTGACCTAGTTTCATTTGAAATATCAGCATAAATTTTCAAACTGGTCAAGTGTTGTTGAATTTGCTTTTTTTTCTTTAAAAAAACCCAACAACCCACCAACCTTTGGTGAAAGAAATACTGCTCAACTTTATTTGCAATGTTACCATTGTTTGGCACAAAGCATACTTGTAGTCTATATTCTAATGAAAAGCAGAGTCATCTCACAAACTACCAGCTTTCTGCAACAAGGGAGGCTTGGGGAAGAATGGAATTATGAGTAATTTAGCAAAACCCACTGAATAAACATGATCTGAGACTTCAATTTGTGGAAGGCAAGAAAGGAGGGAAGGGAATAACTTCCACACATACTCTTGCTGCTTTTCAGTGTATGTGTATCAGTGAATGTGCTTGTTTTGACAAACACTTAACAAAAAGATGATACCCCAAACAGAGTAGGTGCCACAGTTTTTTGTCACACTTCTTTGGGCATCTGAAAGCTCCAGCGATGTGCAGATGTGCCTTTGCTTGGCGGGGCTGTGCAGCCTAGCAGAGCCATCAGCATCCAGAAACGAGATTTTCCTTGACTTGCAGCAAATAAGTAGTTCCACTGGGCATCATGTTTTTCAAAATACTTCTAGTACATATTAAATATACTGACGCATTCTTATAAAAGCAGGAGCTGGCTCCATGACTTCTACCTCTCAGCCAAAGTGACACTGGGGTTTAAAGTCAGGATTTCTTATCTGCTCTCGCCCACTGATTCTGTGACTTTCATTCTCATTTACACTGTGTATCACTTGAACGGGAGGAGAGGGATAGCCCCCAGGCAGAGCAGCCAAAAGCAACTGGTGAGGTTATTCACCTGGGAACTGGGAAGGACAGGTTTACGTCCCCAAAGCAGAGGAGATGGCACCTGGAACAGACACATCTTGGATGAAGGTTGTGGGGTGGAAGGGCATAGTTCAGAGGTAAAAAGGTAAAGCCCTGCTCATCTCCATAGAAAAGGATGCTGGAAAGAAAGGTTCTGAGCTGTGGCTTTGAGTGGATAAAGTTACACCTTTGCAGTTCTCTCAAGGATACAGGACAGCAGTCTTGGATGAAGTTCCTGTTGTCCAGTTACCAGCTCAGAGCGTGGGGTGTTTCTGACTGCCGACGCATTGTGTAAGGAGACCAAGTGCATCGCTCTTTACTGATAATCTACCCTGAAAGACCCTGTCTGTAAATCCAGACTGGACAGACTATACACAAGGGGATTTCTAATTCTTGCAAACAGTGAGGTAAGAATTTCAGAATCACTTAAATAACTGAATTTATATTCACAGCTATATATGCACATATGTTACACCTTGTACATCTGCCCACAGACCTTTTTTCTGTTCAGTAAATTAAATTTTTCTAAGCAGCAAAAGAGCAAACCCAATAACGCTGTATTCCCTGAAGCATTTCTATCAGTTCCTGAACTTTGCTGCATAAATGGCTGATTGAGTCGCTACACTTCAGAAAAACATTCCAATGGTTTATCACATACCTTGATTCATCAGAACCAGGCTTCCAGCCAGCAGGGCCACGCAGTTGGTAGGCTGGTGGTTATGGAGGTACTGGAAGCCCCATCCACGTCTGTATGATGTTTCGTACATATATCCCGAGGCATTGGCAATTACCTCAAGAAATCTCTCCTGTTGAGTCTTGCTAAGATAGCTGTACAAGAAGTCATACGCAGTGGCAAAACCAACTAAGGAGTGAGCAAGAGGGACCTCATCCCACGGGGCATCCTTCACTAGCCTGTCAATAAAGAAAGATGCCAATTAATTGAGTTTCATCTACTTAGTTTTCTCCATTACCGTACTGTGAGGTGTGTATGACTTAATGTCTCTGAAGTCAGGCAATTCATGTTAAATTTTAAAATGGTAGTAAGCTACTCACCAAGTCTCTGAGACCATTTTTTTTCTTTCCTAAGTATGGACAACGTTAACCTTCAGAGCTCATTAATTTTATTCAAAAGATGAAGCTCTTTAACATTAAAGCAGCGCCTGCAATATTCCGGGCTTTGCTAGGAGGAACAGATATGCAGAATATTCATTTTACAGAAATGGAATCTATTTATCTGAAGAAAGATCCACATCATTTTTGTGAGAAAGTAATATCCCATAGTTTATATTCCCCCAAAAATCTGTAACAACCTTTTTCTTTTCCAAAGGAGCCAAATGTTGACAAATTCCTGAATGGTGGCTATGAGACTGAAGTTGAAGCAAGTATAATAAAATAACTCATTATGCTTTTCCTTCATTTCACAAATGCATTCCAGGAGAGTAGTAGAGATGATGAAATTTACTTTCATGACTACAGTTCAAATTATAGTATTTTAAAAAACAGTGTTTAACATAAAATAGATGTAAAATGTTATCACTACTCAAAACTATTTTCTAGGAACTGCTTGTATCCAATGATTACACTGAATTTAGCAAAACAGTAAATTTGTATCAAGAAAATTCATAATGGAGGTGGAGGTAGTGTAGAACAAAGATTTTTCTCAAATCAAGCATATATTGTGTGTCAAAGATGTTAGTTTTGCAGTACTGACAGTACTTTCAGGCCATGGTTCTACAGAAAAGAAAATGTGAAGGAATACATAGTGAAAAAATAGATCTTTGATAAACTGAACAATCACCAGTTGCTTTCATGGTTGTTCTCTTCTTTAATTTTCTTTGCAATATACTTTTATTACAGAAATGAATTTTAAATTGTTGAGATGAGGGAGTGTCCTACTACAATCAGTGGAAATTGTGTTGTGCTCCTGAAGACGTGCACCTTCCAGCTTCAACTGTTCTATGGCTCTATAAATATGATCTCGTCTTAATTTGTGCAAACAGTGATGAGAACAAAGAGATGAGAAAAAATACCAAAAGAGCAAGATTTTTTTAAAAAATCCTCACTGCTATAGGAGCATTTATTTGCATTCAAAATGCATGAATGAACCACATAGAAATTATGACCATCAGCTTAGGGTACTGCAACTATGGTAGAACACAACGTGTACAAGTGAGAAAAATTACCTTTAATTTTTACTTCAGTATAACTTAACATCATTAGAAGAACTGAAATGGCACATTCATACCTGTCTGTAAGGAAGCCTCTATACGCTTTTTGATTAGCTGAATTTGCAACAGTTTTGTGTTCACCTTCCCTCAGCTTCAATCCCATCTTCTGCTGAGTGAAGTTATACATTCATTTTTTCCTTTTTTCAAATGAGCATTGAGCATTTTTAAAACAGCACTGAGCAGCAGGATTTGACCTTTTTTTTTTCAACCAGGGATTTTATTGGACTAGATTATTTTGTTTGTGCAATTATGCTTCTTGGTTAACAGACAGGCACTGACAGAAAATGTTTGTGAACAATATTAAGACAGACAGCTATAAGTGTAGTAACAAATAACTGTCAAACCATCAGGGAAAAGAGTTCTAGAAATTTACTATTAATCTTCTCCACATCCACATGCCATTGTCTGTGGTCAATGTTGGGAACATTTCTCTGTCATTTTTTTTCCTGGTTCAAACTCTACACTTATCAGTGAAGACTTCCAGACAGGTATAGCAAAATTTCTTACTTGCGGTTTCACTTGGTTGTTGTGCAAAAAGTTACAGACCTGTAAGCCAAAACATTTACATGTTTTTCCTGGACATTCATTCTTTCCGTATTTCCAGGTAAACTGGAAGAAAACATGGCTGAACTGAGTAAGCAACTCTTCCGACTCTCCAGATTTATTTATACTGTGTCACTGAGGCACAAAATCTGAAAATCTGAAATACCACTTTAAAGGCCTCTGCCTGGAACAATTACAAAGTTATTGAGGCTAAGCTATACATTAGGGGGGAAGAAAAGAACAATTAAATAATTAATTTAAAACATTGAATTCAAAGTTCAGTATAACGCCATAAGTTCAGTTATACACCATACGAATCACTAATTAGAATGTGCTTAAAGCTATTTAATGATCTTAACCTGACTTGATCTTAAACGGGATTTGTCAGTGGAACTGATTTATTGTAACTTTCATTGTTAAGATGTATGCTAACTTTACGTTTGGTTTCGAACGCAGTACTGCATCAAATTCTACAGTATAAAAGCACGTATTAGTCTCTGTGGCACCACCTGTGATAACATAGAAAGCACTCTTCTACACGGGCAGTACTAAATTGACCAATTATGACTGCAGGTTGTTCATTTCTTCATCAACCCCCCGCCCCGAACCTTCAGTGTAAAAAACCTTGTTTGGCATCCTAAGCCTACATACTGGCATAGTTACCCACCTCAGGTTAGACAAAGTAATTTCGTCATAACTTCCCTCAAATCGCAATTCTGTATAGTAAGTGTTGTATAGAATTTATCAGAGGAGATACACACAAGTAATAGAGCGAATTAAAGATGATGATTTAAAGACCCTCATTTCTAAACATACAAAACCAGAGTCAACATCTGTTCTTAAACTGAAGCTCTCTTGAAGTAATAACTCTGTAGCTGATATAAATCAGTGCACTTCCATTAACTGAATTTCAGTGGAACCAAGCAATGTACATCAAACAATGTGGAACGTGATTCACAAGAAGAATGGTCAAGTAGCAAGCATTAAATGCTTTTTGTATCTGAATTATGCTCTCATTTTTCAAATGGATCTCCAGTGTCAGATTTGGTAAACAGCCTCCCTGATAAACCGTGGGAAAGCATGGTACCATAGGCCTGCACCGAAAATATTATGTGAAAAAAGAGTTTTCAGGGCTATCTATTAACTACTCTGCTCTGAAATATTAAAGTTGTGTGTATTTATAGAAATAAAGATAGGTAAAAACATGCCAATGCTTTGCACTGGAAAATAGCTATTTTCTAAGCCGCTCAGGAGCAAAACTTAACATCAGATAGTACAAACCTCATCTTAGCAATTAACTGTGTCTGAAGACAGCAAGCAACCTTTACCTCAATGCTGCATTAGCTTCTTCGGTGTTTTAAAGGTATCAAAAAAAGAATCCAAAGTAAATAAAAATATCTATAATGGATTCTTTAGTAGAGAGCAACTACTCAGTTGCAAACATAAGCACTTCCAGCAAAGGCAACTGTTGCAAAAATTCTAAAACATATTTTAAAATAACAGCTAAATCATAAATGCATCCTTACAGATAGTATAATTATTTTTTTTCCCCACACTTATATACCTATTCCTGTATTTGAAAGTGATGCCTATCTGGAAACTTGAGAAGGTTTACAACAGAGCAAAAAGTGCTGAACAGGTTTGCTGCCTAATGATCAAACTCCATAAACATTCAAAGCCATATGCATCGTTACACACAAAGAACTGCTGTCTGGACAAATACTGTGAATGGCACAGCGCAATTACATGTCTGGGGTGTTTTTAAGTTCTCTTCATCTGTGTCATATAAAATACTTTTGTTACTTTATTTTAAACATTTAGAGTTTGATATAAATCCTCCATGAAGAAACTGGTGAAACAAAGAGATCATGGATAAAGCTGGTATTATGGATCAGTACTATGGTTTTCCTACATGTGTTGAGAATTTTAGCATGGTGCAATGTGGTTATCTGTTTTAGATTTGCCACCTTCTACAAGGAACAATGAATCTGAAGGGGGGGTTAAGACCCGATTCCTCAATCATCAATTTATCCATCCATCCAACCATCACACATGCACTGCATTGTCCAAGGCTAAGATTATACACACCACCATCACTAAACGCAATTCTGTGCTCTAAATAAGTATGCCAATTGTATAAAATTTTGGATGGGAAGTAAAAATCAGTATCAACAACAACAACAAAAACAACAAGAAAAATTGTGGTAAGATTACCACAACCTCTCCATGTCTTGACAACATTCCTAATGCTACTAATGTCTCTTATCTCAGTGGAAATGGTTTTCTGTATCTTTTCCTCATTTCTCTCTACTAATAACGACTTCCTTACTGAAACCAGAAGCATTTGCCTAAGAAATATAAGCCAAGAGGGAAAAAACACTGTCTGCCCAGTTCAAGGCCGGATTTAAATCAAACTCTCCTGCTTGAGTTCCTTCACCAAGGCCTGTGCAATGTTTAGAATTGCCTTTCCTTCACTTTGTATCCAGTTCTTATAAAAAAATACAAGTAAATAGGAAAATAACACTCTCTAGCTGAAGAAATAGAATACCCTTGCAGGCAGTGTGAGATCTGATTTCTAGCCTTTATGTCAATAAGTAATATGGCATCACCGCATGCAAAATGAAGCATTAAGCATGTCCTGACACATATATTACACAAATAATCCACATCCTGAAGTTTAATGCTCCAGACTTTCCCATGTCAAATTACTTACTGCAGAACAACTCTTGGAGGTTGAGGGCAGATTAATGACTGAAGCAAGCACGCCGGTACGATACTCCTCAGCACTAAGCCTCTCACTCTCACTAGGTGGATGCAAAGGAAATGAGTCAGGGCTCTTTTCTAAAGGCTTACAGGTGAAAATCAGTTCAAGGGCAGCCCTCTAAGTGCATTTTGATGCAATCTTATCTTAGGCATGATAGCTAGCTGACAGCATGGTTGAGTTTAATGCACGTTAAATGTCAAGTGTGGATGCAAATGTGGCATGTAATGGGGCCAACTGACCTCTTGATCCTGAAATTGATTGCGTAATTGTATAGTCTTCCCAGCACCAATGGCAATGGCAATGGCAATGCCCTGGCACTCTACAGACCCTCGCTATTTGTTCTGACCCACTGCTGGGGGAAGGAGATACAGCTTTAAAACTTCCCTCAAGCAAAGGAGAGAAATATTCTTCCATGGCCAGTGGGAGTATACATACCAAGAGGGAGCACACCTACCAAGGGGAATGAGACCACCAACATTTATTTTATAAACTAGACTAAATTTTCAGTATTTTTCTTCCAAAGCCTCCAAAACAAAATATTTTCTTGTGCTCAAATGGGATATTTTCTTCACTAATGGAACAATATCTTCCAATTTTTGTTTTGGAAAGAAAAAAGAAAAATCCTTGAAAAAAACTGTTTCATCGAAAGGAACCTCTCAGCTTTCACCCTTTCCGCATTTTTCTGGTTGGCTGCCAAAACAAAAACCCCATTATCTGCACAACCTAAGTGGTCAGTCACTTGCAACAACAAAAATGTTAAGAATAAAAGAAGTCCTTGAAACACTGATGATTTATGTTTCCGGTGTTGAAGGTAAAACATGACAAGTTTGGACCTGTCTCTTTACCCGTCGTGTTTCAGCAGCAGCCAGACACGCTCGTGTTCGTTGCAGCTCAGTTCACAGGAAGACAGGCAAAGGAGAGGTTAAATGTAAAGGGCTACATTCATACCGATATGGGGAAGAAAAATAGGCAAAATATAGACAACAGTTTTCAGAAGTTCTAAGAGCTTACTATAAAAGTAGGGTTGTACTGCTGAGGTGTTGAGGAGACAACTAAAACTTTACTCCTTTGGAAACCTTCATCTACTTTCTATCCTCTTTCTGTTTCCCCATAGGTCTATACTGATCATTCTGCCCCTTCTAAAGCTTCTTTCGGATCCTCTTCTGTTGTTTTTGGCTTTGATCACGAGAGAGTACTTTTCACACTGGGCTCACTCTTAGCATCAATCATGATCCTTCTGTGTTGACACATTAATAAACAAGAACTGGGTCTGTTTTAGTAGTTCTCAATGCCATATTAAGCAGACCCAAAAACTTAGTTATGTTATTATTTCAACAGATTACCTCTAGCTCCTGTTGTAGCAAATTTTTATACCAGGCATGCCACAAAGTGAGCTCCCTGTAGCTACCACAGAACTGCAGCACCAATTTATCTCCTAGAGATCCTATCAATTAAAAAAGAAGGTATAAAAGAAACTGTTCAAAATCCAGCTAGCGATTTAATTTCACAGTCATGCACAATTTCTATTTATAAATGCTACATATGAAAAAGATAAAAACAGCATGAGGGTTTGATATTTCACTTACTAACATAATATATATTCCAGATACCAAATTCATCCTCCTACCCTTCCTTTTCTTTTTCTTCCTCCCTGTAGGAGACTATCTCAGCATCCCCCAAGCTTCTGTTACACTAACTTCTATGCTGCAGTCCTATAAAACCCTCCCAAGTTTTCTTTGAATGTGACTGCTGGTTGATTATTGGGAGTCAAACAGATGTTCTAAATTTGTGGTGTCAGCACAGAGACTAGCTTTATTTCAGCTCGGCACATGTGAATTTATTTTAGTTCTACCTTTATCTACACATCTAATTATTTATATTTCTGTATTTTTACTTTGTAATCCATATTGTTCAACGCCGAGCACTGTCTGGATACTAACGGCAACGGTCCTATAGCATGCATCCAATACTTTTAATAAACAGGGACTAACAGAAGGTTATAAGATTGCTGGTTAATAAGAAATGGCAGAAAGTCTCCTGTTAGCTTCTCCTTACTTGCTGCTATTTCCTTGGAATGTTTGCACGTGCTTGACAGTAATTATCTCTCCTATGAAACCCAGAGAGCCAGGCTTACTGTCAAATCCCACACCTTACTGCACATTGGTAACATACTTGTCTTTAAAAACGGTGCGTCAACTATGTGCCAAAAAAAAAGTACAAAATTCTCTTGTCTGGCAATTGCAGATGGGGACGTCTCTCCTGCTGTATGAAGGATGCAGAATTTGTCAACTTCTAAGGCATTTGTTTCTAAAGTGGGCTTAGTAAAGAAGAGAGTTTTTCCCTGCTTTGTCCAAAACAGAGAATCTGACTGGACTCTTATTTCTGCACGATGTGTGACTCCGATTACATCACTCCGCTCGGTGCGGGAATGGGCTGAGGCAGCATATGGAAAGAATCACGAGTACCGATTCCCTTGGCCAAAAACGCACTTCTGGTGGGGAGTGCTCCAGGGGCCAGTCAGAGATAAAATGCCAGAAAACACATCTATATCCTCTGTTCTCTGTAAAATAAGATATAAATCGGCTTATATATAAGGACAAACTTTTCCTAAGATTTTAGACAGCATCTAGATACCAAATCCCAGGAAAACCAAGCAACTTCTAATTCCTACAGGCAAAACCATTAAAGTTCATCTATTTTTTATTGAAATATTAATGCACTAGGTTTCCCTGGTCTTGTTCGTCTCCAAAACATTGTCCGTTCCCATATAATTTTGGGTGATTGTTATAGTTAGCTATTAGCCATTGCCCCTTTGTTTATTTTAAAATGTAAACCTACTCCAGGATGTAGCAATTACGGATGCTCTGTTATGAGCCACATGCCTATCAACATCGGTTGTTATGACAAAAGGCTCAAGCGCTGTTAGCCTGGATGAATGGGAACTCAGTTAAGGGTACTTTATTATGTGATATAAAACGACTATTGTGGTAGATGAGAAAAGACAAAAGTGCTTAATTACATGCCTCCTCCGTGCATGTATCAATTACCAGCAGATTTTCTCATAATTGTATCCTGAGATATTAAACCATATTTGGACTATTGAGGATTCTCGCTAATGTAAAGATGAAATTTAAAATGTCAGTCTCCTTAATCTCCTGGCATTCTGGGACAAATAACCTGTGACATTTTAAACTATATTTTATCCAACTGCTTCACACACTACCAAAATACACTTTTGTCTTCTGGGAAGGCTTAGATTTTATTTAATCTCGTCACAAAAATTAGAGGAAATTCATCCAACTGGATTTTTTTTTTTAAATTCTAGAGCTATTTTAGAGTCAATGCCATGCAAGCAGGAGTCAAAAGAAATTCAGATTATACTGTTGAAAAAATCAAGCTGCCAACAAGGAATATATATGACTACGAGATTTAACTTTCCAACACATGTTGATGAATCTGTCAGGAATAAAAAGACATTTTTCGGGCAATTTACATGGCATCTATATTATAGAGGAAGTCTAGGGAAAGAAAGAAGTCTAGGGAAAGAAACGTTCCTCCAGTTTACTTATCTTACTGATACCTCTCTGGACAAGCCCTCTTTACTGATGACATAAGGAGCTTTTGCAGATGAGTCTCCTAACATTCAAGGCTTCAAACTTGGCCAACATCAAAATCGCCCCTTCTTTCTACCCTCCTGATAAGAACACGTGTGCCCTCAAATTATTTAATAAGGATAACATTTGCAATATATCACCCAGAATTATATTCTCCCCAAAGTCCGAGGAAAATTAAACATTCCTAAATAGACTGGGCAACTTCTTTTTTAAATTCCATTACTGTGACGTTGCCAGAACAGTTCAAGTAGTCTTACGCAGTGCTCTAGGTGCCATAACACCTAAATGCCTGCTGGTAGCGCTCAGGCCACAACTCTCCTATTTGCCATGTTTGTTCTCCTACTATCCTAACAGGAGAAGTGTGTGCAGTAACACGTTTTCTGGTACCCTTCAGTTGAGTTTCTTAGGAAAACTGGATTTACATAATCTGTCTGTCCACTCCTTCAGCTTCTGACCCTGCTGACCTATTTAAGCAAAGCCAGACAGAGCACTACATGCCTCAGAGATGTGACATTCCTGCAGTTTCCTGAAAACCGCCGTTGCACAAAGGAGAGGGATCCGTATTACCGCCATCACTCATGGAGCTACAGCGTGAACTCCATATTGACAGCATTCAGCCATAAGTTCTCAGGGGAAAAACAAAAATGGAAACCAGATCCATGTCCCTGTCACAGCATTTGAAAAGCCGAGCAGTTGGAGGTTACACGAAGGGCAGCCTACCCCAGCCCGATCGCCTGTGTTTCTGATTGCCTCCTTCTGTACTTCCCCTACTAAGCGCTTTGCACCTGCTTCTTCCGCAAAGTGGAGAACCTTGATTAAACCTTGATCGTTTGCTGAATGACACGTCTGTGTCAGAAGGGAAAGATGGGAAAAGCATGGCTTCTCTTTCACTGAGGTAACGCAAGATACGTGCTTGAAAAAAAACCCAGTAGTTTGAGGGAGGTAAATATCATCAAAGCCAAGTGGAAACAGGATATCTGCTCAGTTCTGATTGGTATCTGGTCAGCGGGGACAAAGGACAGCATTATGGCAAGGGACAGAGGAACCACAGTTAATCCAGGGCAGGAACCACAGGACACAAGGAACTGAAAAAAGGTTATTGAGACAGCCAGTGAGATGTAGGAAACTGAGAAAGACAGACACATATAAGTTCCACTACTCAAAATACTACTTGCTCCTCTTTCTTATTCCATTAAAACAAATGGCCATGTAACTACATGTTTACACTACCCACAACAAGAGAGTGCAAACAATAAAACTAGGGAGGAAGGTGTTGAAGGTGTATTTCTGTGGCATTCACCACTTTAATACTTGGTATAGGGGAACCCCAGCACTGTAATGCCTTTTAAATCTTGCCCATCAGGAGGATATGGATCCCAAGTTATGCTAACTCAAATCTACCATAATTCCAATCATGGTCGGCTGTTTATAGGACACTACTAGTTGGTCTTAACCCAAAGAAGGTAAAGAATAACAGTCTGAGCAATGCATACTGCTTGAACAGCTAATGCTTCTTCCCGTGCTGACTTGAAACCGGACTCAGACTTCTGCTGAGCTGCTGCCACCACGGAGCTGTAGGACAGCAGCTGCAACAGAGGGGAGCGGTGCCCCATTGCAGCTCCAGCTTGCTGCCCTGGGCAGAAGTCACTGTCCTGGCAAAGCCCCCACTTCTATCCTCTGACCAGTCCCCACAGTGGCAGCAACCCTGGACCACAGCCGGCAAGGTGCACCGAGAGGCAACTGCCGCAGGGGGTTAGGGGAAATGTGTCTGCCTGAGAAAAAAAAGGGAGATAAAATGCTGGCAGGTATGAAAAAAGGAAGATGAGGAGAAAGACCTTGGGGTCCCCAGTTGCTAGACTCACTCGTACAGTGAGAACATTAACTTCTGTCCCCATAGAAAGTGTGGCACAGCGAGGACAGAGTATCTTGTGGATGTCAACTTACATCCAGGTGAAGTTAATCCAGGAGGTGGTCATCAAAATGTCAGTTACTCAGACAGTTCCAGTAAAGTAATCAGATGGGCAGCTTTCTCTGTCATGTCCTAGTATGTCTTAAGGAGAGGCCCAAGAACCGTACAGCCAAGTGGGGCTGCAAGTCTGAACTGAAGCTCAGATGTTAGAACAGACTGCAGAAACTCAAGAGTGTCATTTTTACCTACACCTAATGACACCCTTTTCAAAGGTCCCCCTTTCCTGAATTCTTCCTATGGAAGAATTACCCAAAAGATATGTACGAGTCTGGAAAAAAAGAGATTAAAAAATAATACTTTTGGCACTTCTTGCCACAAATCAGATGTGAAGCCCTGCCTTCTGACTGGGAGTGGGTTTGGATTTTTTTTTTTTTTTTATTTTACTTTACAGCAATTAGGATTGTACCAAAAGGGTCACGCTGCTTCTTTCAGCATTAATTTGCAACAGGGTAAATCCGGTGAAGGTGAAAAGCTGTGTGTCACTGCTGGTCCAGATGAGGGCAAATGCATTCAGAAGTTAGTCACTGTTAAAGTGAATGTTAGAACAACTGAAATAACTTAAGCAATTCACTCATCCGCTCACTCCCCCAACTGCAAGCACTTTATACCGTAAGAACAACTTTAAAAAAAAAAAGACAAAAATCTACCAACTAGGCTGAGCCGCCATCCTCTCCATGTAATCCTTGGCCATGCTGATGGCCTCGATGTTTTCAGGGTAGAGCACACAGAACATTGCCAGGGCCCCGAGGTTGTTGCCATAAATTTCATTCCACCGAGCGCTGAACTCCTTCGGGTCCCAGGGAGGAAGGTACTCCAGGGGATTCGACAGCATCGTTTGCACTGCCTCAATCAGACGAGCCGCAATGTGCTGGTGCGTGGTGGCGGCCTGGAGACGCAGAGCCTCCACGTCCCCTTTGGAAAAGTAGAGCATGGGGTAGCTGTCATAGTTGGCGTTGACAAAAGGAACCATCGTGTCCTCCCTGGCGCCGTAGGCAAAGGCGAAGCAAACCGCGTGTATGAAAAACACACTTGGGGCTCCCCGTGTGTGAGTCCTCATTGTGGCATCAGATCTCCAAGTCTCAGTGGCAGCCAAACCATCTTTGAAATATCCTACGGCAGATGGACGTGAGAGAGAGAGTTAGAAAATGAATCCGTGAGACACTGTAATTCAGGATGCTCTCTGGGAAACATGACTCCATCTAGACTTAAAAAACCCCACGTATTGTCCAGGTGGCTTTCAAATCATTTCTGTATGAATACTTCAGACAAAATACCTACAGAGCAATTCATCCTAAAGAAAAACCTGCACACTTTGAAGAAAGCTCCTCCCTCCCACATCTTTCCCTCTAGGAGCTGATACGAGGCGAAGGAACACACTAACAGCTCCAGTACTCGAGATTTCAAATAACTGCAACGGTGCCTAATATGAAGCAGTGCTGACTGTACTGGCAAGCGGAGAAGGGTGGGAGGGGAGCGGGAAGGGGGAGAGCCGGGAAGCTTGTGCTGGCGGCAGCCAAGCCTGCGTGCTGCCTTGGCTGATGTTAGCAGCTGGAGAGGGAAGGATGAGGAATGCTGGAGGTTTGCGCCGGGGTCATTTTATACAGCGCTCAAGGCCTCCGGTTCTGACACGTCCTCGTTTTTAAAAAAAAAAAAAAAGAGAGAGAGAGAGAAAGAGAAAGCGGCAAAGCCTTAGAAAAACAGCTGAAATACCTTGCCTTTAGGGAACTTATGGTTTTTGCATTATTATTATTATTATTATTTTTCTAAGGGGCTCTCCATTTTGCATGTGGAGATTTACTGCCAGCTACCAAGAAGGCTGAAGGTTAAATTAAAGTGCATATTTACATATTTTCCTACATACAAAACTTCTCAAAATGTGCTCCAATGGCAAATCTATGCAGAGGTTAAATGCAAGTGTCTAAAATAGTAAGTTACTTTGTAAAAATTATCAACTATCTAGCCTTAAGTCTCAGATAAAACATGGCCAGGATCCCCCTGAGGAAAGCCAGCAAATTCCTAGAATTCTTCCAAGGGGAAAGGTTACAGAAAGCAGACCCAAGAGAGACAGTTTTATGTAAATAATGAACAGTAGTTTTCAATTATTACAAGAAGAAATAGACAGAAGGAAAGAAAACCTAAAAACAAATATGAAACGTTTTTTTCCATGGAAAACCTGTTTCATAGGATTCAGTCATAAAACTCGTAAGAAGCTGAAGTACAAAGCAACCTTTTATTTCTCCCCACAGCCCCTACCTATAGATGCCAAAATTTTCTAACAGAAACTTAGGCTGCTAAAACCTTATTTAGAGACATCCTGATTCAAAAATGTCATTAATATGTGCATAGACAATGAGACAACCTTGATAGACTGGTCCCTCAAAGATTACTGAGTACACAGACCCTCTAGGTGCTTGTGTTCAGCTCCTAAAATTAATTTGGGAGCAGGCAACTTTGGCCAAGAAGTACATCTTTTCTTGTGCATTCCTGCCTAGGGTAAAAATAATATTGCACCCTATAACTGCCTACATTTATATACCACAACGCGTAGCATAATTGCTTTAACAGAGCCTAATGGAAGATGACATTTTCATAGTATTTTAATGTATTTTGCAGGTAAGTTTTGCCCTTTTTTTGGATGTAAACCAATCATTACAGGACACATTACAGATATCACAGGGTGGTTTATTTGGTAATACTTTTATTATATCTACGTATTCTCTCACCACATACACACATACAAAGAAACATACACCATAGTTTATCCAAACATACTCAAGTCTACTTGTATTCTCATCTAGAACTTAGGAAACCATACAACAGTATATTTTGAAAGGAAGGAGGTAAAAAACAGCCAAACCGGTACATCATGTTTGAAACATGTTTGAAACATGATGTCATTTTTTTTAACTGTTGAGAATAACTGCTTTTTCATAATTAAACAAAAACCAAAAATCACATAGTTTTTTTTTAAAGTCTTTATGATTCTTTAGAACTGGGGAAAGAGGAAAGAACCTAAAAAAAAACTGAAAAAAGGAAAAAAATGCCTGTAACTTTCTGTGATCATCATCCATTGAAAGAAGTCTCCTGGCTTACACAATCAGAAAAAAATCCCAGCTAGCAGTAAGGACTTCATGCATTCTTTTCTTTGGTTTGCTTTCTGTAAGTACTTCTCCACATTAATGAGAATTAAGCACGTACATAAATTTAGGGATGGTCTTAAGAGTTCCCTGAATTAGGGTCTTTCTGACCAGAGATTAGAGAATATACAGTAAGGTTGCCCAGAACTCCCTCTTTGTAAATCTGATAACACATTTCCTGGTATTTCACCATCACCAAACACCTCCAGCGTTGTCTAAGATTCATAGTCTGAATTTTAAGAATTCAATAACCCCCCTCATTTTCTCCCCTTATGCATGTGTGCATTTAATAGAGAAAGGTAAACGCCTTTTTCACCTCGTATATGAGAAGCAACCACCATACCACATTTAGACTAACAAGAGCATAACTGGAAAACCGATCTACAATATATTTGTAGGCAGCATATTCAGAGTCATAATCTGGAAGAAAGTCAATAGGGAGTGACAAAAGCAGGCCTACAAAGTCCTTCTAATTTATTCTTGGTTAAATCACACTGATGCCCTTCCTATGATATGAAGACAATAACCCACGGCAGCCACGACCCAGTACAGCCAGTGAGCCCTGTCCCATCACTTTGCAGGGCTCAGTTTGGTGTGACTGGTGGATGGGTGGAGGCAGCAAGAGAGGATTCCACCTTCCTTTCCAGGCAAACCTCTGTGGAGGCACCAGCCACAACCATGTGGAGAGAATCGCCCATGTGAGGCTCTGGGATGGCATGGCTACGGCTCAAACCATGCTACACAGAGTGAGGAGAGAGACAGATGTTCCACATTTTCTCAACTGTGATGTCCTTAAAAAGCAGGACCAGCAAAAGTCATAATGCAAATAATCACAAATCTCCAAAGAGAATAAACATGTGCGTTTGCAATAAAAACTATCACCCAGATAGTGAGGAAATACCAACTGGATGGTTCTGGATACAGCCATTACAAACCACCCCCACAGGGATTTCATACGGCAGAACGGCCTTCAACCACGCACACCATCAAGCACTTCTGGGTGCTGACTAGGACCAGACCTGACCACACACTTCACTGACTTGTCCAGGTAACTCCGTAGGGATAACAGACATGATCACCATTCCTCAGTTCAGTAACTGTTTAGAAACTAAACTGATTAATAAGATACATATAGAACCACTTACAAAAGAACCAAAGCACCTTCAGCAGAATAATGTGGCCGAAGATAGTAATATTTAGGGACTATTTAAAATTCACTGCAATGGTATAAATGTACGGGGCGGGGGGGCGCAAAAACACTGACATAGAATGCATTTTCAGCTGTGTTGAACTCTATACTTTGATGTTTCCTCACTTAACTTACTTGCATACTGAAAGCTAAAGAAACACATAGCACTGTTCAAAGACACACATACAAACCTTGATTATCTGCATAGCTTAAGTGAAGCCAGACATGTATAGATCACTGTCCGCATAAGCTCCAGCTACGCAGTTGTGAGTGAACCTGCTACAAGTTTGTTTGATACACAGGGCTCAAAAGAATAGGAGCTTGGGCTTTCTGATTGCTTAAATTGCACTCACAATACCATTTTTTAAAGTTAAAAGAATTTCTTACTCTCATATTACACTACATCATAACCAGCCCACATCTTCCAAGAAAAACTTTACCAAGCAGCTCAGCCTTTTCTGAAAATTAGGGTTTTTTTATTCAGTTTGGAAACCATGACCTGATAAAGTATTAAAAATTAAAAGGAGAGTGAAGGATGCTTGCGCATTGAAGAAAATGCTATCACGAGCTTTGAAAAGGCTCTCTTAGCCCTAGATTGAAGAGCATTTGCCATGATTTCCGCTCCATTGTCAGCCGAAACAAACAGTAAAGAACATCATTTATTCTAGAAAAGAACAGACTAAATCTTAAGTATTGCGGTTCTCCCCATCTGCATCAATGAGTAGACGTTCAACTGCAGAAAAAAAAAAAAAGTGTGGTAGAACTGATCCCAGTAACTGAACTGGACATGGGTATATACAAATAAGTTCTCCAAATGAACTTGATTTAATATAATATTTAAAGGAAAAGAGAGACCCTGTTTACTCCTGCCACTTGTGCAGAGAAAGGCCACTCCAGAGGTGCGAGCAGAGGAGTGGGAGAGAGGCAGCAGAGGGGGGTGAGGAAAAGACAGCACCAGTGGGACCCTCAGCTGGCACAGCTATCCTTGAAGCAATCTGACCTTCTTGCAGATCATTACAAAAATAAAAACATGTAGAGAATCACGGCTTTCTGCAGTATCAGTTCTGAAGGGGCACTATGCTTTGTGGATGCTTTTTGCCAAGACACTTGTATCACCTCTGCTATCACCTCTGGGTGTCTCTGGGAGCATCTCCAACACTAACCCATGACTCACTTCTGACATGGGGATCTCACCAACCTTTGCAGCCATGAACAGAAAAGGTGGGATTTCTGGTGACTAGAACTTCCACAAACTGGAGGCATCGCAACAGTTTATCCACAGTTTACTCTTTCTGAATGAAAGAGCTTCCCAGAGCCCAGGGCTGGACACAAACAAGTCAGACCTGCCCACTCAGTCACACCAGGAGTGACTGTCACAGCACACAGCTCTCGCCTATGCTCGCCAAGGTCATGGGCCCTCTGCCACCTCAATGTGTGACCCACCGAGGTCCTGGGCCCTCTGCCACCTCGCTGTGTACCCTGGGGAAGGCTAATGCTCAAACAGGAACAGGAGTCTCCATCTAGAAGGCGGCGGATGGAGTTACATCCTCGGTGAGAGCTGGACTTCCCACTGCCGTGCTATCTTTTCCTTCTAGATTGCTCAG
Source organism: Ibidorhyncha struthersii (assembly GCA_013398815.1). Taxonomy (NCBI): domain Eukaryota; kingdom Metazoa; phylum Chordata; class Aves; order Charadriiformes; family Charadriidae; genus Ibidorhyncha; species Ibidorhyncha struthersii. The sequence continues at coordinate 94,474 of VZSZ01005542.1, forward strand.
GAGATGCTGCAGGCAAACTTCTGGCATCTCTGCTGCGGATATGTTGGCGTTCCCCTGACCCCCCCTGCAAAGCGCCTAGCTGTCTCCAGAGAAGGTAGGAGGAGTACCGACATTCAGCTTGAGTATCAAACCTCTATGCTTGCATGAAAAAAAAAAACATAAAAGAAATATATTTAAAATATATATAAAATATATAATATATTGAGTTTAAAACTCAAAATTACCATTTAAAGACTTATCTCCACAGATTTTACAACTTTTCGACTTCTGTTGGGCAGCTCCTATCTTCCACAAAGGCTACAGTTCTCATTATTGCTACCTGAATTACCTCCACAAGAGTTTGGTAAGAATCATGTTCTAATATTTAACGGAAAAACCTGGTCCACCATACTGACAAAAAGCAGTATCTTGAGGTTCAGCCTGCAAACTTTTACCTTAGACTTTGACCTCTGAATCAGCAAGCGCTTAACTTCCGTAATTTTTTTTGCATCGCTTCTTGATAAATTATTCAAAGTGAAAGCAAGCTTTTTCTACTCATTTTTTGTAACACTTAGTGAGTTCCGAATTTCATTTCACTGTCACTCTACATTTATCACAACATAAATTACGTGACAAGATCACCTCATTAAGCCGTTCAGAAGTACCAGCACTGAAAATAAAATACGCAATTTTAGCACCGAATGCTAAAAGAGGTAGGAGAGTCACAGCTATTTTAAAAAGAAATGGTCAACCACCACCAACAGCTGCTGCCACACTAATGCCATGAAACTAATAGGTAACGTTGCAATAAGATGTGCATGGTACCTTGTTCCACTCTGTGTAGATGGGTAAGCATCTTTTTGTGCCGAAGTTGGCAGCTGCCAAGACGTAACTGCTTGCTGCGAGCAGTGCTGTGCTGGGTTAGATCACAGTGGAGAAAACCAAACTTCTGTAGGAACTCTTTTCTGGCACTTTGTCCAAATTTTGTCCACTTTTGTCTCAAATCATTAGCGAATCTTTTCACACACATTGCAAAAGACTTTGTTGCTGGTAAAGGAGAAGAATCTAGAGAACTGAATTAATCAGTTGGAAATAGTAGTACTTTAAAATCATGATGCTTGCATCAAGTGGAGAGCTGTTTTGTCCAACAATGTCAGTTTTACCACTGATGTAAATATTTTGTGAACATACTTAAAAATGGGAGAGCAATTAAGTCCTCCAACTAAATCCAATGACATTTAAGTACTAAATAATGCAGGGTAAGTCCACAAAAACAGAGAGGTGAAAGGGTCAATAGAGACTCATTCCCGTATATATTGCTATTTGGTTCCTACTGACTCACAGACACACATCTGATATAGCAAAATTTGGCAGCAGACGGAGGGGGACCAAGAAAAGTATAAACTTATCTTTGTACTGTACCAATCACAATAAATCTGCAGACCAATGCCCCAGGCTGTACAGTTCCCACACCAGCAAGTGGTACCGCTGAGACCCCCTCTCAAAGCTGTGGGGCAGCACCAGTACAGGAAACTCCCGTGTCTCAAGAGAAGAGCAGTCAGGAGTCCCTCCACCGCCCTCCTCTTCAGTCAGATAAAATGTCATTGACCAGCTGTGTCTCCAATAAAAATGCTGGAAAGGTGTAAAAATCATTGCTTACAACTTGAAAAATACCTATTACGACCTTAACCACCAGGGGACATTACTTCATTTCTTCCTCTGATTTTTTTCACTAAGAGAAATATGCTACATCACAATTATATAATGTCAAAGGTATTTAAAAGCTTAAATACTGACATCCCAAATACAATTCAGAATTAAATCTACAGTAAAATAAAGCGTAGGTCAGGTACCCAGGTGTTAGTATTGCACTTGCGAGGAAGTGATCTGAAGTACCTTAAAAGAAGCTTTGAATCAACTTACGTGTCTGAACAACAGCTGTGCTGTGAAAATCATAAAGGCAACCAGAAACAACCAGTTCCTGTAGGAATTATCAGTATATGACATCATGTCAGCAGTCAAGATTTAAACTCGTGTCTGTCCTTTGATCTATGAACAAAATTCAATGGACCTATTTAGAGCAGTACACAGCCGTGCCAGACCATCATTCTGAGAGAACGGAGGGTTTCACTCATTCTCCATCATGCTACAGATAGGACAGCAACGGCAAAGCATTTTTAAAAGTTTACAGTAGGATGTGTAAGGTATCTGTGATGGACGTTTCATCTGTTTATTCCTTTCATTTAAAAGCTTATTTGTCTGTTTTGCCATTGTATATAAAAATTTACAAGGCATACACACACGCACACTGAATGCATAACCTTTTCTCTGCCTCAAGCAAAAACAAGATTTAAATTGTCTGCAAGCCCAAACCATAATCTGGGAATTTGGAATTTTCCTCTATTTTATCATTTATCCTACCATATAAATGCTTTCCGAACAATTTTTTGGTTGCACTAACATTACTATTCCTAACCCTTACTGGGATCTTTTATTTCATACTCCACTGTATAGAACGAGTAAGAAAGTCATTTTGATATCCAGAATCCTGAAAGCGATGATTGCTGACCAGTACAGACATGCCTGTTAAGGCATCCACATTCAGCGAACGAAAGCCCAGTCCCTTTTACCATCCATCAAAGGTGTAAAGCTATAAACTACCACAGAAAGATTTCCTTTAGAGTACCAGCATTTTTTGTTTTCCCCTGAGCTGAAGCAGTTTTTGAAGGGTATTTCAATAATGAAAAATATGACTCACAGAATGGTCAGGGTTGGAAGGGACCTCTGGGGATCATCTAGTCTAACTCCCATAGAGGGTTTTTTTTTTTTTCAGAAATGTTTTCACAGAATCTAATGCTAATGGAAGACAGTTTGAGAATTTTCATACAGGCCTAAAGGATATATTAACTATGTGTCCGCTCCATTACTGTCCCAGCAGTCAATCCTGCAAACCACTCCTCCATCCGTTATACAGTTACAGCACATAGGGCACTTTTGGGGTCCAGGACTATGATTGTCACAGGCACTGCCACATTGTCACTGCAGAAACACAGACAAAAAGGCAATTTGGGTGATGAAACAGTATTCATTCGGTAGCTGCTAGGAAGCAACGCGTGCTCCCGGCCCCCCACTCGGGGCTCTACGGCTGCGAACCCTTCGCTGTGGGGTATGAGGAACTGCTTTTGGGGCACCCTCCGAGAGCCGCCTACAACCCAAAAGCACAACCGCACCCTGCGAGAGGAAGCGAGCGAAGGAAGAGATTATTTGCGTTAAGCGCGAGTGTGGTCTCTGCGTGGACTGAGCGGCACAGCCATGGTGCTGGAGCAAGAGCCGGGAAACCTTCAGAGGGTGACTGCAGTGCCCAGGAGGCGCAAATAAAGGACGGGGAAAAAAAAAATCAATCATACATGGAAAAGGGGAAAGCCAATTCTACTGCTGTCAAAACAAAATTCCTCCCAGTGCTCAATCCAGCCCAGCCCACTCAGAGTGCTGCATGCCATGGAGCTTCCCTCACTTTTTCAGAGGCTGATTACAGCATCAGAAACTTCTGATACCGTGACTAGTGTTTCCATTTTTTACTTTGATTTGTATCCTTTTTTCCAACTCATACTTCTTTGTTACTCTTGAACTTTACTCTTCCAAGAACTTGTAAATGTTTTAAGTGCCCTGGCTTGTTGTTCACCTCTACTATGTATAATTAACAGTTTTAATCTTTCCTGCTCGTTGTTTTAATTGTCCTTCATTCAATTGCCTCCAAGATGTTGGAAACGAATGAAATATTCCAGCTGGAGTTTTACAAAACCAGTTCTCACTCTGTATATCTCTATCTATCTACAGACTTCAGTAGCTGAAGATACCAAATAGATATTTTTTTTTTGTAAAGCATTTCCACCAGACGTCATATCAATAGACAGGAATTCTAAAACACGTCACATCTTTCAGTTGCTATGGGATCAAAATTCATTTTAACAATGTTTCCATATCCTGTTTATGACTCAGTCTTGCATACAAAACTATGTTAAAATTTTATTTATTATTTATGTTAGAGTATTGTGACAGCATGTAGGAGCACCAGCAAAGTCAATATATGAACTCAAAAAAACCTTCAAACTAAAAAATTTAAATCAACACTTGATTTTATATTATCTACATATATATATCATCTTAAGAAATGTGTATGCAGACCTCAAATGTGTATTGACATAGAAGAACTACTCTTTCTTTTGCTATAGGATAAATGCATCTGGGTTTGTAGACCTAAATTGCACTACTCTACCCAGTAGTCACATCTCACTGCAGATCAATATGCTCTTCATTATTATCGGTACAATTGTGTTGTTACCTCTGCTGCTTTCATCTGTTATCTCATTATCTATGGTTTATATACATACAGATGTAGCATATAGTCTGTCTGTCTATATATCTACCCATCCATCCATCCATCCATAGATATAATACATATGTACCCAGATGCAGCTGATCTTTTTCAAGGTACAGACTTGGACAGCCAGTAAAATGTATCAACCCATAGTTCCTTCGGGGTTATTACTCCTGTCTTCACTGCTGCCCAGAATCCGCTTGATAGAAACCGACAATTACATTTTCATGGACAGAAGACTCAACTGGAGTTAGAAGCCTATATTATTCCTGCAAAATACAGCTCCTCACAATTGGCATGACCAATTTGTGTGAGTAGGCATCAACACAACCATTAAATTAAAGGTTAATTATGAAATTTAGAATTGTATAATCTCATTTCTGAGCTTGAGTTGTTCAGCCACAGATCTCGCAGCAGAACTGAAACCTGACACGTTGTTTTGGCAAAAAAATGTAATGCACCACGGTTACAAAGATCTGATTAGAAGGCTTTAAAATGACGTGACACCCACAGAAATGCTTTTAAACAACTTTTGAAAATACTTTACTAACTCTAGGCAGCCATTTGATTAGAAGACTAAAGATGGCATACTGGGTTTTTATCAAACATTCAGCATTTTTACTATTTCTGATAAAAACCAACAAAACCAAAATAAGAACATATACCAGGACAACTGTGGTGAAAGAACTGTTATGCTGAAACTATGTTTGCCTGGGACTGAGATACAATACCTGCCTGAGTCAAGTGACTGAGGTCCCTGCAACCCGGCTCTACGTAATGCTATTGCCGATTCCTCCTGTGCACTCTCTGAGTCTGAGGGAGGGGAAAAACAGAAAGAAAGACCAAACAAAGGTAATTTCAGACTGTGTACATAATGGCCGCATTGTGCCCGGGCTTTCACACCTGACCATGTCCCAAGAGCGGATGAAAGTGTGATGTCAGCACCAGATGTAAAAAACTATTTCCAGCACTCTGTCCTTCATGTGATTCCCACAATGACCAGACCCCTCCGGTCAGCTCTCCGTTACCAACGCTTCGCCTCTGCTAAACTTCTACTGACAAAGCATTCCTGAGAAAGGTCCCAGGTGACATCAGCTAAATTCCCTTCTTCCTAGCAGGCTTTAATCCCCTCCTCTGCTCTGTTCCCATCCTGAGCAGATAGCTGAGTCTGTCGCAACGCACAAGGGTTTGGGTTTTTCGCTAATGCAGCTCTGTCGCACCTCACCATACCCCTGCTGGGCTCAGCTGGGCTAACAGGCATGGGTACAAAGCTTACCCATCTAAACAGAAAAGCAGCTCAAGGCAAGCGCTTTCCGCCACATATTGAGTCTATTTATAATAAATACGTGGCTTCAGTCTTGAACACAAACTGGCACCATGGTTTAACAGCTTTAGGGGACTACACTACTGTAACTGAGCTCTTTTATCTACCTCAGCTGAATGGAGACAGCAAGGAAGGTGTAAACAGCCAGGGCGAACTTGCTGCTGAGATATCATATTTACCAATTAAATATGACTTGCTAAACAAAACTCATATTCTCTTTCTCTCTCCAGACACTTGGATTACCAAGTCTAAACCAGGAAACAATGGTTACAGAAAGTTGTTTCTTTATTTATGTTTCTAATCCCTTCAGAAAAAAAAAAACAAAACAAAAACCACCAACCCGGAAACCAGGCTTTATTTCTTGCAAAGTGTCCAGGAACAATAGCAGTAGTAAGTAAATTTCTTTCTGCTTGTTGCTAGAGTATGTTGTGGGTGCCAGATGTGCAAGTTTCCACACACAAGCCTAGGAATGTGACTCAGTTTTAGCTAAATGCAATCGCTTCTGAGAGAAGGGACACTTCGGTTTTGCAGACTCATTTACAGCCTCGTTTAACCCTAGTTCTTGCTGCTCAGACTGCCAGGTACTGACAGACGTGGCCGTTTCTCCACCAGCAAATAAGCTCACTACGTTCATTCACAACCCAACAGCTGGGACGAGGCGGGTGATGGGAATGACTTTCTACCACCGCTGATCAAGGCTTTATTTGAATTCAGTTTTGCAAAAGCATATGTGCTTGCCGTTATTGTACTTGAGGAAAAGGATGGTGCACACAGGCTTCATGCGCGTGGTGTTTGAGATAAGCCTTTAGAAAGTACCAAAACCAAGATGTCACTCTAAAACTAGCTTTCAGCTGCTCCTTTTTACATTTATCTGTATGCAACCTATGAAAATCACATCTAACATTTAGCCAGGTAATCAAACATATTTTCCTCTCCATTGTGGTGGTTTACTAAATACCTAGTTAAAACAAGTAGCATAAAACTGTAACAAAAACTGAGCACGCTTGGGCAACCAAAATCTATCAGCTTTCATCATAGGAAATCAATTTGTTCAGTTAATGTATTTCTTCCTTTGCAACCCATATTCTCTATGACAAAAGAATGGGTTTTAGAAGAGACTGTATATGAATATGCAGTGGAAAAGCAGCACTGAGTGTCTTCTGAGGTCAGTCGCCACAGTGAAGGACACAGATACGTTATTAAACTATTCTCATCTCTTTCTCTTATATTAAATAACAGCACTCATTTTTTTTCATGGCAATTCAAAATCATGCAAAGTATCACAATGCTTTAAACAAAACAACAAAACCAAACTCTTATTTTGAGTGTCAAGAAAAGAAAATGACACTTTGTTAAAAGTACCAGTAGTTCTGTCCCAATAAAATATGCTGTGATTAGTATATTTTGGTTTCACATCCTAGTGAAGTTCAGAGAGAGTCAAGAAAACCCCAATCTGGAACAGCTACTTTGTTGACTTCCACTAAAAATTTAGCTAATTTAGGTCACTGAAGAAACACACATAAGCAATGACACACAGTAAAAGAACTCATAGTTAAAATAATATTTAGCGCTTCTGTAGAAAAATGCACCCAAGGATCTCCAAGCAGTTATGAAACAAATTAATTAATTAAACTTCTCAACACCCCTGTGAAGCAAGCAAGCACATTTATCTGTTTTATGAGGAAGGAAACAGATTCACGGAGAGGTGGAGTGACTTGCCCGAGGGTACCCAGCAAGAGTCTTTCAGAGTAATAAACAGCAACTGAATTATTGATTCCCACTGCTGCACTTCAGCTGAATTGTTCCTTTTTTTGAAATACTGCAACGAGTTATAATAATTGTTGGCATGATAAACATAATGTGGCAATATTTAGCCGAGATTGCCTTTGTTTAGACTATATTAAAGCTTTAGTGTTATTTAAATTGCAAATGATCTTCTAAGGGTGACCAAAAGTCTCCAACTCGTTGAGCAATATTTCCTGTATTTCATTCACAATTGTATCTATTTCTTATATTGCCATTGCTTGTGTCCAAAAAAGAAGCTACTCCAGCTTGAAAACGCAGGAAAATATCACAGCTTTATATTGCTTCAAGAGGGAATGACAGAAAAGCAGAGAGAACGGCTACTTTCATTCATACCCAAGTGAACTTCAAGAGTTGGCAGGAGCTGCGCCAAGCGATGACGCTTGGCTTTCACGCAGCACTAGCTCCAGGAACCGCGACCTGCCGTCCCGGGGCTGAGGAGACTGAGCTTCGTGAGTTAACAGCTGTGGTCCCAGGTCACTTCTGACTTTCCCAAGAA
>VZSZ01005542.1:103955-244385 GCA_013398815.1 Ibidorhyncha struthersii
ACCGTGAAACACCGTGACCAGCTTAGGAAAGTAATAAAAGCAGGGATAAAATAACTTATCCTTTGGAACAGTTCTCTTTGCTTTCTCAGTCACTATAACCAAGAAAAAGCACAAAGTGAAGAATTTCAAATATTTGTTGTGTGCCAAACACCGAGCATGTTTTATCAACTTCAGACAACTCTACTGGAATGAAAATAAAAATATTTACATGTGATAGATCAGGATGTTGTTCAACTACCTGAAGTTTACGTTTCACACAGCTTATTCTTCATTTTAATAAATGTTTACTGGTGTTACTGAATCAATCAGTGGGCTCTAAGTGCTCAGTTCCCTGTCTTTAAAATGTAAAAGCTGTGTTTTCTGAGGGTGGTTTTAAACAGGCTCTTCGTGGTTTACAGTGTGATTTCCCGCTGTTCTATCAAGATTAATAAACGTGTGGAAACTGGGCAAAACTAGAAACTATACATTCCTCTTCACTCCTTCACTCCTGTTGGATTTCCCAGCCCTATCTATTGACAGTCTTAACATAATGAACAGGGATTCACAAGCAGGTCCTGCAACCTTGAGAGTAGTGCCAGAGCCTGGAATGAAGCCTCGCTTTTTTACCAGTAATGACATGCCTAAAAGCACTAAGTGCTTCAGTTTCAGTCATGCAAACACGAGATTAATCATTAGAAGGTATGTTTCTAAACACCTATTTGAATGGTATCCTATACTGCGTTGATAGTCGAGTTGTAAAATATTAATGTTGTGACGCAAGTGAGCACGAGAAGAGCTACAGCCTCCCCTGGTCAGACCAGATGTGCATAAGAGGACATTTCTCCAGGAATTTCTAAAAACATCAGGATGCCTAAAGTGATGAGGAGGGAGGTGTCCAAGTATTCGTCACGTGTCTGGATTATTAGGTATTTAAATATATTAACTATCTGATGCTAAGTAAAATGCACTTAGACCTTACAATTCTGAACAGCATAATGCCCAAACAGCTTTTGAAATCCTGACCTTAGTCTCTGGTTGTATCTATCTATATTTTAGAGAAACTGCACTGTGCTGCCTTGTCACGACTGAATACCTGGGCGAAGCACACTGGGGCTCCCCTGTAGCCTGTGCACTCGCTTTCTGCCTCATGGAGGATGAGCCGGACTGTGCTTGGGTCTTGCTCCGGTGTGCAGTTAGACTGTGGTGGAGATACGTATGCAGAGCGGAGAGCGAAAAATCCTCTCTGCCTTATGTCCTCTTGTGTGAAACGGGGCTTGTTTACTTCCCATTAACTCGCTGCGTGCTTGTCAGGCTAATTAAGTAAGCTAAAATATATAGGATGATTCAGAGATATCTAAGACAGGCAAGATCTGTCCATTCTAGATTCATTTCAGCATTGCCACTAATTTTGAAATGAGAATGACCCCAGGTTTAGCAAGCATTATGTACATGGAAAGGCTGAAAAAATTAGCCTAAGGATGAGAAGCTTGGAGGAAGATGTGATAACAGCCTTCAGCTACGTCAAAGCTGCTGAAGAGAAGATAATAATGTCTAATTCACATCCTCTGAGAACAGTATGTAAGTTACAGTAAGAGAAATTTAGGCTAAATAGGAAAAAAAAAGTATCTGTAAAGCATCTGTAACGGTAAATAAAGCAGGAGCGAACAGTACCTCTGTCACTGGAGGCTTTTTAAGTACAAGTTGGACATATATTTGACAAGAACAGTTCAGGTCTAGAAAGTATGATGGATCTTGCCTTAGAGCAAGGGATGGACCAGATGACCTGTCAAGGTCCTTTCCAGTCCTGTTTCGTATGATTATGTTCAAAATGCTACTTGCACAGGCAGGATTATGGCTCCTCTTTGATCTTCCTATGCCCTTCACCTCTTTAGCGATGGGTTCAACCTCCCTTGCTAAGGTTGAGCTTCCCTCTGTGATTTGCTAGCCTTGCTGCATGCCAGTGAATTTGTTGCTGATGACAGCAAGAAGAAAAAAAACAATTAAAGAATAAAACAATGTCCATCTAGAGCAGAAATTCTGGGTGGGATCCATTTAACCTCTGAATGTGTCATGTACTTTTGTTCTGTACTTGGCTGATTACTTCTGATCTAGTCGTGTTAGACTCTCTTTATAAATGCAGAGAAAAATAAATACTTTCAGGGCATAGTTCATCTGACCTGTTTTAGACGTCTTCTTTAGGATGTGACAAATCAAGTGGCCAAGCTACCTATTCTTGCCACCAACCATAAAGTTGGTTTAAATGACTGACCCTGTAACATACCATCATACGATTTCCACTGCCTTGGTGCTTCTGTCCCTGATATCGCTCACTCCCTCTCTGTTCCCAAGTATCAGAACCTTAGTTGAATTGTTTCTTTCTTATTTTTTTTTTCATTGGAAGAGTCCCATTGAGATTAATAATTTTTGTAGCTGTCATTCCCTGAAATTAAATCATGTGACACTGAAACATGCAGCAAACTGACCTTTCAGGTGGCATTGCTCCAGAATGGATTTAGGAGAGGAGCTAAGTTTACCTTTTGGAGCTAAAGACCATTGACTTGGCTGGGTTGTACAGAGCATGTTCCATGGAAACTGTCTGAAAACTGTTCAGGTCAGAAGCTGTTCTACTCATATGTCACATGCTTTTTACTTTCTCTTGGCCTTTATGTGTGGCAACATTACCAAGAACATGAAATGTCCGGTCTCTGTGTGACTGAGCTGAATGTATATGGGAAATGTTGCCCCTTTCCAACAATTTTTTTTGGTCACACGCATAGAAGTGACTGTCTTAGACACCAAAGTATGCAGCGCACGTCTTGAAACTGTCTGCTGCGTCAGACACATTGTGAGCAGCCAGCTCTTGCTTACAAGGTGTTGAGAACATCTGTCCTTTTTCCCTCTGATAGTACATGATGTTCGAGAAGGGAAAGCTTCCAAGAAGACCCTGTGGTTATCTGGCTTGCAGGGAAGGGAAATGCACTTTATTTTCCTGCCACATTGGCTAGCTGGGTCATGAGGACATGAAGAGGGGGCAAGCCCCTCTTGCTGTGCCAGGGCAGTGAGAAAGGGAGGCAGCAGGGCTGTGTGAAGCCGGTGATGTAGGGCTCATCCTTTCTGGAGGAGACACAAAGTGTCTGCTGATGCTTCATACATTTTAAAGCTTTTGGTTCTCACTTAATCGTGAAAATGGGGGGATGTTTCCTTTTTCTTTTTTTTTTATGGCTGAAGATGTTAGCCTAAAGAGGGAAGCTGTATGTCATTCAGTCTGTTCCAGATACACAGCCTTGGCCTTACTTTTCTTTTTTCCTGCCCAACCTATGCAACACCATTTTTTTCTTCTTTTATTTTTCCTCTGTGCCTTTTTTTTTTTTTTACTACCTCCCTATCACTGAAGTCCTATTCTCTGTGTGATCTGTTTGGTCTCTAATTTCCATATAAGAGGCACTTCTACTTCTGTCACTAAGTGACAAAACTCTTCAAATGAAAAGAGAGAAAAACACAAAATTCCCCAGATTCTTTCACTAATTCTCCAAAACAATTGATTTCTTATGACTGTAACCCTTGTGTTCCCTTTGTCTTTTGTGTCCAGCTGTGATGATTTCTGATCTTAGTCCTGTGAGCTGAAATCTGTAGGACAAGAGTGTTAGGCCAGTCTGTTCCTGTAGCTGAACTGCAGAACTGCAAATCTGGTTACTTGCATAATGCTCATCCTGCCCTCCTTGATCTGGGCTGCTCTGCCCAACTCTTCCCCCTGGACTTTATTAGTGCCACATGAAGGCAGCTCTAATTTTCAAAACTTATCCCAATTCCAGCCTCATATGGGGGAATGTTGGCTGTCTCCTCTTTCCCAGCAGGGGTGTGGACCAGACAGTGTCCTAACTTCGTTGTTGTTCCTACTACATCCTTCAGCTTTATGAGAGCGTAGCATGATTAATAGCATTTACTACTTTTGGATTTGAGGCTCTGGCTCACTGCGCAGGCAAGGGGCAGAAATAGTCACAGCTTCAAAAGCAGGTAATTAAAAGGAGCAGCCTGAAATCGGCCCTGAGAATCAGAAAGAGTTGGAAATCTGGAAATCTTGTCTAAGCTCATTAGGGTACCTTTCTGGCTGGGGCACATTTCGTGCCATGAAAAGCAATTTCTCTCAAAGAAAGATCTAGGCAGTTGTTTCCTACGGGTCTGTCAGGTGCCCGGTACCTTTATGGGACTGGAAGGATGCGTTAGTGCAACAAACACTTCTTCCCTTCCGTGCCTGGCTGCCTGGCTCTGTATTTACAGACTGGAAATGCTTCTCTTTTCCCCACAGATGCAGTTTTGCATTTCTGAGTTGTGGTAGCCAAAGTATCAGTAGGGTAGCTGGAAGGGGAAAGCACTAGAAGTGTTTCCTAAACAGCTCTTCTTTGTATGTAAATGGAACATCTCTCTCTGCTTTACATTTCCTTTCTTTCCCTCTTTCTTGCTCTCACCATGTGTTCAGCCTGGTTTTGCTGGAGGCCAGCAGACAGAAAGTCAGATGAGAAAAAAATCCTGCCCATTTCTTAGTGAACGGGAAGCTGCAGCATCAGTAACCTCGGTGAGGAGAGGTAAGACAGTGGTGAGTGGAGACAGATTCATGGTCCTCAGACATGGTCAGGAAGACAGCAGCCATACAGCAGGTACATAGGTACTTCCAGTGAAACACCAAAAAAAGATCTGGATTCAATAAAAAATTACGTGTATCATCTGGTCCATGCCTTTCAAAAGCAGAATCCATTATGACAGCAGTAGGACAGTATAATTTTAATTGCTTTTATGTTACTGTAGCTGTCAACTGGGTTTAGGTTTATCTCCTTCTAGCAGCTGCCAAGTTGCCTAACTGGCCTGCTCCTCTTTTAGCCTGAACCCTTTCCTCTGGCGATAAGAACAGGTTGGAGTGGGGGGGGGAGTAGGGGGGCACCCAGCAGCACATGGCTTTTCATTCAGCTGAATTGGTTGTTACTTTATGTTCTCAAATGTGTGACCTTTCTCAACACATCGACTTCTTTCCTTCCAAATTTCTGCAGTGTTATAAACCGAGCAGTATCCCCCAGGGAGCACAAACCATGAATGCTCATACTGAGAGAAACCTCCTAAAGACGGACTTCGCCAGTGCTTCCTGAGAGCTGATTACCACAATGTCCCTCTTTGGATGCCAGAGATGTTGCAATAATGTTTTCCGTTTGTAACACGCTGCTTCTAATGAATGGAACTTTTAAGGCTAGAATCTACCTATTTTATGGAGTCACCTGATATGTGGAAAGCCAAGCAGACAACTAAATGACTGCTGGAATTCATGAATATATTTACAAGTTGCTTACGTATCCCCACCCCACCCAATTCTTATGTTTCATACTCCCATGTCTCTCTCTTCCTCTTTACACTAGAGATGTGTAAATGAAAAAGGTACATCTTAGAGAACGTATTTTAACTTGTTGCCGACTCTCTATTTCTCTTTGTAACCACCTCACTCTGACTTGCTGCATCCTAGTCGCAGCCAAGGCTCAGAGGTGGGATATTAGATCAAACAAAAATACAGGCGTGAAAAATTAATTTCCACTTAAAGATAATACTTACATATGCAGCACTAGAAGCTACCATAGCGATCAGTTCCGCACACTTGATTCTGAAGCAATGGTGCCCACCAACTGGTTGTTCTGGTTGTAGTTATACATGTCCCCTAAAGACAGCTCCATCTCTGCTCCCAGTTTTAGGGGCTTCATGAGGTTGTTGCACTAGTCTGCATCAGTAATTGCTTACTGTGTGTGTTGTTGTAGGGCTTTCGGTGTCATCCTGTTCCTGTGCTTTCAAGGGCGCTGCTGTTGAGTATTTTGGGAGCCCCTGTAACCACCTCGTGATGGTTCACTCATACACACGTCCATATTTGCCAGTCACTGGCAGTGCACTCTACACAGCAATGGTTTCTGAATGTGTACACATATATGTATACACGCATACAAATACGTTTACAGTTACTGTTAATGCTATTTATGTAATGATGGTCATATTAATAGTAATTATCAACTCTGTTTTCTCAAATTTGTGTAATTGTCTTCAGGTTTCAAATTTTTTTTTTTTTTTTGCTAATTTTGTGTGTGGCTTAGTATCAGAAATGTACCAGGTATCTCCAAATCCTGCAAAATAACAGGAAAAAGGTTAGAGAAAAGAGGAAAACCCCACATAACAGATATATTTTAGTAGTTATTATTTACTGTAATATCTGTAAACTGTGTTCCCTGGTACCCTCTAGCCATTTATTGCCCTGTTGAGCTATTAATGTCTGTTTATGCTGACCCTCAAACTTAACCTCCTTGAGCTTCATTTATACTCCATTTTCCATGACTGTGACTACTGGTTTAGAGATTTCCCTGCTTACTGCCTAGGAGTGCTTAGTTTATTTAATTGACCTAAAGACCCCACACCTTCTATGAAATGCAGGTAATTCCCTCATTCCCTTAGTCTGTGGGTTCCCATGCTGTGGGATTCTAGCCCTTAATTGCTGCCTATTCATGTGTGTATATGTAGGGGCACTCATGCCCTTTTTCCAGGGCAGCTTTGAGGGAAAAAATAGGGATAGAAAAACTCACTGCTGCTATCTGGCCCCAACACTGCTGCAGCTGCTTCCACAGCAGCCCTCCAGTAGACATTTTTGGAGCCTTCTGTCGGTATAAGATAAGGATTTTTTTCAATCTCCCAAGATCATCATGTTACTTTTCACAAAATTTACAATGGAATTGTCTTTCTCTGGATTAATATAATTTGCAGACTGCTCAGCACCTAGGATTACCCATTTAAATTCCCAGTGAGCCTAGGAATGGTCCCAGAGGGATGGTGTAGCAAGAAATCTGCAATTCTCAGGTATTATTTTGAGATAAGGCAAGAAAAGAGTTGCTATATTCACCTATGGTTTTATTCTTCAGAGGCGGGGGAGGCTTTAAAAGTTAATCTTTTAAATGTAAATTTATGAGGCACGTGGAGTCACAATTTTCAGAGTTGCATTAGTGTTGTGATAGAAGGTATCCTATTGAATGTTAATGGGCTTGTTTTCCTAAAATGTACCCTGAAAATACTACTCTCATAAATTTTGGACAAGAACATCTATTTTTTACCTCCTGTATACAGTGTAGGATAGTTTATGATTTTCTTCACTCCCAAATGCAACGTAAGTTCTTCAGCCTTGTAAGAGGAAATCAATCTGAGTGTTTAAGTGTTTGTACTCAACATTTAGTAGTCAATGGAAAATAGAAGTACTTTTCTGGCTGTCAGAATCTACTTTGCCCGGGCCCTCGGATCTGCGGTGGGTGCTGTGCAGACTGTTATTCCATTTGTGCCGCTGCCATTTTGTGTCTTGCACCTTCTAATTTGCAAAAGGGGCTGGAAGCCATAACATCGTTTTGAAGTGGCTGCGATGGTTTCTCACCCCAGTGCGAATATTTAAAAGTTGTTATGACCATGTGTGAGAGAACTACGTATGGGCTCTGGCAGCCTGAGTGGGAAGCACGAGGAATTTTTCAGCACAGTCCTGATTAAATCAGTTTAGCTGCAGCGGGGGCAGAAGTTAGACGCGGTGCTTCAGATGTTTGCCCTCCTGTGAACTGTGACATCTGGTCAGCTGCAAAACCTCTGCGGTCTTCCCATGCTCGCCAGAGAACTGCCATGGGCACCCACCTCAGACTGAAAAGATTTCCCTTACACCCTTGTCCTATATTCAAGAAAATGATCGGTCATGCTGGCCACAGTACTCATCCATTGACCTGCAGATAGGAATCCCCAGTTTGCCCTGAAAAGATGCTGGCAAGCTTTTCGAGCTGGAAATCTCCGAGTCTGTTTAACTTCCTGGATTCCATCTTATTTTGGCCCTAATCCAGGCTCTGTTTTCAAGTTAAGCATTTCTATTTATAATGCTTATAGAAAAGCAGCATTTGTTTCTTGCACCGAAAGCTTTCAGAAGAAAACCCCTAATTTTTCATATTTTTTTTTTTCTGTCCTGTGACTCACCAAGGGGGTTTGATGTTCCACTTATTCAGAATTGCAGAAAACAAAATTATAGGCAATTGGATTTATAATGGGATTGAGCCTTTCCCCTGGGGGTTCTGGATTGGCTACGTGGCTGCTGGAAGGGCTGTTTCATGAGCAGTTGTTAACAATAGATGTCTGTGGCTACACCATTATAGCCATTACACCAGTATGGCTGGCATCCTTTGCAGAGATAATGTTCCTGTAGTTTACTGCGTGCTGTCCCTCCTACATCTGATGCTATGCTTCAGCTGAAATACTATCTCGCTCCAAGCTCGTGTACAGAAAGATGCATATTTTGTTTTAAGACTCAGTCGCTTAAATGTACCAGAAAACTTGTCTTGCTCCTTCCATGATGCTGAGGAGCAGCGGGCTGCCCCATGCCATGGCCCCTCACCAGGGAAGTCAGAAGCAATGTCTTCCTATCAGATCCCTCGCTGCATGGTGTAGTGTGACACTTTTGCCTTTTTGCACAGAAATGGCTTTATTTCTAAACTTGACTTTCTGAGAAACTCTCCTGTAAAACAGCGAGATTGTGCACAACAGTGTGTATTACGCTTCCTGCATTATTGTCCCCTGTGGTGGCAAAAGAAGGTTGATGTGGAGGCTCAGACTCTGCCTTCTCACTGTTGGCATCTCCCTGCTAATTTATATATTCTTACATGCTGCTGTCATTTGCCTTGGTATGATTTAACGCATGCTTGCCCCAGGAAGAAAGACTTGAAGGTGAAAATAGGATATTTATTTGGTATGTGATTGGACAAGTTATGGCCAAACACTTCAAAAAAGGCCACTGTGAGAAATGTAAAATCACATCTCTACTGATGGTAAGAAAGACGATTACAAATTGTGTAGTGTTTCACATCGCTAGAAAATATGACCATGCACCCACAGGAAAAAGCAGCACTCCAGGGCCGTGTTGAAAATCATTCATTTTGCTGGGGAAATAGGTGCTGGCCATACCGCTCCCATGTTGGATTAGGACTCCTGGTCAGGAGAAAACTGAGGTTTCAACAGAATGACTCTTTCTCAGGAAAATGCAAGGGAACAGTTTTGAATTCAAGCAATCTCAGTTGTGATATTCGATAAGCCCGCCTTTACTGGGTCGGTACATGGTTTCCAAGCTGGCTGTAGCCAGATCTGATCCAGGATGCACAAGGGCCAATGACTTGGGGCTGGGTCAGGGTTTATATTTATTTTCCCTCAACTAAAGACTAAAGATCAGCACTGTGTATTGCGTGTGGCAGATGATCTACTGCACCCTATTTTACAATATGGCAACCGGTATGTAATCTCCAATTTGCCAGTGAGGTATGTTATATTTCCTTAATATCTAAAGTATCTGTCAAAAAGATTGTTAAAAACCCTAAAGCCTGTGCAGCTGCTGGCAAAAATGTGACCAAGGAGACTCAGAGTTTTCACTTACTATAGTGAAATGATCATATAGTTTTCAATTCCTATAGCTAACTGCTGCTGTAAAACATAATGCTAAGCAATGCGGGCAGGGCTAAAGGTTGTTTATTTGAACACAGATAACATTTGGAGCCTTGCAGGACGTTGCAAGGGGACAGGGGAGATCAGTGGTTATGCAGCCTCTCAAGCCCTAGGACACCGGAGGGCCAGTCCAGCCACATGGCCTGGAGCCCTTCTGCAACCCAAAAGATCTGCCCGCTGCACATCTGTGTACAAACCCGCCTTTTTGTGTTACCGTGTCACCATTTTATAGACCTTTTTTCCCTAGGTAGGCTGTCGTGCCAGGCTGGACAACAGCTGGTTGCTACTTAACACAGATTTAAACCAGTTTGGGGAGTGGTGGTTCCTGGTGCCTATCATCAGACAAATCTTCCTGGGAATTCCCTTAGGAATCACTCCAGCGCTGCTGCAGTATCACACACCTGGGACTCCGAGGAGCTGGAGAGCCCCAGCAGCCTGGGGAAGCAGCAACCTCCGAAAGGCCGGCGTCTGGCAGCACCTCGTGTCCACCACGGATAAGCTGTCTGCATTTGTTTATTTAACTTTCTCTCACTGGGCATTAAGAAGCCTTTAGTTTCCAGGAACAAGCCCTGTTCAGGAAACCCTTGCAGTGAGCCCTGCTTTGCATCAAAGCTGACTTCCCTATAGGTATTAAAGGTATTGATTTATTAAAGGTATTAATTTATACTAGGTTTTGGCTGATTTATGTGAGTTTTATTCTGAGTGGGTCATTTTGTTTTGTTCGAGGCTGTAGCACAAACTTATCCTTGCACTGCTCCGTGATGACCTTGTCTCCCTTTTTTCTTTGTGCTGCTCAGCTATAAAGTAAATTCACAAAACATATATTTGTTTCAGAAATAAATCCTCTTTATTTTAAAATTCAGACACATATGCTTTATACCAAAACAGACGCCAAAGGAGACTTGGTATTCATCGCTGGTTTTAAGCAAAACTGTGGCTTTCAGGGCTATATAACCAGACACAGCGATTTCAAAGAATCTTTATAACTTTACGTCTCCCTGCCAATACTCAAGATCGTTTTGCAGGCACTTCAGCGATCTTTCTGTCAGTGGCGTCTCACAATAGAATCCAAGAAATCTCAGAAATTTCCAGGGGTTAAGAAAAAAAAAGAGAAGGAAGGAAGAAGCAAAGATGGTGTCTTTACAGTGTCATGTTAAATACTGCCAGCTCTCTACCAATTCTCTGCCATGTGTATTTCTTCCCCCTGGTCTCCACACCACCTCCATTTCCAAGAGCTCTCCTGTCGCCACAGCACTGGTTGCCCTCCTTAAGTTCCTCCATTGCCAACTTCCACTTTGTAATAAGACCTGCATAATTTTCAGAGATTCTTGAATAAGAAGAGTTTTTAGTAAGAGTTGTTAAGTCCCGATTTCACCGGAACACTGTTTTTTGGGCAAGTGCTTCGATTATTTTTCCTAAGTCTTCCCGCAGCACATGGTGGCACATGGGGCCATGCTTACAGTAGCCTTCTGTTATCCATTTCTTTCTCTGCTACTGTGTGGCCCTTCCGGCAGCAAGTGCAAACGGCTGGTGACAGCCTTCGTCAGAAACGGGTACCGTCACCTCCCAGCTGAGCAAATCCGTATATGTATTTGTTCTGGTGAGCTTGTGTTCAGGCTGTCCTTAGAATCCGTCACCTTTCCACTAGAAAAAATACTGCTTCTCCACTGCGATCCCAGGAACCAAGGACTTACTGTGATGATTTTCATTCTAATTTTCTTTAACAATTAATTTTTCATTAATTTTCTTTAAAAAACAAGAAAAAAATCCCCTACCTACAAAACACAGTTCCAAATTCAGAACAAAAAAAAAAAGCCTGAGGGTACACACTAATGATTTGGACCATAACCTACTTAGAAATTATTTGCAGAGGATTATTTGATTCAGGTTAGAATTTCAAATGATGCTGTAATCAGGGATCTGAGATTTTAATCTCGGTATCTCTCTGCTTAATACAAATCATACCCTTATCGTGAGCGAGATTTGCTGCCTAAGACATTGACACTAATTTAAAAATTTCAAAATAAACTCAAGTATTACTTACTGTTACCTTCTTAAGTCAAATATTTTCAGCCTATAGTTCAGGAGGAGGAGAATGAACCTTTCATTTTCCTTCCTCACCCACCTTGTTTTGAGGAGCTTTTCTCAAATTTTTTCCTCATTTATTTTATGTTTTCCTTTCAAAAAAACAATGCCTAATGTTAAATTGGAAATGTTGCGTATTACTTGTAAGTATAGTGGACCACAGGAATGTAAAAATAACACTCTTTGTAAAGGTAGGAAAAAAGTATGGAAACAAAAGCTGGTATCTCTGAAATGAGGTGCAATGGTGTTTGTGTCTGTTTCTGACAGCAAATATTTTAACTGGTGAAGCTGCAAAAATATAGAGTGAGCTGTGGTGACACAAGTTAAATGTTAACACAAGTTAAGTCCATTCTGATAATTGTCTAGGCCTAAGAAAGTAAATTCTTTTTCTTGAAAACCAGAAAATAAAGCTTCTGTTTATTGTTCTTTAAACTTTGAGGGAAATCTATCCAAAACTTCTGCCACCCTAGTGTGACAAAACTGCTGACTAAACAAACATCTTTGACGTGTTTTTGCATCCGTTGGCCTGCGCTAGTTACCGATGGCCCCCTGTCCAAAGCGCTGGAGAACGGGTCTTTGGGACTGAATCTGCAGAGAACAGGATGCCCGTTTGCTTCAGTGAGCCGATAAGAAAGCACATATTCAGTTTATGTCTTCAGTCTTGCTCCTCTTCTGGGCTGAGGCTGTACTTAGCAAAGACGGCTCTAGACAGCTGGGTGCTATGTCCTTCCTACTCTTGGAAGAATTACCCAGGGAGGTGGAGAACGCGGGTTTGAATCCACTCAAGCTGAGAAGGGAACTGTACACAGGTTTCCCTCCTTCTGCGGAAGAGCTCTGACTCTTGAGGTATTGAAGACGAAAGGAGGAAAAGGCATGTAGGGAACCTTACTGTTGAAGAGTGGTTAGGCACTTTCAGGAATACGAAGCACGTGACAAAGGCTTCCAGGACTGTCAGTCTGCATTTAGCTGCCTAAATCCCATTCAAGTCTCTTTTTTGGGTATGATGCATCTTTCTCTTTGGGTCTCAGTCTTTCTGTATCTCCAAGAGCAGTTACAGTGAGAGAACAAAGCCTGCAAAACACTGATCTATGGGGATAACCTGGGCTGTCCAAGGTAACTCTTAATGGAATATGGCTCAGCGTCTGTTTCATGGCTTTCCTGGGGCTTACAGTAGCAACAGCATCACCTTAAATAGGCATAGTACTGAAAACGTCCTTGAAAATGTAGAATGTAACTTGGGATGAGTTATTACTAGCACATTTCTCTTGAAGGCTTTGTGCAGTGCATGGAAGAAGCCAATAGCACTTTGCGAAAGGTCATGGTGGTCAGAAGATTTAGAGAGAAGGATGCATTGCTCACCTGGTCCGGCTGGACTAGAGCAACAAGTGAAACACAACTCTACACAGGAGTCTGCTTTAATCCATCATTCTATTTTATGAAGCATCACACAGCATTTTCACCAATTAGCATTTGACAGCAGTTTAGCCACAGGGTTATTTAAGGAAAAAGCCGACAACCTATTTCATAGTCACTGACTCCTCGTTTGGCAGCAGTTCTCTTGGAGGGCTTGGGTAGTACCCGGCAGTTGCTGAGCTATTTGAAAATCGTGTAAATCTATAATCCAGTGGTAAATCTGAAAGACAGAAACATAGCACATCTGATTAGCAACGCAGCCCGTATCACATAAAAAAATAAGCCCGTGGTGAATAGCCGTACTTCTTAAGCCCTTGAGCTGTTTGCTCACCAGCATTAAAACTCAATCAGATTGCATGATTACATATTTATTTGACATCTTCAGCTGTCCAAGGGATTGACTTTCAGAGCTTACTCAACTGCAGTAAAGGATATTCAGTTCCTTGATTGCTGAAATAATGCCAGCCATAGAAAATGATTTAACTAATGCTTAAAAACTAAACAAAAAATCTTCATTGGGCCTAGATGGAATTTTCCCACTAGAACACTTTCAAGATAATTCTTCAATTTGTCACCTTCCTCTTTTATCTCAGCAATCTACTCATAAGAACGCTAAGGTTTAAAACATAGAAGCCCGTTTCTGTTTTTTTTTTTTTTTTTTCGTGGCTATTATAGCAAGATTCCCCAAAGGTACCCGCTCTTAGACTTTCTTGCAGTCCAGTGTTAACAACATCATTTTGTACCAAGTGTTCTTAGAAATCTGCACTTGTAACTTGGCGTACTCATCACTTCCAGTCTGTAAAGAACACTAAATGCATTAAAATAGTTCAGAACAGTCAAAGCTTTCTTTTCTGCAGCTTTTTTAAAAAATGTCTTTACTGCCAGCAGTGACCCGCCCACCCTCACAGCCAGAAAACTGATACTTCCCATGCTCACCTCAAGTACTCAAAGTTCAAGAAACCAAATTAAAAAAACACACAAATAAAACTTCATTCAAGAAACAATTACCCTTCCAATAAATGAAAAAAAAACCCAAAACAAAACCAAAAGGGTTAGCTCCTTCCCAAGTTGCCTGTTTAGAACCAAAGCAAAACACAAAAATATTACTCAGCTCATCTGAACAGTAACTAACAACAGCTTTTTTTTTTTTTTTAATTTGAAGTAAATTTGGGGTGATGATATCCTGTCACTATATGCTGCAATATTGTTTTTTTTTTGCGCTCAGCAGCTTTTGTGAAACCGAAAAACACAATCGTAGCAGTTTCGGCACAAACAACAGGAAGTTCAGGTCTGTGTCACAAGCCATTCACCGGCAGGCACCAGGTCCACAGCTTTAAAACCCTATTAAACATAACTAAAGCAAGCAAATTAGTTTAGAGCCAGCTGAAAAAATCAGAGAGAGGCTGGAATAAAGTAGGAATGGGAGGAGACTTGGTTGGAAGTGAATTACGCTTTACGAAGCGGGTTACTTCAGCCTGTCGGAGAAGTACATTTTCTCGTTTTGTCTGAGTCAGGGGAATCTCTGGAGCCCGTTCTGAGCACAGCAAAACAGGCAGATGTTTTTCTAGTCTGCGGAGGGCCCGATGGATTTACTGGCTGCTGAGTCCGTTTATGACAGCTCTGTATAAAACAAAGGTTTCCAAAATAACAAATTATACTAAAGAAGAAAGCAAATATTTCTGAATATCTTTATGAGCTATAAAAATTAAATGCCGTATAGTTACTTTTATACAAAAGCTTTCACTAGCTTTTTAGTCTAGCAGTCTGGAGCGTCCCAAAATTAGTTTAACCAAAATGCAGCACAAATGGGGCAGACTTGCCACAGAGTCGCTTATGCTGAAGAAAAGAACCAGTGGGATCAAAATGGTAATTTTGCTGATATTTCCTGGTAAACTACCTTTACACAATCATCTGAAACACCAAACCCATTCTATATACAATGCACAGGAGTCCAAAAGAGAACAATCACTTCTGTACATATTCAAACCCCAATCCATTCATTTAAATATTGGTTTCATCTGAGCAAGCTGACTTTGGAAGATGATAGGAACGTATCCGTATGTAAATATGTTGCATGAAGTTGCACGAAGCAGATACTGTTCTTAACCCATTAAGCAGATTTTATGTATCACAAACATAGTAAAAATCTTCCTCTATTTCCAGGGCTGTTTTTTTTCCTCAATGATTTCATTTCCTGCATCTGCTTTGCCTGGAATATGCAACATTTTATATTATTGCTTTATTTGTGTGATATATTTGTAAGAAAGCTCTGGACTGATCCAGAAAGGCATACTTGGAATCTTGTTGGCTATGAATAAACACACAGTGAGGAAGAAGAAGAAGGGCAAGTGTATAGGGAAAGAGCAATGAAGATTTTTTATTGGGGGAATGCAAAATCTATGAAAAAATGAAAATCCAGAAAACATGACAGATGAAGACTATTCATTTAAACTAAGTTCATTTAAACTAAGTTCTTTGAAAATTTTGCAGCTGAAAATAAATTGCAGTTGCCCTGGATTGTAAAGGTATCATGTGAATTGTACACCAAAGCTCAGCCCAACTTCTTTTGCTGCAAATGGCAATAGTATGACTCGGTCCAGCAATCCTGGCTCATTAACAAAGAACAACGACACAGGTCTGGAGTCTGCCTCCTGGACACAGCAGCAGTTCATTTCATATCTGGGCTTGTTCCATATTATCACTGATGACACACAGGAGGAATAAGCGGCTCCATTTCGCTAAACTGAAATGCTTGCGCAGGCCACAGCTTGATGCAAAAGCATGCAAAAAACAAGATACAGTATTTGATAATAAAGCCAGTCTCAGGAAAAAAAAAAAAGTTGCTTGTTTACAAGTTGTTAGTTTTCCTAGAGTTTTTTTTCCAGTAAATTTCTCCAGGTTCCACTACTGTGCACGCTCACAACTGCTGCTGTCGTGGCAGCCCTGTGCACCTCGGCACCCGCTTCTCACCTAACCCCGAAGGACAGTCATAAATGAGGCAGGGGGCAGATACCCAGTCTTCTCTGAGATATAATTTGACAGCAAGGCTCTAATCAGTCCTAACCTACGCTGATAGTGAATTCAGCACAAAACCCATCCAATATTGCCACTATCCTAAAAAAACCCAACCCCCTGAACAAACGAAACAGCTTGAGACTGGAAGAATGAACTAGCTGGCTCTACCCAATTGCTTGAGGACCACAATCCCAGAATTTTTCTATCATACTTAGGTAATTCGACTCAGACTCATTTTTTTCCCCAAGACAAAGAGGATATTCACTTTTAGAGCCAAAGGCTCCTGGAAGTCAGACATGGAGGGTCTCAAGGTCTATGTTCCTTTCTAGATCGACAGAAACGCCAGTTATTAGGTGCACTCCCCTGAACTTCTGCCCCACTCCTTTCTTTGCTCCCACACCAGAGCCCGAGTGCAAGTGAGTGATGAAAACCGGTTTCTTTTGCAGTGACCACTCAGCACTACGAGCGTTTCCCAATGGTTTGGGCAGCCCTTATAAGTTACATACCTTAGCCTGAGCTCAGAAGCAGGACTCCTGCCCTACCTCACTTGCAGGACTCCAGCAGCCCTGGTGTAAGTAAGAGGGCAGTGATGCTGTTTGAACAGTAACCGCTGTCAGTTACTGTGTTCCAGTTATCCAGATCCAGGTCTTAAGTGACATTAATTACACCATTGTGCCCTGATGCTTATGTGTATATCCGTGCATGTATCTAGGGGTTATGGATGGATTTATTCCATAGTTATTAAGCTGACAACATATCAGTGTCTGTGTGCTGTTCAGTTAGTGTAAGCAAACTAAATGAAAGCCACAAGTTTTTATCAGAAGAAAAATTAGAATTCCAGGCACAAGGAAGCAAAAGGAAACCACAAGAAGAAGGGAAAACGTAATATTCTCAATGAGTGATCAGGAAAGTATTTGAGTAACTGAATGGAAGACAATTATAATCTAATCCAGACAGAGGCCTGCTTGATAAACTCAATACTCACATCTAATCCTTATTTGAGATTTCCTCGAACAAACCAATACATTAAACAAATATAATCTTAACTAAGCTCTTTAGATGGAAGGCTTTTTTTTTTTNCAGTTAAAAGCACAGTCCAAGACTGAAACAGATTTCTCCCAAAATACACAGCAGAAATGTCAGGAATCATTTTGCAGTACTGACCAACAAAAGCAAAGCCAACATTTTTTAATCGTGACACCACGGCAGCATCCCCATGACGACAGCGAAGCCCTGCAGAGAGCAGAACTCCCCTCCCCTCTCCGAGGTCTGCTCCCGGCCAGTCCGCAGGGCTGGAGCCAGGCGCTGCAGAAACCTCCTAGTAAACGGCAGGGTTGTCTTCTTACATGAATCCAAACACATCCTCCTGATTATCACCAAGGAAAAGGCACAGGGAGGAAAAGGAAAACCTCATTAGCGATACCCAACTTTTAACTTGAAAAATCTTTGAACTGCTTAATTGTGGCATATCTCAGAAAGCACAGACAGAGCTCTACCTTACGTCTCAGCACCCAGGTGCTACAACTATAGGGGCAGACTGTCAGCCAGTATTATTTTTTTTTGCTTTTACAGGAATTCCAGTAATTTACACTGGCTTAGAAACTTTGCCATAAAAGTTTGCTTGTAGTTCAAAGTTGCTCTTGAAGAAAAAGGACAAAAATTATTTCTCAGTGGTAACAGTTTCTACCAATAATTTCTAGACAGCGGAGTAAGCACAACTGCTGCAGGAGAGCTCAACAATTTGGCTGCACTGTCGAGTGACCTACTCTGTGACGTGCCAATCTACAGGTAGATTATAACAGATGCTGTTATTCTGAAATACTAAATTTTTTATCTCCTGACCCATTTCTGTTTTATAACAATCAAAGCAGCCCTTGCAGCGAGAGCTCAGAATGGGAGGGAGCATACTAGTAGCAAAAAGCAAAAACCCCAAGGTCACAAGTAGATTTATCTGATAGCAGTTATTTTAAGCAAAACTTCTGAGGCTGATTTTCCTAAACAGGAGGTCAGATGTTTGCCGTACTAAACAAAGCTCCCGAAATAGTGAAGTCAGCACAAGGAAAGTGTTCTTTCTATAAACTACATGAAAATCATCGCTGCTGTCTGAACACTGTGCGAGTCCAAAGTCAAGAGGGGAGGAGAAGGAGGAGGGAGGGTACCTGTGCGGTGTCATATGGGAAAGGAGGGACTCTTCAACACGGGTATGCTCTGTAGAGGGAGTTGCTAAGACTTTGGAGTTTGGATGTAGCTGGCACTTGCGAAGTGCCATGTGAGCCAGGGCAATTTAGTCCTGGGCACCCAGCAATAAAGACTCAAACCAGCCTCAGTGAAGGTGCAAGTTTGCTGCTTTAATTGCATCGACGCAAGAGCTTTTGCCAGCACAGGTGTATTGGTCAGAGATCATGCCTGCGGCTCTGCCAGCAGACGCCCACAGCTTGGCCTGAGAAAGAGCTTTACTGCCAGGGGTTGTTTTTACTGGTCATGCTTCTGCTGTATCTAACGTGGAAGAGGGTGACATTGGTGAAAACCCAAGTGGCAAACTGCGGGGAGATGTGGAGCAGCAGCTTTGCTATCACAGTTTACAGAGGGATGAGTGCCGGGGGGATGTAAAGACTATCCCACCATGGCTGTTGCGATTGCCTGTGGCATGCAGTTTCACCGCAATTATCTTGGGAGTAACAAGTCACATTACTTTGGGACTACCCTATGGCCAAGGGACTGCTGACGCCGGCTCGAACGAAACAGCTGTGCACAAGGCACGTGCTAAACTCGCATCTGAACCTGACAGAAGTCTGCAGCGAGGGAAAACCTTAGAAATTCCTTTGCTGTTTTGTGTTTATATGGGAAAACTCAGCATTTGTATGTGAGGGAATTTTCTCACGTTTTTGTTTTAGTTTAAATGGTGATTTTTGGAGAACCTTTGAGAAAATAGCCCTGTGTGGTTCTTGCTTGAGCTGGAATCGATCAAAATAAAATATTGGACTATAATATTTTTAAATATTTAGATGAAGACTTAATCTAAAAAAAGATCCTAAGAGAATGCCAAGATCCTACTAGCAGGTGTTAGTCCTTCAGGGACCTGTTAATTAATTTCTGTCTGAATGACTCATCCTGAATCTCAGGGTGGTGGGAAGGGCTTCTGAGGTAAGTTGAAGAAGTTAGCCTGAAAACAAGCGATTGTTTGAGATGACAGGCATTTCTGATTGATTAAGAAAAAAAAAAAAAGCATTCTGAGACCGTGAAGGAGCTATATTAAGCTAAATGCAGTGATGATATGCCCCTTTACTTTCATTTTGAGGTAAACCCAACCAAGATCAACCTTACTCTCCAAACTTGGGTTAATGTTGTCATGTTCCCCTCTCTTGTAAAACAAATGCTTTTCCTTTTCCCTATTTTTTCCTCTGGATGGGTGACAAACATTGCTTACCTTAAGGTAAAAAGCCACACACAGACACACATTAAGCTTTCTAAGCAGTGCAGACAAAGCCTACATTGTTTTGTGTGTGTGTGTTACCATCTTAATCTAGAGGGAATATGTTAGGCACCAATCCAGAGTACATAAATGCTTCCAGCAACTTTTTCTTGTACACGTGAGGTTGCAGGTGACGTAAAATTCCAACCTGGTCAAAGAAATATTTCCAGTACCTGGGGACTTACCTATTTTCACTGTTTTCCACACTGAAAAATTAGCACACTTTTCATTACCGTCAGTATTTTTAAAGAAGGAATCTAAACCCACCCCGTAAGTCTGCGATCTAGTCAAAACCCAATTATAGCTTTAATTACAGCCTGCAAATGAAATTATGCTGCCTGAGTTGAAGGATAACTTTAAAGCAGAAACGACTGAGTGGTTCCCCTTTCTTAATGAGTTGCTCATGAGTTCTCCCTTTAATCTTTTAGAGGTGGCTGTACTTTGACATCTCAGAGAGCAGAGTAAGGATGGCAGGAACATTTCTGTCAGTTATTGGCTAGGAAGTAATCTTTTGGGTTCTGCATGATTTGACACGGCCTTCAGGGGCACAAGTCAATACACCTTTCTGGAGGAGGAGGGAAAGGCTGAACAAACTGTACTACAGTGAAAGCTGTCCTTTCTATGTTGAAAATTACTACCAAGTAGTCAAATCCTTTGGGAAAGTTAGGGTTTCAGACCCTTTGGGAAATTACTGGGTCCCGAAGACTTTTTGCAAGCTAGTTCTGATTTACCGAATAATAATTTGTTAGAGTTGAAATGCAGTTGTCGGTTTCAGTTGTATTTTGCAGCTGAAAAAATAAATGCATTACATTTGTCTGTTGTGTTGAGTATGTTTTTCTTTCTCTTAAATGAAGAACACTAAAACTAGTTTGCTGGAACAGATGAATCAGATTTACATTATCTGATGCTTTTCAATTTACACATAGAGCAAGATGCTGTTAATATATTCAGAACAAGTATCTTCTCTCTAGTCATTTATCTTTGCTACCTGTCTTTTTTACTTACATCAAAATCTCAGAGCCAGAAAACCTCAGAAATCTTGCTGTTGTATATGTGTACCAATTTTTCACCAAACATAAAAATAGGTTTCTTGCATAAAAAGTTTCATTATACAAATGACCTCTTTGGCTTTTTAGTAGCAACTACTATTTATAGCAGCTAAGCCCCAAAGCAGTTCAAATTGTCAAAGCAATCACCTGATCAACTTTGTCTTTACATGATATTGTATAGATACATTCTTAGACTGAAGCTGGTATGTAAAAGCATGGTTCTAACATAAGGCATTAAATATAAAATATTACTGCTAATTAAAAAGTAATGTATAATATAGATAGTTCTATATGTTTAAGGAAATTATATGCTTTTATTGTATTATTTGAATACGTAAGAGCACGTAATTATCACTCAAGTTACAGGAAAGGCTAATTTATTTTTAATACGAGCTGGATTTTACTTTGAATGATGTAATGTCAATGAAAAAACATAGAAGTAATATATTAAAATATGGGGGATTTTTTTGTTTCTCTTCAGCAATAGGAATGATACTGTTGAGGATACAGAAGTGAGTACATGGCTACATGCTTAGTGAAATTAATGACTTCCATGGTAGTAGTTGATTCTTCAAGGGCAATTGCCTTTAAAATACATGATGAAGAAAGAGTGTGAGGTTTGCAATTTGTGGTTGATCTGTGATGGGCAGACCCATGCATCTGCGACCCAGGCGTTGCCAGTTCTGGTGCCCCAGTCACAGCTGCCTTGGGCTTTCCATTGTGCAGATAACTTGCAACTCTAAGCAGAAACATGAACTTCTTTGCCATGGTTCACTGGCAATTTTATCATTATATTTATACAGCAAGCAGGCTGACGAGTCAAACTCCCACAGAAAGTGGCAGTGTACAGATCTGTAGGCGTCTTGAAAGACACGGCTTTGGTAAATTATAATGGAGATTTTTCTCTTGTACTAGTTAATTGAAATAACAATAAGGCATGAAGAAAAACTTATGCACCCATATGGGCAAAGCATGGTAAGATTTCATACAGCATGCAAGATTTAAAAAAATGCATTATCCTCATGCATGACATGAGCTTGGTTATCAAATCTCCAAAGTGTGAAACGACCTCTGTTTCCATAAAACATTTACATTTGCACTAATTCTTCTCTGAAATGCCACTCTCCTGTGCTGCAACCTCCTGTGCTGCTCAATCTCCTGTTCTTGCTTGCAGTAATTTTTAAACCTACGACAAATGCCACCATTCAGAGGTTATGAGACAAGCTCAGGAGATTAGGTTAACAAACATGAAATTTTAAAAAAAGGTTTGTCTGGGTTCTCTGTATTAGAATTTAGAGCTCGCTTTCTTAAGCTTTTCTTTGCAACGAAGAACAAAACTTACCAAAATTCCCCCATAAGCTCTAAAACTCCACAGTCACTCATCATGGAATTTTTTAAAGCAGGACTTTTATAAAAATACCAATCATAATGAGATTCAAAGAAAAAGCATTAGCTTGAAATATGCATATCATTTTGGGGATCAAAGAATTGTTAATCAAACAGCCATCTGAAATGGTGGCACTGGTGTCCTGGTTTGGGCCGGACTGGCCACTGAGACAAATGACAGATGCTTAGTGACTTTTTCCTACAAAAACTTGCTTAGTAAATATGATAATATTTATATTTGATCTTCTTTGTAAATCAGAGAGATCTGTGATTATTGTTGGAATACCTGTGTGATACAGGACATGTAATTATTTACATGGGTATCTGGAAATTTTATCAAATGGCCATAGAGTAGCAGTCACCCGCTCCTTGAAGGTAAAGTTCAGATTGTTCAGGTATGATAGATAAGACCATCTGCCTCTACTGGGCTCATACCAAACTTTCTGAAGAGGAGAAGGATGTATTATAAACTGTGGTTTATGCAAAACGCCCTTTTTCTGACAGACCCCCACGCCTTTTAATTTCCATGTGTGAGCTTGAATGTAACATTCCCACGGTAATAGGTCCTGGTTTGGAAAATCTGGCTGATTATATTGTGCTTGAAAACAGTCAAAACGTGTAAGGGAGCTGTAAGTGAGGAGAAATTCAATAGCAGAAAAGTGAAGAAACAGATGGATTTGTGCATGAGGCCTGTAGAACTATTTTTATTAACCATGTACTGTCAATATAACCATGAGCTCATCAGCTTTCCAATTCTTGAGAAAAACTTCCCTGCTTACTGAAAGTGGGTAAGGAGAATAAGCCCATAAAAGAGCTATGAAATGCTTAGAAAACTTTCAACTTAACTCATCTTCTCTTAAATTACAAAGATATAACCATAATGCTGCTTTTCGGGTAAACCTTTTTAATCACCTCGTCTTAACGTCAAGGTGAGAACGTCTTAAATGAAGAGTTTTATTTGGCCTTTATCCGATTTGCACTCCAAACTGAGGAAAGTACACAGAAGGTATTATAGAAGATCTTTTTGTCCTTTGGGCAATTTTAACAATAAACAAAATGTCCTTTTTCACGGACAAGGAAAATGCCAATTTCTCTTCAGGGACTGTCAGGGAAGTTTAGATGACAAGCTGTGATGCAGTAATCTGCAATCCCACTAAAACTTTCTTTGTCAGAAGCGATATTAAAGTTTAGAATTTCTGATGCATCTTTGAATGCAAACCCCTTTTGAGTCAGATACTGAATTTTCAAGTAAAGAGGAGGACAGAAGTGTACAAGAAGCACAGAAAGCTAATGAAGAATGGATTGGATTACCTTTTCACCAAGCTGTCATTTAACTAATTACACACACGATTTGTGTATATGCTCTGTTATTTTATACTTTGAATGGCCAAAACCTGCAACAGCAGTGTTCCCTGTGAAACCCTTTCCCTACAATGCTCTTTGGTAAGTATCAGGTCGTTCCCTTTAGTTACACTTATCAATTCTTCAGGTGAAACTATCAGAAGGCATCTGCCCTAAACTTAGATGTTGGTGAAAACAGACAACTGTACAAGTTGTTTCTGATCCAACTTCTCAATCCAGATCTATAGCTTATTTTTACTTTTTTTACATATTTCCTCTATTAAAAGAAAAACAAACAGAAACAGGCTTGAAAAATTTTATTACAGAAAATGAATTTCTGGTAATTCTCTCAAAAGAATTCTCATATGAATTTTGATGAAAACGGAGTTATTTTTGTAAATCAGCACTAGTATTGAATAGCATTGAATAATTTTTGGAATAATCTTTTTCAATTAAAAATGTGTCTTGAGAGTTAAACCAAGCTGTTCTTAACACACAGATATGTGTTGCATCCAAACAACAGGAATCAACTTTAAAGTCAGCATAGCTGCAATTGTCTGCATATCACCAAATATTTTTGCAGATTGCAAGCTGTTGGGGTATTTACTCGTACGGGGCACTTACTGCCGCTCGCGTAGACGTACAAAAGCCAGGTCAGATGTTGCTGACAGGGAAGCCCCTGGTGAGCCCACCACTCACCGGAGTGAGCACACCTCCAGGGAGGTGGCAGATCGTTGGGCTGGGTGAGGTTGAGCCGGGTGCTGCCGGGGCCGTGCCGGCTGGTGGCCGGGAGCTGGGCTCGTACGGTCAGCACGCCGGCAGCCTGGCTGAGCCTTTGGGCTCGGGGGATCTTGAGGAAAGGCCAGCGTTTTTGCAGCTTGGCAGTGGAAAGTCCTCTGCTGGTAATTAAGGGAGATGAATAGAAAAGGAAAAGCTGGAGCGCATCAAACTCGCATAACCCGTTTGAATCTCTTCTAGCTAGTTATTCCCGAAGAGCTGCAGCTAAGCTATGACTTACAACTGCAGCCAAAAACTTCAGGGCTTGGCAAAGCAGGGGCTCTCACAGCTTGCTGTGACAGGAGTCAGACAAGGTATTCGAGAGGAGTCAAGAATTCCTCAACATCCATAATAATGAACATCTGCTCTTCCACACAAACAAACAAGAAATACCTCTCGCTGTAAGAAACCATAGATGTTCTCGTACCTTCAGCTTTGAGTCTGCTTTCAGGCGCACAGCTGCAAGTTAAAAATGTTATTCCTCCCCTGTCCTTTAGCTCTGGGGTATAAGTTTTGCAGACATCAGCCCCTGCCCCAGCACCGGACTGATGCCGCGGGGGATGGCTCACAGTGTCCCTCCTTAATAGAGGAACAGACTTTGCAGGGGCTCCACCGGCACCGACAGGCAGCTATACTGCTCACTAATTTACACAGATATGCCTTTCTGGTTCTCATCCCTTCATCTGCAGCTGGGAACTTGGTGGTACGTTTGCGGTCTCAAGCCTTTGCTAGCCCTGCAAACTGAGCTGTGGTTTGGGGGAGCTGGCCGGGAGGCAGAGCTTCACAGAGCATGGCTGACCGATGTGTTCCCTCTCGGCCAACGCTTCCAAAACAAGTCACAGAATGACTCTGTGTAACAAGTTTTACAGAAGTTACCTCTCTCCTGGCAATTTCCCTTGGTATATTTGGGCTTTGTACCTTTAGGCTGAAATACAGACTGCAACACGGCAAATATCAGAAGCATAAATTGTGGCACTGTATGAGTTTTCTGTTTTGAGATATCCTTTCAGTGTACATACATGTGTAAAATATGGTTGCAAAGAACAGGTCTATCACGTGTTTTGGTGCAGAAATAACTGCTGGGCAAAGCTGAATTGCTCTCTTGGAACAACTTTTTATTCCTTGGTCTTATGCATGAAGTAGACAACAGATGCTGAACAGAGGGGTTAGTAAACTAAATGATTGCTGTGTTCTTCATACAGCTAAGCACCTCGTTCATTTAATAACCTGTTTATTCCTTTAGATATGGTGTATCAATAAAGTTCAGTAAGGCAAAATGATACATCAAGGATAGACAGATAGAGGGCCTGTCACCCCCACTTCATAATCAACCGATACATACTGCAGTTGCAAAGTTATTGCAGTATTACTGCTACAACTATTGCTATAAACCATCCAAAATAATAAATGGTCCCTCCGGGGATAAACATTAGTGGAAATTAGAAGATCAGCCATAATTGTACCTTTGACGCAGCCTTAATGTAAGAAGGTAGAAAGCCTGAACTGGTTTCTCAATTAGCTGAATTTTTGGAGAACAAGACATTGCTTGTGATTGCCTTGTTTTCCAGATAAGGAGAATATTTTAGGCTCCGGCTTGGTTCATAAGGATGCAGTTTCAAAAGCAATACACACATTTAAAAAACAAGAGAGAGAAGCACAGTCCTAGGCATTCTTGGCTTCATTACATTCCTGTGTTCCTTCATCTCCATTTCAACTGTAAAGGGATAAGTGAGCTGATTGAGGAAGGATAACGAGGCAGATCAGAGAGAAACATATTTGGAAGTCTAAAAAACCCAGGTAACTTGGCATGTGTTTGTTTCCTAAGGTAGTTCCCCACTGAAAGCAGACATAGCAAAATACTGTGGGGAAGTCCTGAATCAAAATTCAGGAACTAATTCCAATCAGCTAAATGTTGCATTTCTCACACAGGATAAACTAAGCATCTAATATTTGCAGGCACAAACAAAAAACTGAACTGTTGTAGCAGACAACTATTCAAAGCATAAACTTCAAAGTAATTAATAGCCACCAGCATTAACTGCTGTATGATATGAACAGAATATTTTTGAATTTATTTCGGATACATGTAATCTCAAAAATAGATCTACAGTATGACAAAGTTACTATGAATACTACATATTCATTAGGAAAAAAAAAAAAAGCAATCTTCCTTACCTGCTATTGCTTCAAGACTAGGGATTGCAATAGTGCTGTAAGTGCTAATACATTTACAGGACCACGTGCGAACTAAGGTTTCCTCTGCATTTTCCAGGCCTGGCAATCTGTCCATGAAGAAAGAGCCCCACTGTTTAGATACAAAGTAAGGAGCTTTGGGCTCATCTCCCTGAAAGAAAAATAAATAAATATGTAACTTAAAAAAAAAAAAAAAAAAAATCTGCTTTCTCTATCCAACCACAAGCATTATTTTAAGGAACTCTAGTGTTTCTCTGATTTTTCTGGGAAAACTGTATTGTATCTCAGGCACAATGTGACTTTAAAATATTATAAAGAAAAACAATAACAATCTTCCTCCCTTAAGTCCCTTAGCTCCTGTTTATGCAATTTATGGATTCCCTAGGACATAAAAAGTTGGCTTCAAACATTTTCCCCTTAAAAAATCTTCTCTTTTCCCCCTTTTTCTGTTTTCAATAGCATGAATAGCCTGCTGCCTTCCTCTGCTGGAGAAGCTGGGTAGCTGTGGCACAGACTGTAACCCAGCCTGGAACTCCTCCCGGGAGAAAGGAGTCTCCCGGTGCTGGATGGAGTAACTGCAAAGGATGGATCATGCCACCTGTGTCGTGTCATCTGTTTCTGAGCTAAGGAATGAGTGAGAACAGAGCCGCAGGATGCACGAAGAGCCATTCAGTTGCCTAGCAAATTGTGAAAAATTGTTTTTTTTAATGTATATGTTCAGACAACAACATGTAGACTCATTATGTTTTAAAGAAAGCATTAAAGTAGCATTGGGAAAACTGATTTTTTTTAGCAGTTCATCTTGAAACCTGCTATATATTGCCATGAGCAGCCAGAAAAAACTCCAGGAGGCCTCTACAGAAAGATGAAAAAATGGAAAACAAAACTGTGAACTACACTATACAAAATCTGTTAAAGTAATTTGTGTGCAAAGTATCTTTTCAGACCAGCCAAGCATAGAACAACAGATATACTAGCGTGTGCCTCCAGATTCATGAACTATACACTTTATATTCCATTTAACCGCTTTCTTAATAGTTTTGAGAATCTGCTGGAATAATATGTGTTTATGACAGAGGTCTGTGGCTTTTGATCACAAGAAAGCTGTTGATCCAGCTGAACAGACCACGACAGTAAACAGAGCCATTCTTTTTGTGATTCTGTGTAACAGTTTTTTCTCCGAGCGTAGCTGGGGGTGGGTAGGAAGTATAGATTTGATTTGGAAAAATATAGAGATTGGTTTCTGTCTTCTGATGTAAATATGTTGGGAAAAAAAGCTGTCTCTTTTGTTTCAAAACAAGCGGTTAACTTAAGAGGTGGGCTTTTTTGTGGTTTGGGTTTTTTTTGCCTCACACACAGGTACAGCATCTTACTTTTTTTTTTTTTTCCAAATCTTATCTTTCCATGCAAATCCCAGGACTTTACATCAGTTATAACTAAATGTAGATGCTATGCTGAGTTAAAATCCATTTGCCAGCTGGATGACACACACAGAAAATTCTTAAGGCCATTACAGCTGTTCAGGTGATTAATCAGAACAACCTCAGTACTGGCCCACATAAGCATCTGCACAAAAGACAGAGCCTTGTTCATTGACAAGAGAAAAAAATCTGAGGTTTCTGCTTTTTAAAATGTATGATTGGTTCAATAGGCAATTAAAATTGCAATCTGAGAAAATGTTTTTTTCAGAGGCCTGATTCTCAGAGTGGGAATTTCTTCCTTATTAAGGAGGAAGGAGTTGCATTTTGGATTTACAGCCCAAGCCTTTAGTAAAACCAAACCCAGTTAGATATGAGACTTGACATCAAGTCACCTGGTAAAGAACTCCCATCATTTTGCTACTGGCTTATCTCCACATGACAGGGGCTGTGTGGTAGGCTAGATCTTCATCTCAAATCTGAAAAGAGTTGTCAAGACTTTGCCCACATCCTTAGGACGCATCTGACGTCACTTCCCCTGCCACCCCTAACTGATGTCTAGAAGACGTCCATATCTTATCTGCAGCATACTTAGCCTGCAGTGAAGGACAGATCACGTACCATGAGTCTATACATCTGTGAAATGAGGCAAAAGTCCCCTGTCAACATTTCTACTCCTCACACGCCTGGAGGCACACACTCAACAGTGGGGCTCAGCAGCTCTGGAAGGTGCACCAGCTGCTCTTGTAGTCCCCAGAC
This sequence comes from Ibidorhyncha struthersii, assembly GCA_013398815.1. Taxonomy (NCBI): domain Eukaryota; kingdom Metazoa; phylum Chordata; class Aves; order Charadriiformes; family Charadriidae; genus Ibidorhyncha; species Ibidorhyncha struthersii. Next base: position 132,368 of record VZSZ01005542.1, read on the forward strand.
TTGGGCTTTGCTCTCGCAGCAGGACAGTAGATCCTGGGAAAGTGCTGAGTAATCCCTCTTTCTTATGCAAAAGCCCCAAGCATGTGGTGTTGCTCTCAGGCATATTGGTCAGACAGTAGCAGGTCAGATGATGATTGTGTCAGTTGAGGGTACAAAGCATCCTAGACTATGTCTGGACTTCAGAGAAATAATGATGGTACCAGCGCTCCCCAAGTCCCAGGGCTTTCCACTAAGTGAAACCACCTGAAATACTTACTATCACCTTTGCTTTATTAACTGCAGACAAATAGGGCCTGTTAACAGAGCAGACAGAATCTGTTAATAGGACCCTTGGGTAACACTGGTTTGTCAGCCTACAGACGACCTTTCTAAAACAGAAATAGGCAGGGAGCTGAGCTCTGTAGTTTTCCTGCATTTGGTAAAGAGCTGAAAGAAAGAAGGCTATAAAGGAGAGAGGAGAGAAAAATCCAGCTGTTAGTATTTTTTAAAGGCTTTATTTAGATGGAGTTTTGCCGTCTATGCCCTCGTCTTTGTACCAAGCGCAGAGCACTAGGATTACTTTACTGCATCCAATACGCCGGACGGTACTGACGGCTGTATGCTTTGGGCCAAGGTAGTAACACCACCACTGACTCTTAGGGCCAGAAAAAAATCAATGTTCAAAATATGTTTTTGCTGGTGTAACGGAAAGTATTTGAGTTGTTTCTGCCAGCACAGCTGTGCTGGTCACAGCAACCACTTGTCCCTGAATAACACAGCCATGCTGGGAGTGCAAATGGGCAAGCCTGCCCCCGGTCTAACTTTTGCACAGAACCTGCCCCCCACAAGTCATGTGCACATATAAAACATTTCACTCATAATTCTTGTAGCTAAACTACAACATGGATCACTATAAGCAGACTTCCTTTAAAATAAAATGCATTTCACTTCAGGATATTGCTTTAGGGTTATTGCTTTAACCTACCAGGCTTCACAACAGCCCATCAGGTTGTTCCTGAAAGTACTGTTAGATTTGTGTTAAAGATAAACAGGACTGAAGAGACAGACAGAGCCAAAAGGCACAGAGTAATTAGCCCTTGTCTAAGGTCATGCTGAGGGAGTCAGGGAAATTCGGGGAGGTTAAGGGCTCTGACCCCCCCAAAAAACAGTCTCTAGGCAATACTGTAAAAAGCAGTTTTTCCTTCTAACTGCAAAATTTTCATCTATATCTGCCAATAAATTCTTCAGTTTCTGCTCCATTCATTCCTATAGCCCAAGGTTTTTACACACTGACTAGCTCCCCCGTAACCATTTCCCTCGAAATCCTGGGACAAATTCCAGCTTTTCTTTGAGTTTTCATTGATAGAATTGATCACACATTTAAAGAACAGAAGGCAACAACAAAGCCTCCAGCCAAGCAAACAAACCCCCAAATCTGGGGGGAATCTTATTTCAACACAAACGCTTGCTATTTTTTTCCCTCTGCATGCTGCAATTCACTTAGGAGCCAATTAATTGCATGAATAGTTTTTAGTTTGCTATTCTCTTGCTCATTTGCTTATGACTCATATACTTGAAAGAACTGCAGTTACCATAATTTCACAGTTATGTGTATCTGGCTTATATCACGCATTTAATTGAAGGGAAAAGACAAAAACTGCTAATGAAATTACGAGCCTCCTAGTTTGTGTGTGAGGAGGTTGTTTTCTTCCCCTCTCTCCATTAGTGATGACATACCAGTCAAACAACTGAAAACAGGTTTTTGTAATTTCTGAAAGATGCAATTGCAAATTAGAAGTAATACTTTATTTCTTTAATAATAGTTTGTAAAGATTGATAGAAGATTTTAAATAATATTTTGTAAAGATTAATACAAGATTGCATCTTGTATTACATTTTCAGTCCATCTCTGTACACACGGCATGGCATGGAAAATCTGCAACGGTAGTGTATTTTTTTAATTGCCAACGAATGATAAGGCTGATGAACAAGATGAAATCTAATCTGTTAGTGCCTCATTTTCCAAAAACACCTGACTTTGTACAATCCTTTGAATTGGCTTTTCTCTCCTCTTAACCAAAGGGTTAATGGGAGAAGTTGATTAGGGGAATGAAAATAAAACTTTCATAGGCTTGTAAAGGGAGTCCCTTTGAACTAGTCCTGTTAAGTTAGTGGTGTCCAGTCAACTGCAGAGATATGGATGTGACCTGCTGTTCAGACTCCAGTGAGCAGCGTGGTAATGAAATAACACCCCTGACCTGCCACGGCCCCCCTGGTTCAGGCTCCTTTAATCAACGCGATTCATTTCTCCCTTGCTGGCTTGCTGTCACTGGTAGCGGATGTAAACCGAACAGGGGTTGTGCGTGGCAGGGGTGGTGTCCCCCCGAGACGCTACAATCTCTTATTGGGAATACCACAGCCTTAGTGAAATGTCAAGCACCTGCCTAAAAGCCTCAATTTCCTGCTTAATAACTGCAGCGATAGAGAAGATGGAGCTTGTGCGCAGTCGACCAGAGGCATTGCAACAAGAGAAAACAAAATCATCATCGAGGGCTTAGAAACACATCACTCAATAACTCTTTGTACTTCCAGGAAAAAAAACCCAAAACATATTCTGGCTGGCTGTTTAAAAAGGTGTGCTTCCAAAGCATATATTGAACATGCTTAAGAAGCCATAGTCGAATAAAAAACGCCAAGCCTTACAGAGATGTAAGTTCTATGCAGCAATGCAGCAGAGTCTCCAGTCAGAGAATGAACAAATTTACGGAAAAGAATGATATATTTTTATAATTAACTAAATCAAATTATGTTGACCTATGTAGCACTACTGCTCCCTCTCCCCCCCCCCCCTTACTGAGAAACACATTTTTCTTGATAAAAGACTTGAGTTTGTTTGTCCTAATTTTTGTTTTTCTACAACCCACAAAAAAGCCTAAACATTAATTTCCTTATTTCAGTGACTGAAATGTCCTTGTCTGACCTTAGTTTAGAAATCAGGATAGTGGGGGAAAATATTAGCTACATCTGTTAAGAAAAATAGAGAAATTGATGTCACATCTGTATTGTTTTAGTCCCACTGAAGATATCCTCTTCTCCATAAAAAACAGGGGCTTTTAAAATGCTTCTTAGTCAGATTAAAAACATCTCTAGTACAAAAGTCCCCCACAAAAAACTTCCTATCAGTAAGTTAACTTTTTAATCACAAAGAGTTATTATTTAAAAAGAAAAAAAAAGGTTAAGTGCTTTTCAAAGCAAAGTGCAAACGGGGTATCTATCTCTCTGCAATTAGAAGAAAACGACCTATTTATTTAGGAACATAAGACAAGAAGAAACACTGCAAACAGAGAGTGAAAGCTGCACTGTAGTTCCTACATAGGACACGCTGGAGGTACAACGCTGCTGCTTCGGCCATCCGAGCACCATTCCCTGTCTACTTTGTTCTTTGTCAGCGGAGAGAAAGATAAACCACAGTAACCTTCCACCTTCTGTGGGGGAACTGGAGTGTGGCAGTTGTGCGAAGGCCTTGCTTCCCAGCTGCGATCAACCTGAAAATCGCCTTATTTATCTGAGGTAACTATCAGTAGTCGGCATTGGACCAGACTTCAAAACAGTCCCTCTTATCTGAGCCCAGCTGTCACCGAAATAAACAACCTATGAGGGAAGCAGCAAATTAAAAGTTCTTTGTACAGAAGGAAAGTACAAGCAAACTGTATTTCACGGAGAGGGAAAGAAAGCTTCAAAACAATCTCATAAAAATTCCTCCATTTTACAGTTGGCCACGGCATGCAGGGAAATGTCATGAACTCAGCAGAGTTGAGGTGCTGGACTTGTGATAAGCAGCCATGAAATTTCTCCCTGTGGGACGCAGGGAAGGTTCTTGTTACTGAAAAGAAGACTATGGTTTTTGGTTAAGGGACTGCACACACAGCTCTTTTTCTGAGGTCTGTGATTTAGCTGCGGGTAGAGGCTCTGTGTCACTCATTGCAAAGCTGAGCTGGGACAGGGCGGAACCTCCCAGTGCCTCCAGGAGGGTACCTCTGTGAGGGGTATGTCTGTGAGGGACGCTGATGCTGCCAGCAGCCCGGTAAGATAAGCAGGCTCATTCTCAGGGCAGGTGGCGTGAGGTTTTTTTTGTAACTTACTTTCTTCCATTCTAGGAAACATCTGCAAGGAACCCTTACCTCATATTTTCCTTTCTTCTCCAAGGGCTCAGATTCAGTCTCTGCAGACATCGTAACTTTGTCCCCTAGAAGTTCCTCTAAGATGAAGACAGTTTCCCAGTTGCTATAGTGACGTGCTGGGAAAATATCTGAGTGCATGCTGTCACCAAAATAAACAACCTACGAGGGAAGCAGCAAATTAAAAGTTCGTTGTATATGAGGAAAACACAAGCAAACTATACTTCACAGAGAGAGAAAAAGAGCTTTAAAACAACCTAATAAAAATTCCTCCGTGTTTACAGTTGGCCATGACACACAGAGATCTTATTAATGTCACAGTCTGGGGTTTTATCTTCAACCAGGTCCGTAAGGACAAGGCTGGCCCTGCACACCCTCCTGGCTCTCACCCTGCAGGGACATTGCACGGGGATGCCCGGCTGAGACCGGCATGCGGGACGCTGCTGAGATTTTTGACTGACAGAAAGAGCCTGCCAGGAAGCAGTGGAAAAGACTGCCAAGCAAACACACTAAACAACAGGGAATGAATTTTGGACAACTTTGGAAACAAGGGAGAACACGGAGCAACTCTCGGTGACTCAGAACTCTTCTGGGCCCAGGGGGGAGTTTATCCACTGGGGAAAATGTGCTCCCCCCATTTCCAGTGGCATTTTCACCCATCCAGACCTGTAATTCAAACAACGTGATCCTAGTTTTCATTGATGCCACCTTTTAATCTATTTGATCTGTTTCCTCAGGGAGATTGTTGATGACTGATGTTGATGACTGATGATAATCTGATTCTCCCCAAAGCTGCCGAAATGCATGACCATGCACACAGAATAAAACGTCTAGAAAGTTTACATATTCTACTAATAAGGAGACTTATGTGCTGCTTTCAGTTCCAGACTGCAGTCTGTGAGACAACAGCAAGCATAACCAGAACAAAAAATTGTGACTGATCACATCAATAGCTTTAATGAGAGCTGCTCTGGAGAATTTTAGACTGAAATGGGGTATTTTCAGAAAGATTTACTCTCACTTATAACATACCTTGGGATCCAACTTGCCAGTCATCTTCTTCAGTAGTTCATAAAGCTGGATGGCGTTACCTTGGGAATACCAGCCAGGCTTGTCCAGCGACAGCAGAGCCTCCTGCTCCTCATCATTCTCTGAAATCACCAAGCAAAATCGCTTGCTGTTAGTGAGAGCAGCCCACGCTCCTGTATTCGTGAGACCTGTGAGAAGCTGCCTGTGCACAGCTTGGAGATCATGGTTTATGCTGACATTAAAGCAGCTCCAGTGTCTGGCTCAAGTCCTGGTACAAGTCAAGGTGTCTGGTAGCCGGGGCTAGGCAGACCTTTGTCAGAAAAGCAGCAGCCAAACCTCATCTGCCAGGGCTAAAGAAGAGCTGAGGAATGAAAGCCACGAGCTTTGCCTCCCAGACACTGCAGCAGTGAAGGCAGGAAGCCACAGGGACCACACTCATGGAGGAGCTGCTACAGATCTAAGGTGAAACCATGAAATAAGACAGACTGTAAGAGACAGCATGTACCTTTCCCCACAGACAAATTACCTACCGCTTATAAACACTGATATAAATACAACAAAACAGACTGAGGTAGCTCTTACAGGCAACTGCCAGCCTTAGATCAGCACAAACAATGAGCAGTTCCAGTTATCATCCAGTCTTGAAGAAATGACGAGTGGACAATATTGCTGCAGGCGGTGTAATCCACATCGGCATATAGCCACACTGGGAGCTGTCAGTGAATTGGAGAAATCAGTAGAAGCTGAACCCCTTCCCCAACATCACCCAGCTGTGCCATAGGCTTCATTTCTAGCTGGTCCCAAAGCAGCTGGATCTGTCCTGGTGTCCACGCAACCTTATTGCTCATCCACATCCATGTGCTATTGCCAGATGAACTCCTTTTAGCTTCTTGCTGGAGCCAAAATACTACCCTTAGTGAACCGATAAACTAGAATTTCATCAGAAATATTAGTAGTGTCTTCTGTCTATTGAAGTGGTTAAACAAAAGGGTGATTTTGTTATTCAGTCTCAGTCAAACGTCTTATTTTTTATACTACAGAGGGGTTAGAAACCAATACAGTACTTTGATCGGACAGGTGTAACATCAGGACTTGATTTTCTCCTGCTTTATAGAATTTTTTTGAATACTTAAAACGTGTTAGGAAGAAGACTAAGACAGAGTAAACTTCATTTGGTTAGAGACTGCTGAAAGCTGGAATGCAAATTTTGGAGAACACTGCAATGACAAGACAGCTTTATGTTTAAGAGCCCTGAAGATGTACGTGGCGCAGTACATTGGTCCTTGAAAGAAATAAAAAAAGAAGCAAAAAGAAGGAAATAGGTATGTGGAGAGAGGCACTAAATCATTCTTTAATGTTATGAATCTAAGAATTTGAATAAAGACAGGATTTATTCTCAGACAAAACAATTCTACATTAAGGGTGTTTTATAAACTAGGAAAAAACACGGAAATTCAAAGTTGACACTAACAGTTCATGCAGACCTTGTGTGGAAATGTCTTTTCCCTTGTTCTTCAGAAACCTAGTGATAATACTAAGTATGATAGAATCCATTAAAAAATATTCATTTCCTGACTTTCAAAATATTTTTGACCAAACAACTTTTGATCAAACAAAAGTTGTCAAACTTCAGCAAATTTGTTTGATTTTCCCTGTATTTTTAGACATATTTGTAAGGCTGCCTGAACAACGACACACATTCTTCAGACAATCTGGACACAGAAAAAGAAACTTATGAAAACAACTCCTTTCAGCTGCTATCCAGAGTTTCTTCAAATTTGTGATGGTTTGTATAGGGTTGTATTGTCTCTCCGTTCAGTCAATTAGGAAAATATTAGAGAAAAATGGAGCTATTATGAGAGGGATTTTCAGAATCACAACATTGCAATTGTGAATAGGTGCCCTGTGTATTCCAGCAGCACCAGAAGGCTCCAGCAAAGAGCAAGACCTTGCTTTGCTGCCTCTGTGGAAAGGCATGAGGGGCAGTCCTGACTGAAAAAATTCACTCTAATTACAAGGTAGATGATCTCTCACTCTGTGAGATCTATTACTGTCACCCCTAGCAATGGGATTCATCTCACTTAACCTGATGCATCCGGAATTTAGGCTTCTAATTTACAGTTACAATCTGAACTAGTTGGCCAGGATCCCTTGGTAGGCAAAAGAGAGTGCGAGAAGCACTTTACAGAGGTGCCAGCTCTGGAGAAGGAAAGGATTGAATCAAGTTAGGAACTTTGCTTTTAGGCAGTGAAATGAAGGGAAATTTCAAAGCCTGGTATCCGTCTCTATGCTTGGAGGCAGCAAACAGCATTGAGATGTCTAATTCATTATGGCAACACCTTGATTTTGGAAAGCACTTCAGAAATCTGAGGAATTAGGAAAGGTCCTTGATAATATTTGAGTTGTAGGGTTATAGGGATAACGACTCTGAACTGGCAAACCTTCCCTCGAACCATCTCATATGGCCGCTTGTGCTCACACATCTAGGGGTGCCTGTGTCACTTTTATTACTTTTATTTCTGTATTCTGAAGTGGGAAGAAATTAATGGTGTTTCAGTTGCAGTATTTATTATATTATTTTATTTACGACATTAACGAGAACGGTTTCTAATCCACTTACACTGTCCCTGTGGCAAAATATTGTCAAGAAAATTATTCTTCAACGCTGGCTCTTAAGGCCTCTTGTAGTAGCTCTGCCATGTAAAAATTGATACACAACAACTTAAAACCCCATTAATGACACCATTGGCTCTGGCCATGTATTGTATCCTTCCGATAGCAGTTACATGACAGCACTGAAGCCATCTGCAAATTTCCTGCAAAAACGCTGCATAAATGTGATTATGGTATTATATATTTAAATATTCCAAGCCTGTCATTGGCTACACTCAGACAAGAGGAAAACCGCTGCTGACCTTCCTTCCACTTTGCTGTTACTGATTCGCAAAAGTTCATGCAAAGGTCAGAAATGTTATAAATATTCCTTCAGCAGGAAGCAACACACATATAGGCAGGGATACTAACGCTTCAGGGTCTTATAAGCCGGGAGGAAAAGAAGATGTCCTGACAATTTCAAACAGACTGGATAACCAAAAAGAATTTCTCAGATGATTTAGATAGAGCAACTTGCTTCCTTCTGAAGTCTAATATATCACTGCAACCCGGATTCCTGGCTGTAGACTGAAAACGTGCCATGACAAGAAAGGTAAAGGTAGCAAGCAAGTAAAACTAAAATAATTAAATCCAGAAAATCTATTAAAACACTCGCCCAAACCTCAACAGTGATTCAGAGCAGTTTTCCTGAGGGGAAGTTACTCTTCCTTTTTAAAAACAACAACAAAAGCTCGACTCATGCTGGGGCAATATTAATATTGCTGGAATGGCAATTTGCGTATTGGTGTGTCTAACAGCTTGGGAAATGTTTTCTGATTCAGAAACGTACTCCCATCACCATTAGCAGCTATGGTTTTTCAGATAAACCAATTCACTAACAAGACTCAATATCCTTTTTCTTGTGAGAATTTTCTTGCCTGCCTTTAAAAGTGCGCTGCAGGTTTATAACATGGGCTGAGGAACATCTGTTTTCATTCTGAATGAATATGCAAAAAGCAACCAGTGAAGCTTATTCCCATTTAAATGACAACTGATGGTAATTTACTTTGGCACAGAGTCGCTCCTTGGGAAAGACTCTGCACACGCTTGCTTACTGCCGTCTGCTTTGCTATCAGTTTATAGGTTATACCTGCCCAGATGGAAACCTAAACACAGGCACTGCTCAGGTTGTGTCCGCACTGCATGTTCAGCCCAGGGACCGAACCTGGAGCTCTGTCCCTGACCTGGCTGGCGTGTACACTGTTAAACCCCAGCCCGTGGGACCAGGCTCCCAGTGGGCAATCCCGAGGTTAAGAGAGAAGCTAAGAGGTGAGGGTGAATTTACGCTTCGACAGTTATTCACCTGTACGCAGACACACCTACACTGAGGACAATTTTCATCAGCTCCCCACCCCTGAGCCCACCATGCTGTGCCGCTCCTCCGGTTGGGAGCCCCATGGCCAGTGCTGGTTACGCACCGGGGCGAGGACTGGCGAGTGACTCACCCGAGAGTCCGAGGACACCTCACACCTACTTGACTGGGCAGAGAGGAGGGGACGAAAGCAACTCCAGGTGCCCAGAGGCCATGCCAGCCGAAGATGCGCTAGGTGTAACTGCGGTGTGTGTGCAGCCCCTTCTTCAGCCTTCCCATCTTTCTCCTGACACTTGCCTTTTGCTCGTTTCCATACAAATCGTTGGACCAGCTATTAGGGTTACTGATATCTTTTGTTCCTTTGAACTGTGCAGTGGAATAAAAGCACGGGGTGACTCTGTCGCTGCTCGTGCCGGTACCTGCTCCTGCCTCTCCCTCCCGATGGGCAGCTCTGGTGGGCTCTGACGGCACGTGGGTGCTCAGCGCAGATGGGCATGTGTGCTTGGCACACCGAAGCCCCGGTTACCGCCTCAGGGGGCTATTGTAAAACAAGTACGTCTTATGATCCACAACTATCATGCTGATATGCCTCTCTGCAATTTAAAATAATGTAATTTCAGGCCCCGAGGGCATTAATGTAAAAGCTGGGTTATGTTCCAGCCTGGCTTGCAAGCACAGTCTGATTCTAGATGGCATTTTGAGCTCACTTGAGAAACTCTCTTTTCCAGAAGGGGACTCAGGGCAGGAAACCAGAACGTTTTAAAGTCGAGACAAAGGGACCTGCATATGTAAAATCTTTCCGGTGGCTTCTTCCAGTTGTAAAGGTAATGAGATGGGATGATGCAAGCTGCAGAGCTCCCCTGTGGGCATGGTCTCCGTGAAGAAAGCAGGTACCGAGAAGCTTGCTGGGTGTAAAACTTCATACCCTATGGCACCCTTCTGTAGGGTAGTACCCCAAATTCCTATGTATAGGCCAACCACCTTTCCTGGGCGGTTTCCAGGGTTCATGCAGGTATTACTGTGTGTTTTGCCATCCCTGAATTACTTCTGTGCCCTGGAAGCAGCTGTGAAAACCATCTGCCTGACACATGCACCAGCGCCTGCCAGTCTCCAGTCTGACTGGATGACTGCAGGGAAGTGATAAGGAACAAATTATTCCCTTAGCACGATGTGCTGAAAGAAAAGGCTTAGGCTTCCCAAAGTGACTAGTGATTTTGGCCATCTCCATTTTTGGCTGTCCAATCTGATTCCCCTCCCCCACCCCCCACCCTCCCCCAAAAAAGCCTGAAGACCAGCTCCCCTTCCTGCCAGTGCACCATTCTGTCTTCTTTGGGGTGGCTTATGGTGGGTGAGACAAAGGCTGAACTAATCAAAGTAAAAATTCAGTTTTGAAAACTGGAACATGATTTTTAATTTTACATAAGCAGTGATACATCTTTCTTATGTTTAGCAATCCCAACACATACGTGCTCATGCATATATGGAGGGCTAAATAACAGTACTACTAAAAGCTGATAATACTCAAAAGAACACCATTCATAAAGCTGAGAAAAAAATGCAGATACCATCCTGTGAAAAAAATAAACTACTTCCTAATAATTCGTAAGTGTTAGCCAATGACTAACAATTCCTTTTCTCACAATGGACTTCTGTTCTTTCATTAATTTAAAAGGCCAGATAAGACCAAAGTATCTTTTCAAATTCCCCTGGGGATGTAACAACAGACTTCTTAGAGAAGAGAAATAAATTAAAAAAGAAAAAAACAAGCCCAACAACCCCAAAGTTCTACCTCTTTAGTTTTACTAAAACCTTTTCAGTTTTTATTAAAATCTGCCTTACTGCTTAATTGTGCCAAGTAACAGGCTATGTAAAGACATGGACAAAGTTTTATTTGTTTGTAAGAAAATCAGTATTTCCTTTAGAAAAATCAACAAGTAAGTTTCTTTAGGAAGTTTTGATTACTGTGTCACAGGAACTGAAAATAACAGCCCACTACAGATTTAGTAATTTGTTTCAAATCTGTCAAAGCATTAACTCTACACCTTCCCAGAACAGTCCGGCTGATGAACAAAGTGTTTCTATTTAAAACATTGATATGAGGAAATACGAGCAAGGCCTTTTTTCCTTGGAAAAGGAAAGTAACTTTTTGGAAAATGATTCATCTGCAAGTTCATTTTTAAATGCAGTTCATGAGCAGCTTTGGTGACGCTTTTTCCATAATTTTATTTAATTGTATTTATAACGCAGAGAACTTCAATTTTGGAAGGGTAAGGGAGACACAAATACAGAATTTCATTTCTTCCTTGCACATATTTTGTAAGGTTTTCTTTATGTTTGTTTGGGTTTTTTTTAATTATTATTTATTTAACTGGGATCTTGGAGAGGTACAAAATGGCAAGAAAAGAAATAAATATCCTCCCCAGAACAGTTTTATTCTGGATCGTGTTAGTTTTGTAAGAAGGCTCCAGAGCCTTATAAATAAGAAACTCCCAATATCCAGACAAATGTCCCCAAATAACCCTATCAATATTAATACCATAGGCATCCTACAGAGCCCTATATAATTATGGAAAGAAACAGGATTTTCCAGAAAGTATTTTGAATTCAAGTTCGGGGAGGTATGGTAATTGAGGAAAAAACTGACATAATAATTTTAGGAATATGCGCTTCAGTTCAAGCAACTGTCTATAACCTTTCTTACTAGGGCGTGCTTCACTGCTGTACAAAAATTTGAAGAGTGGATGGAAGCAGAAGTTGGAGGGAAGCACAGAAGATGAGATGAGGGCCACCAGTCAGTTCTGACCTAACCTGTCACTTCAGAAAAATGTTTCAGTTTTCATAATTAAAATAAAATTGAGACACCCAAAGCATCTTCTTTGCATTGTGCAGACTGTAATCTTTCAATTTATCCTAACCCTCTAAGTCTCTCCAGTAATTCCTACTGACATAAGGCATATTGCAATTTGCTTTTGGATCACACTCATCCCCGCTGAAAACTGACACTGCAGTGTAGTGCGGAAAAACTTCCTGCCATCATTTACTTTGGCCACAGACATTAAAAAAAAAGAACAAAAAAAAGAACAAAAGTTCTTTAATCTTAAGTTACAGAAAGACTAGAGAATTATTTTCCCTGTATCTTAATACTTCAGGTATAAAATATGTACAAAACCAGAATACACAATTTGATTCTGAAGAAATGTATCTCCATAAAGCAATATATGGACCCTGCTGCAAGAAGCCTTTGTTTTTTGTTTTTTTCAGTTCCCTAAAATATGTTATTTCAAAGGGCATAATAATTGCGAAATAGACAGGAGCACGCACAGTTATTGCACATACTCATTCTCCTGGAATACACAATGACACTTTCAGTAACTTTTATTAGAAAACTACTTATACAGCCAAGTTGAGTTATGATTTATAAGAAAGCTCCATTCTTTTTTCCTAACTTATTACACTACCTCAAATCTCTACTTTAATTTTATTGATGAATTCTCTCTGAAGTTCCAGTTCTCCAATTATCAGCTGCCTCTGAAACACAAAGCTTTACATCAACCTTTAAAGAATAACTTAAGATTCAAGATTCCACAAGTAAAAAATGAAATTTAGGAATTAAAAATAAATAAATAAATCCACCCAGCCTTCTGCCTGTTAATAACTGTATAAGCATTCTGTAGCTGCAGATAGTGGTTATTAATACCTTGCTCAGACTGCCCCTCTGACTCAGTAATTAAAAAAGAAGAACAAGAACCCCACCTCAACCCACAACAGTTCCTTTGGCGCAGTGCTGCTGCTGAGCCGGGAGAGCGCAGGGGCCCGGCCACTGGAGCCCCGGCGTCTCCTTGCTGCTCTGTGGAGGTTAAAAAGCTCAAACATTCTGTTTCCACTCTGAAAAGGAGAACGTTCTCAAAAGAAAAAAAAAAAAAAAAAAAAAAGAGCAAGAACTTGAAAACGGCGTATTCTCTCAGTGTTTCACAGGTATCCTGCTATTTATATATTGGTAAATATGCTCATTCCCAATATTTCTAAACTAAACTGTATGCCTTAGAATAATCAATTTTTTATGGAAACAAAAGCTAACATTCAAGAATACTGAGAGAGGGGTTCTGGCTGCTGTTGAGCCATGGCTTGTTTTTATCACATGTTAGAAGAGAAGCATTACATTATACACTTAAAAATCATACCAATATTAAAACTATTTGAATACGGCTGGCAGGGAAGAGACTACCTTGGCATTGCTTTGTATATGTACTAAATTGTGACTATTTTTATATGTTTTTAATAATACTTAGCACTTCAAGTAATAATAAAAGAAAAAAATTCTTTGATTACAATCAGAACATAATGGAATTAAAGTGTTGAGGACTATTTTCTAACAGAAAATGTAGAAACTGCCACTAATAGTTTAAAATCATAGATATGACAGAATATCAAGCATACCAAAAAAGAATAAAATATCAAAACAATCACAGTGGTCGTTCCTGTTCAGTAGCAAAGAGACTTTTTTTTTCCCCCTGATATATTTTCTGCCTTATATTTTGTTCCCTTTGCTTAAGAAAATGTTCAAGAAGCACCAAAAGAGATTTCAAGACCTAACACTGATTTTAGCTTCAAAGAATCTCCTCTTGGAGACATATCTCTGTATCGTAAATGAATCCCAATGGGGATTTTGCAATTTTATTGCAGTAAGGATGCTTTAGATGCTTTTACTATATTCTCTACTTCATTTTATACTATTACTATCCCTTCTAGAAAAATCAAAAAACCCTTAAAAAAACTGGGGTTGTGCAGTGTGCCCCCTTGCCGTGAGAAATGCACACATTAAGGTCCATAACAGAAAACCTTTAATAGAAAGAAAATTGTTTGGAGTTGCGCTGGTGATTAATTAGGTGGCGCTACGCCAAGTTACAGCGAAACAGGAGAAAAAGGAGAACGTACACTAGGAAACGTGCCCAGCCCACGGGTGTGCTGGAGCGTGGGCCAGCTGGGGAGCCGGATGGCCAAGCCACAGGCGGCTCCTTGAGCGTGTGCCTTGCCCAAGAGGTGTGGGCAGCCGTGCCCGAGGGTGTCCTTGGGATGGGTGCTCATCCTTGGGGCGCAGCGGGGGAAAAGCATCCTAATGCAGCCAGTGTTTGGGAGATCGTGGTCGGCTGCACAGGGGGAGGATGGTGCACTCATGGTTTGGTCTGGATTAGTTTGGCTTTTGGGACAGGGGGTCATCAGTTCCGCCACAGACTTCCTAACTGACATCAGGCACTTCCTATGTAAATAGAAGCTCCCATATATCAGAAGTCTTATGACTGTAAATATATTAAGGTTCATGAAGTATTTCGGTACAGTGGCAACAATATCCATCTAAATGGCTCAGGAGGGCAAAGTGAGATGAAGACGCAGGAGGCAGAACTGGAGTTATGCAGACTCTGGATAAAAGAACAAGCAAGTGCGCTGTGATGTTGCTCAGGCCATGAATGTGGAGATGAGGGACTGTGGGAAAACTTCTCTTGAGGGCTAGAGAAACTAAGAAATATTTTCATCTTCTCTCCATTCCTCTGTGCCTCTTTTGCCCCTCTGCAGCTCCTGTCTACCTAGGGTGCGCCCACCAAGCTCTCTGTTGGGATGACTTGTGGCAGATGGGAAGCAGAAAGGAGGGATAAGGCATGTTCATGTGACAAAAGACAGAGAGGGGACAGCAAGTTCAGTCTTGAGGTCTGGGGACAATTTCATGGCCCTGTGGACCACCATTATGGATGAATTCAAAGGAGGGACAAAGAACGTGACAGGGTTAGAACAACTGCCAGAGATTTTGGATGTTTTTTAAGGTCTGCTATGGGGCCAGGTGTGTCAGGGAACACCAGAACGAAAAAAATCAAGAAACCCTGTTCCTACCAGACCTGTTGGGATATAGTAGAACTTCATATTTAACAAACAAAATGAAAAGCATTAGGAAATTAATGTTCTAACAAAGAGGAAAACTTTTTATGTGTGGAACAGTCACTGTAAATCCCAGAACAATGTAACTGGGCTGGAGATGGCAAGGAAATGAGTAGTAATGAGTTTTCTGAAGAAGTAAAAATTATCCCCGTGACACTTCCTATAATACTTTTCCAGTTCCTTATCTGTGCGTTTCGTGTGGTTTGCAAAACCACTTAGTCTCTGCATGAAAACGCACTTTACCTTGTTTCTCAGAACCAAGAGCGTTGTGCCAGATCTCCGTATGCAGGAATTTCAGATAAAATCTCTTGCTACTATTATTCCAGAAAAAAAAAAAATCATCTTGGAAGGCTCAGCCTTAGTCTGGCAGTATCACAGAGACACCTGGGATCTGTGGACAGTAATAATATATACAGTGGTTTCACAGCAGATAAGAATCAGGTTAGAATGAACGTGTTTACTAATGAAGAGAAAAAGTCCTGGGGTCACTAACTCTACCTAGAAAAACATGCAACACACACATTGAAGTTTAAGACATCTGGAGTCCTATGTGAATAATAAAGAAAGACTGAAGAACAAAGAGATGAGGAAGAAGCTGGTAGATAACTTTTACCTTTTCTTGAGCTTTCAGCTTCCAAGAATTAACTCCCTTCTGAACATCAGCTGCAGAGTACTTGCTAACATCTAAACAACACAGTCTCCCACGATCGCTTGCCAGCCAAGAAATGTCCAGTTTTGTGTTCTCTGACCTTTTATTTCCCTGTATTGGGTGAGAGAGAGGCAGAGCTGCTCCTGAACTAGGTAACTCTCTGCCCACCTGAGCGTTTCCCCGTGCACAATAAATCCACACCTACTATTTGTTGCAGCTCTCCTCTGCCACTTACTGCTTTGCAGTTCTCCCAGGTGCTTCAGAAACATGAGGTATGTAGAAACTGGGAAATTGAGGCAGAGATTTGCTATCTTACCAAAGTGAACCACATCTCAGCACCGGCTTTGGTCATGATTCCTCCTCGTTTTCCCAGCTCACTTCTAGGGCTTCCTAACCAGCTCCTTTCACTACTTGCTTCCAATAGCAGATCTGATGCCTGTAGTACAAAAATAACATGCACTTTCTGCGAAAAACAATTCTACAGACTAACCTTAATAAAAGCTTGACATTTTGGAAGAACACACAAGAGAACTCTAAAGCTCCTTAATGAAAACCAGCAATACAGATTCATGGAAACTATGCTGAAGGGAAGCTTTCTGCAGTGGTTGCCAGCCCTTGTTCTGCCAGGAATGTACCATACACAACTCTATTTTTGCTTTACTACAAACTGCCTCAATCCCAATTTCCAGATTAATTAAAAATCAGATCACAAGGTAATTCTTTATGAAATTCTCTGTCCAATCATCCACTTATTTTTGAATCCGATAGATGATGCCAATTAAACAGATAAGATGAATAAGCCCCCCCCAGTTCTATCATGTATCGCTTACACATGTGATCTATCCAAATAACGATTTTTCCCTGCAAAGTCATACTGATAAGTTCCCCCATGGCACAGGTAATCTTTCTTCCAGAAATTCCTTGTGGATTTTGACAGCTGTTTAAGAACTATAATGTGAAGTTTAAGCTAAATGTCCACCAACCCTAATTCACACAGGTTTGCACTGAACCTTACTGGAGTGGTAAAGTTTACGAACTTGTTTTGATCCACCCCGCAGGCAGCCAGACCTTGGAACAGACCTGCACAGATTACAGCTTTCTACTCAGCAGGCAGCCTGGTTCTATTCAGTTGCTAACATACTGCTGCATCGAGACTTTTGAGATGCCCTAAGGTCCTCCAGCACCTTAGTCCAGTTGTACCAAACGATAGATAGCCAGAGTACTTTCTATACACTGTGGTTTCTGTATCCATTCCTGGTACTTATTTACTTCAAAATAGATCTCTGTGATTTGGTATGGCATCACCTTTACAATGTAGTCGAGAGTCAATTTTTGTTTAAGACAGAGGCTTGCAACTCATTGTTAAAAATCAGCTTCTGAAAACTATCCATTTCCCTGATACAGGTTTGGCAAGAAGAGAAGCCAGGTTTTGAACTACGCTACCAAGGGTGTAACATCCCACTTATGAACAGCAGTAGAGTCTGGTAATGATCTGCATGAGTTAATAAGCTTTCCAGTGGGACCTTTATTATTCCATGGACAAAATAAAATGTATCTGTTTAACCATCTTATATTAAAAATGCACAAAACATATGAAAAGGAAATATGCATTCTCTTAATGGCAAAACAGCTGCTGACTTGTGCACGGTTTGTTTCCCTATTGCTCCTTTCAGTCTTTTGATATTTCCAATTTAGCTCTTCACCCTTAGTCATGGGCAGACACTCTTATGTGTGCTGGGAAATAGAATGAAGGTGAAAAGAAATATTTCATATAATCAGAAGCAATATTAAAAAAAAAAAGTCTAGTCTAGAATTCTGGATATTGAATTATCAGTATAAATAATTGCTAGACATTCTTCAGGTATTATGTTATACTAATCTGAGCTCCCATGTATCCAATGTAAAGGAGCCACAGACTACTTGATCATTAAGACTACATCTTAATATTCTCTTCAATAAATTAAATTAAGTGAACTTACGTGTCCCTCAGATGCAATTCCTTAGCCAGCCCTTTCAAACTTTCTGCATTTCTATGCTGAATATTTCTATAAACATGAGAACTGAAGGCATTATTTCAGAACGGGTCCTGCTAATGCTGCACCGAGAGTTAGCGTTGGAAGTCTTGCTCATGTATGGAAGATGTGCATTTGTTTTTGTCTTCCACATAGAATTGGTTCTTCACTTCCAGTGTGAAATCTTCCATAAATCCCAAGTCTTTTTCAGCATCACACATTGTTAGAGTATTATCACACTGTAAATGTGATCTATGTTGAGTGCTGACTGCTTTGCTTCTAAATCTTGCATCGCGTTTGGCTGTGTTTTCTCAGAGACTATGGAGGAAAAAATCATCTCCTCTTAATAATCTTTTCATATGCTGGAGGGGAATTCCCTTAAGCGAGACAAGTCTGTTTGCTGAAGAGTTTTGTCTGGAACACAAACTGGTCATTTAGGTATTTTGGCTTTAGTTTTGAAAACACAGACTAGGATATGGCAATTCACGTTCTGTGGGGACTCACTACAGAGCGAGGATGGGGTAGACAGGCCTTTAGCAGCTCATTCTGCTGTAAAAACAAGCTGCATTTTTTTGATTAATTTGGCTTCCTAAATGTGGGAGCTTTCATGCCTTATCTCTCTGATACTGCATCCAAATCAGACTGTATCATGGTTCCATTCTCTGCTAATAGCCTGAAATAAAAGAAAATAAAATAGCAACCACAGAAGGCGATTATAAAACTATGGCTGAGGATTTTCTATAGATCTTGACTTTTAATGACCTCCCAGTCACAGAGCGTACATGTTTAAATGTAATTATGTATAGCTTCTATATTTAACTTGCTTTATCTGCAGTTTATATAGTTACTAAATGCTGTTAAAATAACAACAAGTTTTTAAATCCTGATGTCACCTCTTCGGCAACCGTATTTAAAGCATCATCATGACTTACAGATCTTGTGACCTATTTCACAGAAATAGGTTATTTGATAAACTTTTTCTAAGTACACAGACTTGGAAAACCTAAAATAATTCACCATATTAAGAAGGCATGTGACATGCTTCTCTATGAAGACTCTTCCACTAAAATTAAACATAAACATGACTTGATTACCAAAACCAATTTTAAGAAATCATTCATATGGAACTGTCTTCCAAAACAATCAATTACTCTAGCTTATTGCTTTCAATAATTTGAAATAATTACTGAATAATTATTGGCTAATTTGAACAATTTCAGTATAGAACCCATGAAGTTCGTAGGTCCAGTTCCTTGAACTTATAAAGGATATATCACTAAACCATGAAAAGTAAATCCAGCAGAATTAATTGCAATTACATTTTCTTAATTTCCCCATTACGGTAAATCTTTGGAAAGGGCTAAAAGGATTTTCACAGTTAAGACTCTCATGGAGTCCTTCTGCCAACTAAGTTTACAGTTCTTCACTGCTCTGGACTAGGACATTAGAAATCTTAGTTAAATATGCAGATTTGTCACAGATGGTGATATGGTTATGGGTAAGTCATTCAATCTCTTGGTTTCTTGGCTCTAAGAGAAAAGCCAGTGCTTTCGTTTTTCTACCATTTGTTTAGCTGGTCTGTCTGTGGGCTCCTTGAAGACAGAAAGTGACTCTTATCATGTGCTTGCACAATACTTTAAAGAATCGGGGTTTGAGTTTTATCCAGGCCTTGAATACAATAACCAGGATTTTGCACTAGTGTTAGTTACTGTAACTCCTTTTGAAAATGAAAACACACTTTCCATACACAAAGAATTCTGGTTTTGGAGTACTTGGCAATTATGCTAAACATGTTTTCCAGTTTTAACAAAAGGAATATTGTTGGTATCATTCCTCTGAAAGCAGCAGCTTTAGCTTTCTTTGAACTAACTTTCTATCAGCTTTGTGCCAAACACGGTATTTAATATCAAAGGTAATCAGCTGAAGCAACCCCTGCTGTCTTTATACAGAAGCCCGTTGCAGTTTTTCACTGTTTTGATTTTTGGATGAACAACTTCGTATTCCTTTTATCCTCTGAGGTACTTTGAACACGATGCAAACATATAAAGGACTTGGCTCAACATATTTACTTTAATTTTTATTTCTAAAGAAGGATGGGCATAGGAGAATGTATCCACAGTTCAGCATTTATCTTGATACTCAGAAACAAAGAGGTGCCACACTTCAAAGACTATTTAATTTTTTTCTATTTTTTTCCTAATAAACAAGGAGTTGTTTATGAACAAGAGGGCAGTAATGGGGCCTGTCTTTCTATGAATTTGTGTCTTGCAGTTGGATTCACTGAATATCTAATAGGGTGTAAAGTCTCAAGGATGCTCTTCCAGTAGCTGGGTCATTTGTGGCCAGGCCCTCCTGGATGGATACGCTGATATCTAATCAGGGGTAAATTTACACCGCAGCCTTTCTCTAAGCTGGCAGTGACAGACCTGTTTTTTCCTCTCCAGCCTGTAGAGGCTATAGTATCTCTGAGGATTCTAGCCCACACTCAAATGAGGTTGAAATTACATTACTGATCAAATATGGTAGCCAAGGACTTTGAAAACTATCAGAAATAATCAAGCTTTTCGCCAACATTTTGCTATCATCTGTTAAAAATATATCATGTTTGTCTGTGAGTTTAACTGTCTTCTCTGCAAAAGGATGAGGGTACGTGCTGGCCCAACTTTATTTTGCTTTTTGTATCTGTTTTAAATGCTTTCACATAGCCCACCATGCTGAACATGTGCAAAAACAAAATCCAGACTGTTATTTTGACTATTAAGACTATGTTTATCGAACGTGAAATAAAATTTAACTCTTAGAAAAGAGGTCCTTAACTACAGTCTCCCATCTTACCTATCTCACGGCTTAATTACAAACATTGATGACACGATAGGAATGATCACCTCTGTACTCAAATGATTCCCAAACTGTTGATTTCAAACTACACACAGGTACTATCTAGCACACTTCAAAAAGATTAATTGGTAAATCCCTTTGATGACAAGGTAACATACACTGATTTTTTACATATTTGTCTACATAAATAACATTGGGAAACCACTAATCCCTGAGACAGATGTTTACACTGTCAGAAAAAATCTGTTGAGTGGTTGATATCTGTGCAAACGCACTACATGAAGTGGAATAGTTTTGGACTAAGATAATTTAAACAAAGGATGGGAGGTGAAACAGTCGGCCAAGGAGACTGACGTTGCAGATTTTTGGAAACATCCTCTAAGCTTCTTTGCTGGATGATGAATATCTGTATGAAAACAAACCTTGTTACATGAGATTAAATTTGTTTGCATGCGTGTCCCACTGTCAGCCCCACTGGCCTACCCTAGGCTGCTTTTCAGAACATGGAATCAGGCATTGACCATGCTGCCAAAGAGGGTGTCATCTGATGGAATCATCTTTGTAGGGCACTTCCATAACCCTTATGGGTTTTCATAATAAAAAAACAAAAATGGTCAGGTTCTGTTACTGAATATGAAGATCTTCCTATATCATCACCTATGCCAATTAGTTGCTTAAAAAGAAACTCCTCTTTCTTCAGAAACAATGGATAAAATGAAAATCTCTAGCTGAGATAAGAGCAGGAAATTATTTCTCATTGGTGGATTAGGTATAGAATCGGATACTTAATCCCTTAAAACAGTGGACCTCCTATGGCCAGCTACATACAGAACCTGTTTCGGATATTAAAGAGTTCAAGAGGCAACTCTTGATCTTAACATCATTATCTCATGATGTACAAAACAATCTGGTTTTGAAAACCAGAGAATAAAATGTGATTATTTATTAGTTATAACCCTTCTTTTTCTTTCACAAATAGCCAGAAAATACATGAAAAACAATGCCAATACACTATAAAGAACTGCTAAACAAGATTTCCTTGAAAATAATTGCATTGCTCTCACAGACTACATGGCACTGTGGGATGTTATAACACTATAAAGGCAATCATTTTAGAAGACATATGGGAAACAGTTATGGACTTTATTCCTCCTGAATAATGCAGTCTGCAGCCAGTGCAACCTTTATATTCCATTCTGTCACAAGCTCTCAGCAAATACGCATTATTATGTGGCCCCGCGCTATAGATATTTCCAGACAGGCTGATATGAAAAGGCACCATCTCCAGAAAAGTGGCAGTGAGCACAGTTGCATTAAATAAACACCCTGAGTCACTGGGGGCATAGATTACACAGGTCTCCTCTGTGTTGTTATTCCGCTCCTGTCTTCTGAGAAGAGGGAAAAGAGGCCCTTTGTGGGCTTCCCCCCAAAATGCCCAGGGAGCCTCTGGAAGGCAAGCTGGGAGCGCCAACCCGCACAGTACATGGGTAAATCAGTTTAAGGTATCCATTTGTCACGCGAGACTTATTTCAAAAGTCCTCCTTGAGGCAATGGTAGAAGTCAAAAAACAAAGACTTGAAATTCAGAAAACCCCACCACAGAGTGAAATCTCTCTCCTCTGTGTTTACACATGCTGGTCTGCTCTTACTCTGCCTCTTCCCGCGCTCTCCCTTCCCATCACCTGGCTCCCCAACCACTCTGATTAATCTGTGTCTCACACACATGCCCTGGAGCACTTCTGCATTTATGCCAGATTTTCCCTCCCGCCATCTCCTCTGCTGTTTGCAGGGGAAAGAGTGGGCATCCGAGGTTTCGTGTTCAGTGATAAAGGCGTACCAGGGATCCATGTCGAATGAAGGAAAAAAAAAAGTTCTATTTAATCCCAGCAATGACTTGTGGCTGAAGCAGTTCAGTACAGGCCAAATCTGTGGAAAATACAACAGCCTGCAAACTGAGGATCAAAACTCACACATTTGGGTAAGGATTCATAGGTGCAGCAAAAGACCAGGTTCCTGTTGGGACAGTGAGCTCTCTGCCAAATATCAAGTCTCTGCATAAAACCACCAATGATTGTGCTGTTGTATCTGTGACGAGTTAAAGGCTAAATCTAAAAATATTTTTAAATTCAAATTTGAATCTCTATTTAAATAGGAAGATGTGATGATCCAAAGCAACACAAGGTTGGTAAGAAGAGATGACTGGAACAACTAACAGGCAAAAAGAGGAGGCAAGCTCTCGGGAGTTTTAACCTCACAGGCTGATGTAAAAGAAAAAAAAAGTTTTTTCTTATCAAGGTGGCCTTCACTGTAGAGGTAGCAACTGAGATACCTATTACATAGCAATTATAGCAAATGAGCTATATTATAGACTCAATTCAACATGTTTTGTTTTTAAATTTAATCAGAATTTTCTAGAGATGGCATTTATGTTCTTCAAATAAGTGAACAATGCAAGCCAATTTAAGTGATATATTCCCTTGTAATGGTGAAATCTGTTTCAAAATTTCCACATTTTTTACAGATATTCTACAGTTTTACTAAAGGTCTTTAAAACATCTACTGGGTAGTATTTTGGTATTCTTCTGGTGGTAAAGACAGAAGTCTCAAACAAAAAGAATGACCTAAAAAGAAGTTATATGGCTTACAAATTTAACTTCCAGGAAAATTAAGGCACTCCCTTCCTTATCCCACTCCTCAGGCCTAAAAGGTCTTAGAATTAAATGCATAAAAATAGTTATATAGGATCAGCCCTGATTCTCCACCCAGTTCTGTATCCCATCTCTGGCAACAGTCAAGTCCAGATGTCGCAGAAGATGGAAGAAGAAAACTTAAACAGCAGATATGAGATCACCTCCTTCTTCTGAAGTCTTGCAGCCCCTCATAATCAAAGACAGTCTTCAGCCTAGAACTATGTCATTTTATATCATGTCCCCTTATTTTCTTTTCTAATTGGTCCTTTCAGTTTATAGCATTTTCCTGCAGTTTTAGAAGACTAGTGAGGAATGACTGGAGGAGGAAAAGAGCTTCTGCAGTGTACTGTTAAAATGGCAGTTACTAGAGAATTGTAAAAAATTGGAGTACTGAAAGAGTTTCCAAAACTGGGGGCTCTATCACGTAGCAGAGACACCATGAGCTGGACAGAAATTCAAGCGCAAGAATAAGGCAGAGAGAGCCTGGAAGCGCAATTGAAAGTGGGCTTTGAAAACATGAGATTCCCTGCAGAAGGAGAGCGGGTTTGTTTCTCTGGGCGTTGGACAAGAGCACACGATCTCACAGCAATATGGCATCCACTACCATTCCATATATAGGATTGTTTTTGGCCTGTACGTATATGTACACATATATATTAAGACATACATACACTCTTAAATATGCATTGTACATTCAGACACTGAACAATCAGCAACACATTTTCAGTTTATCAAAAAAACAGACCAAAAGGACAGTAACTGTTCCTGACCTGGAAATAAAAGACATAAAAGTCTTATTTAGGGCCAAGTGAGAATTCCCTGTGCATACAGACTTATAGGAGGCTTTCAGGGAATTTAGGGTTACCTTTAGCATTTCTATTTTAATTTTTCATTCTAACAAATATATTCGAAAATGATCAGAACTGGCAGTCAGGCTAGTAATTTGACAGACATTAACGAGTGATATGATGTGATAAAGAGAAAGCTCTGTTGTCAAATGCTACAGAAATCTTGGTATACTGCAGATTATCAGATGAGTCACAAGTGTATTTGCTATTCATATTCCTTCAAGTCCTTCACAGAATGATATATTATTTTAAGCTGGATGTAGTTGTTGAAAGCAAAGAAAATCCTACGTTCTCAACACACGATTTACACAAACATTTTTGACCTGATCCTTAGATCCAATAGCTCAAGATAGTATTAGTACTTTCAAGACCATTTAAAGAATTTCCCTGTGTAAAAGAAAATGTAAACTTGTGAATACAAGGAAACTATGGGGTATTTTATTATGGAGTAAAGTTGGTTTTGTATAGCAGTTTTCTCATAAACTATGTGCTTTGCTATGTAAGCTACCCCTAACTATAAAAACTGTTTTGCAAGATAAAAATAAATATAGCTGTTCTAAAACCTGGAGAGATACGTATAAACTGTTCCTCCATTTAACAGAATGGTACTTCAAAAGAAAATGATGCAAATTAAATAATTAATTATTATGTTTTCCAGTGCCCCAGTTCAGTAAAATGCAGTCACACGAATCTTTTAAAATTTCAAACAGTGTTTTGGTTGCTTTACATGACGCATGTCTTGAGACTCAAACGAAGCAGTGATGCATTTTTAATTGCACAATTAAAACAATTTTTCATGGTTTCTAAACAGATTAGTTTTAAAATTACTTCTTTACTGAAAAAGTAACTGCAGTAACTGCAGAGCAGTTATCCGATATCACATTTCTAGACAATGGCTTCTTTGTCATCTTGTCCGGTTTCTCATCCTTCTTCAAATGTTTACTGAATACAATCGGCTTTTTGAAATTATTCACTGAAAAGAATTTATCCTTCGCTTTAGTAAACTTCAAAACCTTTCCCTCAGTAAACCTGCAGCAAAAATCCTGTTATATATAAATAAAATTTAGCTCCAGTACATAATGCAACACTTGGGGTTCTTGAAATTAAGAACACATTCCATATTTTGTGCCTTAAGGCCATTTATAACACAATTCCCTGGGAATAGAAGGGAATATAGTATTAGGAATTTATTGTAATTCAGACCCATGGATGAAACTCAGCCCTGGAGAAATGGATAGGATTGATAAGCAGTTACTTCAGCTCATTTTCTGCAACAAATTTCTTCACAGAGCAAGCTTTGTTTCACTCACCGGAGCTTTTTCCCCTAAATTACTCTAACAAAAGTTCACTTTTTGTGCTTGAAGAAAATATTTGCTATGATGTCCACCTCATTTTTTTCCTATTTCAAAGTAAAAATAAGGAAATGTTGTCTCTTTGATATATTATGCCCAGTGCACTCAGAGAAGAGGTAACTGGGTGAAACCATCAGCGCCTCCCCTGAAGCTACATGTTTGTTGTGAGGAACATAGAGGGAGGGCAGAAAAAGATACATTATAAAAATACATTATTATTTCAGACATTTTCTCTTATTATTGTTCCTATTTTGATCGTTTAAACTTCATATACTCTTAAACAAGCTCTTCATTACTTCAAAACATGTCTCTAAAATGTGTAATTCTTTGCCTTGAATGTTCTGGTCGGTCTTTCAGAAGAAGCCAGTTACTGTCAATCCAATACAAATATATGAAAAAAATCCACTCACAGGCTAGTAGTTTCAGCAAATTATGTATCTGATGATTGCTTTAGTTACATTTGTGTCCCTTATCTATTTAGATAGTGAGGTCACCAGAACATAAACTACATTTTATTCTGTGTTAATAACGTATTCATGTAATGAGTGATCAGCCCTCACTTGAGCATCTTTGCAATGCGAAAATATAAAGTGAATGAAAACCAGTAGGTCAATAGGAGGACTCCAGGGAATGCTGTTCCTGTTTGAACGCATGAGAAAAAAAACAGCTTCATGAAAATCGGTTCTTACAATCTAATAATGTGATTAAGATAATGTTACACAATATCTCTCAATGGAGACAGTAATTTCAAGTCTTTTCCCTCTGTTCTGCCCTGTTTTGCACACAAAAAAACTTGTTGAAATATCTTGAAGCTTTCTGGCTGCCTATTAAATTTACTGAAACTGGCCAACAGGTTCAAAAGTTGCTGGCTGGATTACTGACAGAGGGACACAGCAGGATTTCCTTAGGAAGTCAGGCTAACCTGATTGTTTAAAAAATATCCAAAGTGAACTACATTTTATTTTCAATTTGCATTATATGAAACTAAATAAAATGCTTGCAAAACTGAGCAAGCATCTTTTATGTTTCTGCTTCCCCCACCCCATTTCATATAAATAGTTTCAATTTCCCTTCTGAGCTTATTTTTTCTCAGATTGTCAACTTTGCAGTTTTTTATTTGAACTAGTCCTTTAAAAATCACATTTAAGGTATTTCTCACTTATTTTTCCTATATAAATTGGAGAAACACTAAAATGCAGTTTCAATATATATTTCCGCTGCTCATTTTAGTTTTACTGTATAAGTTCCACAGGCAAAATTTCTTTTGGGCTGGAACAGCTGACTTTCCTGTCATAAAAGACTCAAATACAGTTCAATATATGCTGCCTTATGCTATTTTGGATATAAAATTAATTTTCAGGTAGCACTTAATCATAAGGGCATTTGCCAAAATATGGAAAAATTAACTGTCTTCAGGCATGTCACTATTGTTATTTGTAGTTCAATGAACACTGTTCTTATAAACCTCTTGTGTTACAACCTTAATTACCTAACGGACAACATTGCCAAACATTTCAGATTGTTTTAATTAAATTAATTGAGTACAGGGGCACTTCCTTTTCGCCTACTCTGTCATTATTTAGCCAAAGAACACACATTTAATTCTGTCAGATTTCCATCATAAATAATTCCCTTCAGCCTTGCAATTTTATTTGTACCGTTCTTTGAATTTCCTTTAAATTCTTGAAGTATTTCTGCTGTTTTTTCCCAGAACTAAATTTCATTTTCTGTGTATGACCTTGTCAGCACAATAAAAAGGATTCTTACTTTTTCATTAGTGATGCAATATCTGATCCCCAATGCCATTTTTAATTACTGTCACAGCTCTGCCTTTTCATTGTCCTCAGCACTGTAATCCTTAATTTCTCAGTGCTCCTCAGTCTTAAGATAATTTTTTACTAACATCTCTGGAAGAGTCTTGTGTAGAGTCTATCTTTCCCCCCAGTGCTGGATTTTCAAAATATGCCATCCAGTCCTCTTACTTTTATTTATCTTTTTTTTTTTTTTTTTTTTTTGCATAGAGGTAAGCAGATGAGAAGGGAGTCACAACTGCAACTTACCAAGAGTTCGGAAAGGTCTTTGGTTTGGGGTATGGGAGAAGAAACCAGGTTTCAAAGCATTTGTGATCACAATGTCAAAATACTCTTCAAAATCATTCCTAGAAAGTAAAAGAAATTGAGTTATTTAAACTAATAAATTAGCTAAGATGCCACTAAATACTCTTAAGAAAATAGCAAAACACTTCTTTAAGGCACTTTCTTCCGTCACTTTTTTCCTGATGCTTGTTCAGTGTCACTACTACCCTTCTCTTCCTGAGTCTGTCAAAAGTGAGAAGACAGCTGGCTGAGAACCCACAGTGCTGTACCTTCAGGATCACTCATTATTTGTAAAAAGATCTTTGGCTCAGAGTTTTTAAATCTCGGGGGAACATGTAACATGACATATTTTAATCTCAGGCAACAACATAGGCATAGACAAGTACAGAAAGGTGCAAACGAGGGATCTTCCTTATAAAGCAGAATATATGAAGTCAAGTGATGGGGTAGGAAGTAACTGAAGACTGAAAGCACTTAAATACAGGTGGTATCCATACTGTACATATGCACAGGCCTAATAGGTGTCTAAGCTGCCACTGTAGTCAACGGAGAACTAATTAACACAGCCAGTGAAGTCTAAAGGATGATTTCACATACTCTAAAGTTGAAATGCCACTTTGTTAGCTGAACCCTTTCTTCAGACTCCACTGGCTGCTCTAACTAAATCCCCGCTGGTTACAGGGAGGTTAGACACGTGGCTCACAAATAAACACCTACCAAGTACAAGTCTTAACCTGCCAGTTGAATCACACCACTAAATTCAGATTTTTCAAATATCATTAGGTCCGTGAAAATACAGATTAATATCTGAACTGTGGAAGTCCCATCAATTTAAATGGGACCGAATGTTTGAGCATGGCATGGAAGTGTGAATTATTTATATTTAGGTATTTTTAGAGACCAGTATGCAAGTCAGTAACATTACAAAGCCAATAGGAAAACCAGGCAACCCTGGGAAACATTCATGCCACCTGTCCTGCCATGAGATGGACTATTTCTGGAGGTGCCAGTTATTCCTACTCTAGTAAGGGTCTTTACTTTTGAGGAATCTATTAGACCTCACTTCTATTAAGCTGGAAACTATAGCAAGAGATAACAACAATAATGCCTACCTACAAGTTTAAAAGTTACTAAAATACAGAATTAGACTTAATTAGACTTAGCAGCAGAATTGCTGCTTAAAGAGTGGTTAGTTTTTATTACCAGAAAATGTAAACGTTCCCCATCTGTGACACATATTTTATTTTAGTAGAAATATTTCATTGCTTAGGTGACTGACTATAACATCTGAAAAATGATGGATACTCTTGCACAAAACAAAGGAGTCCCAGACGGCAAGTCGAGGATGGGTAGAGCCACTAAAAAATTATTGACAGAAGTTTACTGGAAGAAAACTAGCTAACCATGTCATTTTCAAGTAGTCTACATAAGCTCAAGATATCTCAATCTTAACTAAAAAACTGAATGCTCTCCCTATGAGCTTATCTTCAAGCTTTTATTTTGTGCTCTAAATTACATTCCACCCTTAAAATAGAATGTCTTTAACTTTCCTTCCTCTAATGGAATTTTAGCTTTGTCTATTTTTCTCCACTTGTGACCACATGTAAACTTCCACCATTTTAAAAGAACCAGTACCAAATATGACAATGGTGTGTTTTAAAAATTAGCTTTTGTGTAGAAGACTCCAGAAGCTGAGCAAACAGGCACGGCTCTCTGTCCTTAGGTGAAAAGTATCAGTAGAGGTAAACTTTTCAAATTAGCATACGGTGCAAATAATGCTTCTGCAGTTAAGTTAAGCTTGAACTTTCAAAGTAAAGCCAACACTTCAGGAGCACTAAGACGACTTGCGGGAACAGTGGCAAATGCTTTGTGTAAAAAATGTGAAACAGAATGAACGGAGTTTTCACAAGATTTGGTTAACTTTTTATTGATTTGTTGAAGAAAAAAAACCTATGTTTTGTGTCGAGAGGTTTTATCTGCGGCCATTTTGTATCATACTAAATCTCACGTACAAAGCTACTGATTTTATGAGAGCCTGTACCTTGTGTTACATTACTACGTAACATTATACATGATAAAATCTGTTCCAGTTACTGCTTGTGCTTGGCATTGTGGCCTGTGGTTACAGTTAATGGCTACGACAAAGGGTAGGATGTACCTTACATAGCTTTAGCCATCTAAAAATTACACACTGCATTCACAGCTAGTGGTCTACACCACAGACAGAGCCAATGGAGAAACATCCACGTTCTTAGAAGGCAATTCATCCCACTTATTTCAGACAGAATTCTATGGTACCGAATGAATTGCCAAGGCTGATGCCCAGTGTTTTCCCTCCACTAACCACAGAGGGAATCAAAACCACCAGTTTCCAAAAATTCCTAGCTTTTAGATGGCTACCATTCATGAAAAGGTGTGGTGGGTTGACACCAGGCACCCAGCAAGCTGCTCTATCACTCCTCCTCCTCAGCTGGACAGGGAAGAGAAAAGATAATGAAAGGCTCATGGGTCGAGATAAGGGCAGAGAAATCACTCAGCAATTACTGTCACAGGTAAAACAGACTCGACTTGGGGAAATTAATTTAATCTATTACCAACCAAATCAGAGGAGGATAATGAGAAAATAAAAACTAAATCTTAAAACACATTCCCCTACCCCTCTCTTCTTCTTGGGCTTAATTTTACTCCTGAATTCTCTACCTCCTCCCTCCAAGCGGGGCAGGGGAACAGGAAATGGGGGTTGTGGTCAGTTCATCACACGTTGTCTCTACTGCTCCTTCCTCCTCACAGTCTTCCCCTGCTCCAGCATGGGGTCTCTCCCATGGGAGACAGTCCTCCACAAACTTCTCCAATATGAGTCCTTCCCACGGGCTGCAGTTGTTCACGAACTGCTCCAGCATGGGTCCCTTCCACAGGGTGCAGTCGTTCAGGAACAGACTGCTCCACTGTGGGTCCTCCATGGGGTCACAAGTCCTGCCAGAAAACCTGCTCCAGCATGGGCTCCTCTCTCCATGGGACCACAGGTCCTGCCAAGAACCTGCCCCAGCACAGGCTTTTCACTGGTTCACAGCCTCCTTTGGGTATCCACCTGTTCTGGTGTGGGGTCCTCCATGGGCTGCAGGTGGATACCGTTAACCTGCACGGGCTGCAGGGGGACAGCCTGCCTCACCATGGTCTTCACCATGGGCTACAGGGGAATCTCTACCCTGGTGCCTGGATTACCTCCCCCACTCCTTCTTCACTGACCTTGCTGTCTGCGGAGCGGTTGCTCTCACATATTCTCACTCCTCTCTGACTGCTGCTGTTGCGCACCAGGTTTTTCCTCCTTAAATATGTTATCCCAGAAGCGCTAGCACCATTGGTGATTGGTCCAGCCTTGGCCAGCAGCGTCTCCGTCTTGGAGCCAGCTGGCATTGGCTCTGTCGGACACAGGGGAAGCTTCGAGCAGCTTCTCACAGAAGCCACTCTGTAGCCCCCCCTGCTACCAAAACCTTGCCATGCAAACCCAATACAAAAGGTGAAATGACACTCACTTTCAGTGACTATGTGATGATTGACTCATCTTTCGGTGTGCTCCTGCCAATGCCTAAATATTGTTAACTTGACATGCGTTCTCATGACAGATAAGACTGAAAAGTCACACCATGATGTTGCTACTTGTGTAAATGAACTTGCACTTGCTTCTGCAGGTTTACATGCCTTACACACTTACCCTAGCGATATGTGTGTGCTCTGGCTGGGAAACGGTCCTCATTTTATTTCAGAATGAGATTTTCACTTAGAATTCCTCTTTGCTTACCAAAATGTCTTTCAGTTAAGGACAGTTCGGGCAGATGAAGACAACTGGGATAGTTTGCTCTTGAAATGGTAAATTATACAGTTAAGCATGAATTTCCCAGCGCTGCTTTTATGCAGACAATAACTTCTTAGCCAAAAAGGTACTTCTTAAATAAAGTGCAAAAAAAGTTAATATTTAAAAGGTAAGGACGGATATTAGGAGTAAGAAGCTAAAATTTCACACACATCTCCACTGTCCATCTTTATCCTTAGGGTTTTTCTGATGTAATACTATGCAGTTCTGAACATCTCAGTATGATGATACTCATTAATTGAAAGGAGGGAAAGAAATTTCTAAAGGACTTTATAGACATAATTCATAAGGGTTGGTGTCACAAATAAAATGCCGTTAGCCTGGTCAAATTAAAGTTAAGGGCAGAGATAATAGGTGTGAACTGAGACTATATTCCAGTATCGCAAAAAGCAGCAGAGCGCCTTATTGTCTGATATAAGAGGTATGGGAAAACAAAAGCAATAAAAAGTTTAGAATTATTTTCAGAAAAGAAATACTTCAGTAACGTCTAATGGACAGTGGAGTACTCAGTTCTCCAGAAGATTTCTTGGAAGCCACATTGCATGAGTCACTGGAAAATATGCCCGCAATAAATACTGTAGAACTTCATACACTGATGTGGAAAGAGTGATCCAGTATCCTTCTAGCAGAACATCTCTTTTCTGTCCTTTGAAAGGCAACCAACCTGCTCTGTTACCTTGCTTACTGTCTTCCAGTAGAATCTCTACAGCTGCCTTAAACAGCTGAAACATTATTCACCAAGGAAAAGAAAGCCAAAATCTTTATATGTGGGCAAGAATTTAGGTTTATACCAAATTTTCATTGAGAAAACAACTAGACAGATCTACACAAAAGAGTTAACTCGCAGGCATCTTACTCACAAGGAGAATTGCTTTTTGTGAGGAGGTAGATTTTCCCCTCGAATGAGCAAGTGTAACGTCCATGCAAGGCAGTGAGCGCTGCCACTGCTGATGCTCCATTTAGCATTTAGCCCAGAGAGTACAAAAGAGAAGTGATACTAGCAAGACTGGGTTTGGAAGGTAGCTCTGTTTTTCACCTTACCTGTGCTTTTCTTACAGTGTTGCTGTATTCACTCTGCTGTGTCCCCGCATACCCAGACAGCCAAGGCTGGTTCGCATTGCACTACTTTGTTTCTTTGATTCATTTCTTGAATAGTCTCACCATGTCACCCACCTAGCTATTTGCATCACTGATGAATTCGTCTCTAGAGGTGTAGGTGATGGTTTTGCTGCATTTCACTGAATTTGATCTGATCAGTTGTGTTCTTAACATTACAGATGAAGAATAGCTGTTGTCACCAGCACCTGCAACCTCAACCAATTGCCAAGTGCAATCAACTACCTGTTTTATCTTTGCTGCTGTGATCTGTAAATGTACAGATCCAAATAATCCATAACACATACAGAAACTCAAATTAATTTCCCTATAGCTCAGGCTTATCTTCAGTTGCTGTCTGGCAGATATAATTTGAAATGGACATTGCACTTACCCAATAATATGTTCACACAGGAGCCTGCAATAGTCACTGTGAGAACTAGTAATTAATAGCAGAATCTTCCCAGCGCTCTTCAGTTGTTTCAGCCACTTTTTTACAGACTCGGGACATCTTTGTAAATATTTGTCTGGATGATTTTTCACTTCTGGGAAATACATCCCACAGTCTTCTAAAAAATTAAAACATAATTACATATTATCCAATCCTGCTCACAAACCACTTAATCCACACAACCAATATCCTTTTATGTGCAAACAATACAATTTTAAAAAGGCGAAGCAAAATTTAAAATTTTCCCCGTGTTGTAACTCAATATAAACCAAAAAAACAATCCAACCAAGAGGTTACACTGTAAATAAGTTTGTATGACTTTTTTCTTTTATTGAGGAATTTTCACAGTTGTTTTGTTTGATGCTCTTTTGCTTATAAGAGTATTACATAAATTATAGTTTATAGTCTTACACAGCAAATAATTACTTCCTGTTGCCTTTGCTCAATTTTTGGACACTCAATTTGTGATTTTAAAATAAATTTAATGTTTCGAAAATGGTAAGGACTTGAAATTCCCAGTAACATCAGCTCAGTTACTTCTGACACTTTAGGTTAGCATTGTTTGATTAATAACATCCATTTTAATATTTTTGCATTTTCACAACTACCCCTTTACCTACCTATGAAAGGTTGATAAAACAAACTGGCAAAGACTCACAGGTATGTGGAATACGAGGAACAGATGCAAAAAAACCCCCAAACTTAATTCCAATTCCAGCTTCAATAATGCTCTTTTTTGCACACTATAACAGCAATAGGATTTTGCAAATACACTTGGAATGTAAGATTTTAAAAAGTGTGCAATAACACTAAGTTGGCAGTAAAAGTTACCTATTCATTAAGGTCACCAATAAATATTCACCTTGTTATAGCCCATAGCTGCTGTACCAAGACATCAAATTAACATTAAACTTACATTTTTTTATCATTCCTATAATCTAAGACTACATATTTCCTTTGTGCTCAAACCCTCTATAACCAAAAATGTCAAGCTAGTTAAAGGTCTAAAAAGAAATATAATAATTGTAGAGACAGAAATGATACCAAGTATGTGGCTCTCATTCTGTGTGTGTTATAGTATAATGAACATCATCATAGAAGATTATTTTTCTTCTAGCATTTGTTCTATATGCAACTGTCTGTGGTCAACTTTGCTGAATGATTTAATAAATCCCAGACATTACTTAGCCTTCTGGTATGTGAGTAATGCTATTCTCTAGTTTGAAAAAATAAGATTTAAACCACTTGAACTTTAGCTATTTAATGAAAGAGAACATGTATGTTTGAAACAGTAGTATCAAAGAAAGACTTAAAGGTGCTAAACGTAACACTATTTCATAAATTACACGTTCAAACATCTACAGATGGGAGGAAAAAAAATCTCCCCAAAGATGTTTCGAACTGGCTGTTATCACTGCAACTAGACAAGAGGCAAAAATGTCTTATTCTGTGCTGTGAATTGACAGATTTCTTCCCAAAAGCTACAAAGTGGACCACTATATCTGAGGAAAGTCTCTCAAACAAAACCTCCCAACTCATAACCAGGTCACTACTCCAGTTCTTCATAGTATTTAGGTCAGGCTGTGTAAGAGCCTGTATCAGGGGAATATGAGCCTGTTCCTGCAGATAGCATTATGGGATGCCATGACATTTGCCTTGAGAGCTAGTCAAGACCAACGATTTTTTTTTTGATTAAACAAAGCAGATTTACAAAAGAAGGTTTCCTGTAGTGTTTTCCCTTCCTCTTTCCTGGGGTGTGAATATTGTTTGTGATGAGAAATATATTTTTTGGAAGCAGCAGCTGCATTATTTTTTTCAGTATTATCATTAGTAATTATATTTTATATGTTGTGCTATGACAAATTTTTCTTTTTTTGTTGTTTTGGAAAATGCCCAACATCACATGAGAATGAAGGGGGAGGGGGACACAAACAAAGCAGCCTTGGCACTAACTTTCACAGGTTCAAACAATTAAAAAAGAGATCTATCACTCTTTTTACTTAAGGTAAAACCATTCTTTGATGTGCAACTAATTTAAAGACTTTCAGTAAATGTAATCAACACCGTCTTTTTTTGTCCATACTGTGTGCAGTATCTGCTATGTGGTATCTATGATTTTTGGCCTTTGAGTTATATCTGCAGTGGAAAAGGTCAACAACTCTAGATTCAAGAAATGAGCTGAAAGAGACTGTTATTCTAGTTTTCTATCCAGACCCTTAAGCCAAACTGTTAATTGCAGACAAACAATGAATCAGTTCTTGACACTGGGATCTGAAGTTTGCCTCTGGGCTGTTTGCCATATCAGGCAGAGATACCTTAGAAGAACCCTCATTAAAGCATACTCTACTGTAATTAGGACAACATGGCCCAGGAAAGTAGAGTTTAACTTAATTCCTAACATATTATTGTATCTGGTGAAGACAGTTTGGTCAAATATATACTCGTACCTGTAAAGGGGTTTAACCACCAAAGCTTGCAAGATTTTACTGAAAGCCACCAAATAAAATAAAACCTAATAAAATAAAAGCTGAAAACCTTGCTTGTTATCCCAGGCCAAGAGCCAGTTCTGAGGAGGACAGCAGAGGCACAGGCACCTTTTTGGCCGAAAGGAGTTCTGGAAGTTTTAACATGTTATGGAGAAATAGCATCATGTCAAACCTTCACAATCAAATGAAATGATTTGACAGCGGGAAATGAAGCATTTTTTCCAAGGGTATTTATTTTATTTGTCATTACCACTATGCCATATGCTGCACTTTGTTTTTCTAAAGCAGGAAAACCATAAAAATAGTAAGAAAACCCTGTTGAGCACAAAGTCAGTGAGAAATCAGAAAAGAACTAATTTTACCAGAGCCAACAGAGGAAAGGAGAAAGTGAGTTAAAGGTAATGACTGATTTTATGCCACTGTCATACAGCTCTGTTCTTGAAAAGCAAACAAGTAATTCTTCAGACAAACACCATTACTGAGAAATAAGAAATGTCTCTAGCCTGCAGTACCTTCCTGATAACACTTATGGACCATCCAGGTTTCAAAATACTCTTAAAAATGGAACTATAAGCATGCGTTAGAGAAGCTTTGTTGGTCCACAAATTCACTGTTTGAAAATGGGGGACTTGCGGTTACCACCAGATCGACAACTGACAGCTATCTGTACACTGCCCAAAATAAAATCTGTACATTTTTACCTCTCTGTTTTACAAATATCACTTAACATATGCCTATATGGACATTGACCTGTATTAATGCGCACTCACAAATCAGTGAGAGCAAAACAACAATAAGAAAACAAATGTCCTACCTTTCACCTTGAATGTTTCTATTGTTTTCAGTTATCTGCATGCATGCCAAATCCTACACTAATAACCTCTGGCTCTTTGGCAGTGTGAACACTTTCTCAAAATATTAGAAAGCATTTCATAAAAAACTGGAAACAAGAAGACCGTGACAATCAACATAACAATCAACATATTTACCCCCTGTGATTGTATGAGAAAACTTAATCCAATGATGTGGAGCAGGAAAGTAAATGTCCAAGCATTTTATGCACAACTTTGTAATTTATTACATGTATGTTGCCACAGAGCAAATGCAGTTTTTCAGTTTCCATTCCTGTTAGTACATAACTTTCAGTTGATCTGAAATCTCTGAATTGCAGCCTGGGATAGCAAATTAGCAACTAGCCTCTGTAGGGATTTATAATCATCTTCCAAACACACTTTCAAAAATACTAATTGCCATTAAGTATCATTTAAGTATCCTTCCAGAAAAAAATATTTCCTTTTTAAGCAGAAGACAGAATATAAGTAACTAAAGTGAGTTGTCTAGAACCACCACACGTTGAAGTCCTGCCAGAGCCTCTTATCACATCTATGTCCTGCTGTATTTTCAAAGCAATATAATTTCCTCAATGTCTATTATCAGAGATTCCCTTAGCGTCCAGTTTGGGCTTAGTTTTTTCTTGTCTCACCCAACATTGTAATTCGATCATGATGTTCTTTGCATTGTCTTGCCTTACAGTTTAATTGCTTGCAACACAGCTGCGATAGCAAGTGTGATGGGAATTATATATAGCTGGAAATGCAGAACCTCCAGACCAAACTCAGAAAGAGCCTGTATACGCTTGCTGTGACTGGCAGAAGTCCTCCAGCACAGACAATAATCCAGTCTTTAAACCGACCGCCCTCCTCTACTACAGTCCCAAAATTACTTTATTGAAGTACGCAGTTTGATGTTCTCATGTAATACCTCTATCTGGGGAAAAACAGTAATTGTGGATTTCTCTTGTGCTCTTTATTACCGCACTTCTCCTTGGCAGGGTCAGTTTACACCCCACGGGCTCTGGAATCCTTTGGACTCAATGTCTGTAAATCCGCAGTGCCAGGACACTGCAGTTTTCATCCCTTAACTGTTATTTGGATTATAAAAAAGGCAAATGTTCAAGAGGCATGTTTCTGGCAAGGTTTCAGTCCAGAACTAAAACACAAGAACACAGTGTATTTTTCAGTATTGTCACTGCTTCTAAGGGGCACCTACTTGATTGAATTACAAAGAATTTATCCGCTATTTATACAATTTAGCTAAGCAGAGAGGTATGAGGCTAAAAAAAATCCCTACAATTCAGCCAAAAAAAATAAACTTTCAGCTGCCAATTTGTAGCTTGCATTTAGTGGCTTTAACAACTAACCATCTCTTACAATGAAAGTAGTATTTGGTAATGTGACTTTTCTCTCTTTTAAATTCAAAGGCAATTTGATAGCTTAGCTATCAATACCCATAGCCAGGTTCTCTGCAGCTCTGACGAGAGTAATAACGTATACTTATTCCCTAATTTTTGTCTGAATGCAGTCTTGTAGGTAACAGTTATTAATCTGATAAACAGAGTAGAGCTGCAATAAAGTGTTACTATCAACAATGATGTAGACAACTATATTCAGTCTATATTGCTTTCCACTGTAGTCTTACAGCACTTCAGGTTTTTAGAATGAACAAAGACACTTCTTTGACCATTGTTGTTGTCTTCTCTTGTCTAACTAAACATATCCAAGAACTAACATGACCATTCAACAGAAACATAAGAAAAATACATTAACTACAGAAGATTTTGCAAAAGAATTTACTTTTCATCTAATGAAAGCAAGTAGAGGAGAAAGGGGGTGATGGTTAAAGTTACATTAGACAAGTCATCTTTCATTTCCTTTCATTTAAGATCAAGTGTGTATTCTAGTAGGAGCAGCAGAAGCAAAACGAGAGAGAGAGGAAAGGAAATGCTAACATACAGCAAGATAAGAAAGCAGAGTGAAGCATGAAGCAGAGATGACCAGGCA
The DNA here is from genome assembly GCA_013398815.1 of Ibidorhyncha struthersii. Classification (NCBI taxonomy): domain Eukaryota; kingdom Metazoa; phylum Chordata; class Aves; order Charadriiformes; family Charadriidae; genus Ibidorhyncha; species Ibidorhyncha struthersii. The sequence goes on from VZSZ01005542.1 coordinate 170,673, forward strand.
AAATGTGGTTACATTCTGGAGGCCTGGGTTCAGGCAGATATCAGGAACAGGGAGCAGCAGGAAGAGATAAATCATCCCTCTCCTTCCCCCAGGAGATAAAGACGTTTAAAAACAGAATAAAAGGATGAGAGTCCAAGAAGATAGAAGGTTAGGAAGAGGCACATGACATAAGAGAAAAAAAGAAGTGTGATGGATACAAAATATTCTGTATTTTAATGTTTTCTGCAATTGTCTCAATTCCTTACTGTGCAGACCAAAGGGTCCTGGTCCAGTTCAGGCAGGAAGAACATTAGCTATTTTCACCTCTTACTTAACTAGGACCAGACGTGAAAACAGGATACTGTTTGGAGACAAAGGAGATGTTAGTATTATGGTGCCAAATCTCTCATTCTCACTTGAAAAAAAGAAAGAAGCAGTATTTCAGGGAGGAGAAAAGGGAAAACAAGGAATATGGGTGGGTTGGCCAGTGGAGACCAGGAATTCAGAATGACACCTTGGTGAGTTGTTGCCCATCACAAGGCTGAACTTGGCAGCATGATGAATCTCTGCTTGTCGAAGTTCAGAATCAGCTTGTGTGCCAGATACACGAGTGGCTGCCTACACAGCGGAGTATCTTTCAAGCTACTCTTGGATGTACAAGTGGAACAGAACAGGAAAGAAAAGGGAAAAAAATTACAGAAATCAGACAGAAGAGAGGAGCTGGGAAGTATGAAGAGAAATGAAAAACAGACCAGTATTAATGATAAGTTGTATTCTATTAATAATGCATACCCACAGATAAGGAACGTGTATCAGTATGTCAAATCAAATTAAAGAGAAAACTTTTCCTCCTATGTTCTCAGAAAAGTAAGGATTTTTATGATCACAAAGTAAACCCTTTGCATGTGGCTCTTCAGTTTTGAACAAATCACACATTACCAATGGAAATACAGGGTCAACTGATGCTCCATTTGCCTCTTTTGACTGTGTATCTGTTAATGAAAATGTTTAAAGCTCATGTACCATTAACCTTCTCAGTGTTTTTAGCAACATTCAGCTCTGGTCAGGCAGAAATATATTGTATTTTCTAAAATAATAAGTTACTTTCCAGTGATGACAACTCTATGTTCACCTTGACTAATTTCAAGGAGGTGACCATAAGGCAAGGATCCATGGTGGGCTAGAGAAAACACAACTACTCAGATTAATAGTGACTGCAGGGCTTTATAAATATTTAATATACTGAACGAAACACTTCAGCAGAACACACACAAAACATCACCTCTGCAAATATTTCATGGGTCATTTCCTCTTCTACTCATTTTCTACTCCTGTGGCCTCCGAGAAGCTTACTGCAAAATTAAAATGCTTTGGTAGCTAAAGAGAGGTCTCACACTAAAAGGAGGCTGAATGACTAGAAATTCTTCTAAGGAAGCTGAAAGCAGCTGTTGTTTCTTCTGGTCTGACATAATAAGGCAGGAACCACCATGCTCCCTCCCACCCTCGCATTTTCGAGGTGAGATTCCAGTGCCAAAGGCTGTCAGGAACAGCACAAGACCTGTAGCTATATTTAAATGGAAGTCATAATGTCAAAATTAGAGGCTATTGCTGCTCTGCTATCTCTTAGCTGAACATCACCGCCCCCACCCCGCTATCTGTGTCCCACAGTGGACAGAAGACCTACGATGGCCAGCCCTGAATGTCAAGGTTGCCAGTTTCAGGGATGGCCCTAACCAAAGTTAGTTTCTTTTCTTGAAAACATAACTTGGTGACTACTTTTTCCCAAAAGTCTTTCAAGCAAGCTTAAAAACTACCATTTCCTGACATACCCCCGCCCCACCCCCCACTTCTTATCTGAAAGAACAACCCCATTCAGTCTGCCCCTAATCTTCACCCTCTTGCTTCCTAGTCCTGCCTCATCTTCCCATCGCATCAGCAGTGTCTTGGCTGCAGAATGGTCAAGGTTCCCAGGACTGCATTGCCGCAGCCAGATGCTTGCATGGTTTTTGGATGTAAAGTTATTCTTGCTTCTTGTTGGGGTCCATGGGCACTGGAAGAGAAAGCCAGGCTATTTTGATATGCTATCTGTGCTTATTAGCGTTCCCGGATGGCTGAGAGCAGCCCAGACCACTTCTACCTTGCTGGTCTACAACTGCTTCCACTGTCAGAGTTAGTCCCGCTCTGCAGTCCTTGCCCTGTCTCATCCCACGCTTGCAGATCCCTTTCTTTAGTAAAGGATAACAACACAAATTAAAAAAGTTATGAGAAGCACGTGGTATATGGCAAAGTTTGCAGCCTGATATCATGAGGACTGCTAACACAAGACTAGACTGTTAGGCTGCTAGAAAGGTGTCTAGATGTGGGTAGTTTGAATGACCTTCCATAGTTTTGTATACACAAAACTTGGAAATGGCATTTCTTTCTTTCCTTGTTTTTTCTTTTCCTTCTGGTTTTATGTTAATGTTTACATCAACATAGTAACATTTCCAGGGTACACTACAAAGCAGGAAGGATGTACTTTGGAGGCAGGACAGGATCTGTTGCTACATTTTAGAGGAAATTATTTCTTTCTCAAAATATTTCACGGAATTTTCAGAGTTGGAAGGGACCTCTGGAGATCATCTAGTCCAATTCCCCTGCCTAAAAGCGGGATTGCCTAGAGCACATTACTCAGGACTGCATCCAGGTGGATCTTGAAAATCTCCAGAGAAGGGGACTCCATGACCTCCCTGGGCAGCCTGTTCCAGTGCTCTGTCACCCTAACCGTAAAGAAGTTTCTCCTAGTGTTTGAATGGAACTTCCTATGTTCCAACTTGTGCCCATTGCCCCCATCCTGCCACTGGGAACCACTGAAAAGAGTCTGGCTCCATCCTCCTTCAACCCACCCTTTAGGTACTTACAAGCAATAATAAGGACTCCCCTCAGCCTTCTCTTCTCCAGGGTAAAGAGTCTCAGCTCTCTCAGCCTTTCCTCATAAGGGAGATGTTCCAATCCCTCAGTCATCTTTGTTGCCCTACGCTGGACCCTCTCCAGTAGTTCCCTGTCTCTCTTGAACTGGGAAGCCCAGAACTGAACACAGTATTCCACCTGTGGCCTCACCAGTGCAGACCAGAGTGGCAATACACTTCCTTGCTTTACATGACCATGCTAGTTTGCAGTATAACACACCAGATTTATCAAACTGTATGAGATCAATGAATTTTTGATGATACTCTTGCAACCCACAGGCTGAGCACTAAACCCATGCAGAGCTAAGTACTATTTGTTGGAAAAACATACTCAGTGAAATCAGTCTGATTCTCTGTCTTATAGGCTTCATGCAACACGCTTACTTAAGATCAGAAGACAAAAAGGTGATATAGTGATTGCTCAAAGCAACAAAATCCACATTTTTCCCTCCTGTTAAAGATCTATGTGAATCATTTATCATATAAGTATTGCCATGGTGTTAATATTTACAGGGAGATAACCTACCAGTGGGAAGTTATCATAAATGTTCTGGAAATTTCCATCTTCACCTATACGCAGACTGCTGAAGTTACTGATCCTTATACATTCATTTGTCATACAAGCTTGCTCTTTGCCATAGAAGTATATTTGAGATTATTCTTCTATATACATTATAACTGTTTGCACTGAACACCTTCTTTTCCCAACAAACAGGCATAATTCAATGCCTGTTAAACTACACATGGGATCAACTCACACACCTTTAAAATACATCCCCTGGTAAACACATCATAAAAACTGCAAAACAATTTGGGACAGAAGGAGGAAATTGTTTTGTTCAACTGAATAGAGCTAAGAAGGTGGGAAATGGGATCTGTTCAGGATGCTGCTGTAGTCTAAAATAAATGCTGGCACCTAATTTGACAGGAAGTCAAATATTAGAGGACATCTTTATTTATACATCTGATGAGGCTTACTTGAGTCTGTTGGCTTGCATGAAACATGCTGTGATGTTTGGTGTGGAAATGAACTGCACATTGAAGAAATAAGATACAATCCGTAGGTATTTTATAATGACACCCAGACTACAGGTTGCTGATAAACAAACTAAAAGTCCTACTCAGCTGTACTGCTCCACCAAGAAGACATTACAGGAAACTCCCTTTTCTGTAGATCTCAAACTAAAATAGCTCTGGGGAGGAACTGAAACTCTTTTTGAAGCTTTGTATGCACCAGCTACTTTGAGACACTTGTTGCAGTAAGAATGAAGTTAAAAGTTCTCAGAAATATTTTTACTGGAAGCAGTAGAATTATATAGCTCTTATATATGCATGTGTACATACTAACACGCATGCATACAAATGTATACACATTGTAAAGAAAACCAGTATTTTTCCTTAAAACAAAAAATATTCTTTTTCTGTCTCCCAAGGAACTACGCACTGACAATAACAAATCGTGACAATTCCAACCTCTCGGTCTACAGCTGCAAACTTTTCAAATGGGTACAGAAGGACCAAGAGCTGTATGTAGACTCCAGTTTTGCTTGCTGCTTAATATTCCTGTACAGATGCCTCAGCCACACTTCAACAGCACCGTGATGGGCCACAGGGAAACTGCAAGCAACAACCACCACAAGAATGAAGATCACCTAGTTCCAACCCCCCTGCCGTAGGCAGGAACACCTCCCACTACACCAGCTTGCTCAAAGCCCCATACAGCCTGGCCTTAAACATCTCCAGGGATGGGGCTTCCACAATTTCTCTGGGCAACCTGTTCCAGTGCCTTCACCCTCAGAGTGAAAAACTTCTTCCTAATATCTAATCTAAATCTACCCTCTTCCAGTTTAAAGCCATTCCTCCTTGTCCTATCACTACATGCCCTTGTAAAAAGTCCCTCCCCAGCTCTCCTGTAGGCCCCTTTTAGGTACTGGAAGGCCGCGATAAGGTCTGCCTGGAGCCTTCTCTTCTCCAGGCTGAATGACCTCAACTCTTTCAGCCTGTCCTCACAGGAGAGGTGCTCCAGCCCTCTGATTGTCTTCGTGGCCCTCCTCTGGACCCGCTCCAACAGGTTCATGTCTTGCCTATGCTGCGGGCTCCAGAGCTGGATGCAGTACTCCAGGTGGGGTCTCACCACAGCAGAGTAGAGGGGAAGAATCAAATATGTCACATTTTATTACATATAATGAAAGATTTACTCTTCTCGCCTGTGATCTTACCCCAGCTATCCTGTTAATACATCTCTCCAATCACATACATATCAAGTACTTTTCATGGTTCTGGCCTATAGAGCTTCATAAACCAGTTCCTGGATGAGATCGCAGAAGTGTATTTTCAGCCCTCGTGTATTAAAGAAATACTACAGGGAAGATGTACCAAGAAGGGCCATCAGGATAAGACCCAAAGAGCTTAAATGAGAAGAGAGTCAGGTTACATTTAGACATCACAGTGAGACGTAGTATAAAGGCATTTGTTTAAGAAGCCACCACAGTTGGAGGAAACAAAACCTACATGTATGCATATTTGTTTGCCATATAAATACTTCAGCCATATGGTACTGGAAAGAGAGAGAGCAACTTCCCTGGCTGGAAAGTCATCCTTTCAGGAGGGATTTCTCCAGTAGAACGTGCGGGTGGTGCCATCTAGCGAGTAGGGGACCCCGCTCCTGGGGACCCCGTTCCTGGGAACCCCATTCCCGGGAACCCTGCAGGATCACAGCCTCCCCCCGGCATCCTCACCCCCAGCGCCCCAGCGGGGACCACGGGTGGCACGGAGGAAGGATGCTCTCGGGTGGCGAGCTGCACCCTCGCCCCAAAGCACCGCACTGTTAGAAAGAATCATCAAAACAGGAGGCCAAATTCCTGCTATTTCCTGGGATGNCTATTTATTGGCCTCCATGAAGGCAGAACAGCCTTGGAAAATCCCCTACAATTTTTAGATAAAACTTTTAAAAGACAGAACAGAACTGAAACGAACCAGTTCCACAGTTCCCCAAATGGCAATGATCCGCAAACAGCAACCGTCAGAGGTCAAGGTGTGGGTGTGGAGGAGGGCTTAATAGAAAAGACTGCGTGATTTGAGAGCTTAAAGATAAATCTGAGAGAGAAATAATAATAACAGTCTTCAAACATGTAGAAAGCTCCTGCTTGAGGGAAAAAAAGAAAAAAGGAATAATCTGTCCCCTGAGACCAAGGTCAGTAAGTCAAGAAGCAGTGAGCTTATGCTTCTGCAAGCAAGGCTAGATTAAAAATGATAAGAAAGTTTCTAATTTTAAGGGTATTGACGCACTGGAAAAGCTGCCTAGGAGGCTGTATGATCTTGTAAGTGCAGGTGTTTAAAAAGAGGCTAGAAAATTATCTGTTAGGAAGTGAACACCTAACCCATCCCTTTGGTAGTGGTGGGCTAAATGCAAGGTATCTTCTATAGTTCTATAAAGTACTATGCAGCCCCATCTCCACCCATTGCTCTAATGAGTGATGCTAGTGTTTGTATTTATCCATCTCACCTATGGATAATGATGCCTATGATCATGTCCGAAACAAAATCTACTTGTAAGCAGTAAAAAGAATGAATTCAGCAGCAGCACAGCTTTTGACTTCTTTCTATTAAAAACGCAGTTTTTACCAATCTGAGCAACACACAAACTACAGGTCTGACAATTTCATCAAAACAAAAAGAGAGAGACACAGCCGCTGACTTCATGCTACTTTCATTGCAGACCATCCCTCTCCCATTTGCGCCAGCTAACTTACCACAGGAGGGCTGAGAGAGGAACATTCGATTCCCAATGCCATTCTTTTGAGCACAAAGACCCGTATAGTCTTACAGTGCTATCAGGTTGAGAACAAAGAAAAAAAGGCTGCTTTTTAGAAATTTAACAAGATGTACAGTCTCTATTAAAAATGTTTTTAAACTTGCAAAACTAAATTAACTAATTTTGCGCAAAGCCTGTGTTGAGTTCGTCGCTGTCTTAGGGAGAATGGAAAAGAAGAAATTATTTAAATTTATACCTAAAGTGCTGTTGGAAAGGTCCTTGCTGGTCAGTCTGTCTACAAGAATGTTTGAGTTTAGGACCTAGGGGAACCTGTACTAAAAAGTTATGAATGCTTTTATCTTCTAGTTTGAATCTTCTGTTTTAACATTATCCAAAGAAGGGCAAACAGATGAAAATTAAACTTGTCAATATCACTTAATGTACAATAGATGCCAAATGAATGGTGGCTAGCCCAGATTAATTCCAGGAGCGAGCACCAGGAGGAAAAAAGGGTTCCTGTAAGCAGAATTGTGCAAAACCATTATTTTCAGCTCCTGAACTTCTCTGGGATTCCGGCTTTTCCCCCATCCTGCATCAGGATTAAACAGAATCCCTTAAAAAAGAAAAAAAAATAAATAAGGGAGAAACACACATGCACATGGACTGACAGTTGCTTACTGCGCACAAGTCCATTTTGCAAGCCAGGCAGAAGCACTGTCTCTGCCTTGCTGGAACACGGTTCCAGTCGGCTGAATCCTGGTGCTGACGTGATTTTGGTTTTGTGCTTTAATCTCACTTAGCTGACCCTCTCCACTTCATAAGGCAACAGGGACTCAAAACTTTATAATAACTCTCTGCATGTGGGTGTCCTAATCGTCAAACCTGGAATTAAGTCTCTGGCTCTGTATTTCAAGCTCATCCTTTGGAAATCTCAGTTGATCCAAAATGATAACCTAAATGTGGCAGAAAAGGAATGAAATGAACACAGGCCCTCTTACATGCCACATAAATGTCTGACTAGGTACAACTGCTATGCTTGATCTCTCTTTTTTTCTCATTCTGATCAGAAATTAACAGTTAATGCGAGGTGGTGTACTCTTATGGCTAGTTCCACTGCCATTTTCTTGTAAGAAATATCTCAATTTTTTGTCAGATTTTGTTTCTGTGAAGGAGTTGCAGAGATGTTAGCATGGGCAATTCAAGTTGATGATAGCAATCTAGCATACAAGCTCGAAGAAACTTGCATGTCAAAGTGGCTACATTTACAATTAGGACAGTGGAGTCCAAACCGTTTTTGAAGAGACATTTGGATACATGTCCTGGTGTGCTCTGGCTTTAAAAGAGACCTCTGGATGGTAATATACTCTGGATAGATCATATGTGTTTGGACTGACCACTTTGCCATTTCAGTTTGTCTATAGGCTCTATGGAGTGAGAACTCTTGGCTTTCTGAGGCCATTTTTGTATGGATGTCTGCAGCTACTAGCAGGAAACTCTGGAAATTTTAGGCAGTTCATATATTTGATAAAAATATTTAAATAGCAACAAAATATCTCTTTACAGCACTGTTGAAATGCTGTTCCTGTTTCTGTTGATGCAAACTTTACAGGGCTCAATCTCTCAGGTCTACTGAAGTCATATAATGCCTTTTTATTGGGCATAATATTTGAAAAAAACATTTCTTTATTCCTCTGTAAGTAATCTGCTTGCAGTTCATCAACTACAACAGTATACAATACATCCATTTTACTGTTGGAAATGATTCTCTCTTTAGCGAGCCAACAACCCAAACCTGCTTACATACACCCCCCTAATTACAAAGGATGTGGACTAAGGTACATGTTTTGAAAATACCTACGTTAATCGCAGAGCTATAAAACTGCTATCAAATGCATGGTGTCCCCTCATCAGCAAACAACAGCCGGTTGATCTCAGGACTCTCCTCTACATGGTGACAGTGCCGTAAAGCTCAGGGCTTATTCCTGCCTTACCTTGTGCTGAGGAGAAGGAGCCTCTGCCTTACATCCCGGGGCAGAAGCCGGGAACGACGGCGATATTACAGAGCCCCAAACTGCAGGGATAGCAGCAGAGGCTGGAGGATGCGGCTGAGCCCCTGCCCCGCAGTGCAGCAGGTGGCAGCCTGGCGGGGGCTGGCTGGGAACCCACGCTGCTCAGTACAGCAGTGGGGGCTCCTGGGCATCCTCCCGCTGTTCTCCTGGGTGGGTGGGCTGTGGAGCAGGAGGGTTTCTGTGGATCACCCCACCACCACCCGCCCTGCTCCAGTTCTCTTCCTCTCCCACTCCACCCTCAATTAAAAACTTCTTTGATGAGAAGAAACAGAAGGCAAGAGCCTGGTTACCACTCGAACCCTGACTAGGCTGCAAGGAAGAAAGTCCTTCCACGCAAATCCCACTGACGTGGGGCTAAGCCAAACACGATGGAGTATTTATGAAAGTAAAGACTGCATGAATAATCCATATTTATAAGTACGGTAAATTTAAAATGTTTGTAGAGGCAGCTTCCACAGAGCAAAAAAAACTCATCCCTGAATATTTATGAAGAAACCAGATGACACACAAACAGCTCTTTTGTTTTCCAGACTGCAGGACTTATTAAGTCCCAAAAAAACAAACATGTAAGGAGTTCTGTTTCAGCTTTAGGCTTTAAGTTACCATTCATGCTATAGGCAATGACATATACAGCATGTTTGCATGTAGCTCTATGCATTCTGCAATAATGAGACTTAACATTTTAATCCTCGTTCACTTCTTTTTTGGACTGACATCTGAACATTAATGTCAGATTCTTGTGTTAATATCATGTGTTATATGGGCTTTCTTCTTACCTCATTTCTACTAGAAGATATGAACTGAATATGGAAAATGTATCTATAATTAATGCTGGTCTCAGACTGTTTAGAGTGATATAGGACACAAAGTAGAGGTCTATTTTTATCATTAAAATGCTCCTATCAGGAACAATCTTAAATTATATTAGTAATAGCAGCTAGGTCACAATTGCTTTTTAAAAGGAATTTCCCTGCTGTATAAGGACTCAAGCAAAAAGAAACAAGTAGAAATAAGGTTTTCTTTTTCCCGTTTAAACAGAAATTGTCAGGCATCAGAAACCATTTGAGTATCAAAGACCTAACTCTGTTTGATAATACTATACCAGATATGCTTATATCCAGATCTTTCAGGAATTTGCCTATATCTGTATTCATTGGCAAAGGCTGCTATAAAACAAAATCTGTATGTGCACATATTACATATGTGAGTGTAAGACGTATTTGTACAGAGAGATAAATACACTTCTATGGAAAATGGCATTATACCAGTACAATTATAAATTTATGCGCTAGTGGATACAACAAATCAGTAACTGTACGTAAATAAATTTTAAATTTTCAGGTCTGTGTATACATAAAGACTTTAAGAACCTTTAGAGAAAGGACTGTAATTACTTATGTGCTCATATAATTGTTAGACATTTGGATAATTTACGGCTTTTCCACATGTAAAATTTCTAAAAATTGTATTGTTACCACTAATGGAAAATGGAACACAGAATACAGTAACATCAAAAATGATGTAGGATAAACCTGGGGACAAAAGTATATTTAGTTGCAAATAGAGATTTTTTTTATATAAGAGTTCAACTGCAGGAAATTCCAAGTCTGTAAGCAACAAAGAGCTAATGTAATGGAAAGCATGGAAGCACACCTGTGGAAGAACACATAAAATGCATTCAAGAACATCCTGCCATGACATGGAGAGCTTAGTACGAACAGAGTCGGACCAGTAGACAAGATAAGCATTTTGGAATGCCGTAAATACATTAGAAAACCCAAAAGAGCAACTAGATGACTTTTAAAGGTCCCTTCCAACCCAAACCATTCTATGATTCTATGAAACAGTATCGCGCTTCAGTAGTATAAATTACCCAGTTGCCAAAGTTGCATGTATAAGTTGCAATCATAGTATTAACTTGATAATATGTAATCTTTTATATTATTGCTTATAGAAATGTATTTTTTTTGTGAAATGTGGGCAGACGCTTGCACATTTTCTTACAGTGAAAAAGTACAAAAAAAATCTAAAATCGTCTTTGCATTTCTCTTTTTGCTTTCATACTCTTCCCATGGTTAGACAGCCAAAGTCTCTGTGACAGTAAATGTGATGCTGGTTTTCTCTGCAAATTCAGAACTCTTGGCCTACGGCTTATGTCAGTATCCTGGGAAAAGACAGGGAATCCAGTGTAACACTTTTAGGGTTCGTTCCCTTCACTCACTGCATACAAGAAATAAGGTTTCTAATAAATCAGAGATATAGGAGGTTCTGCCAGTAGTATGTTTTCTGTATTAACATAATCGAATATAAGATATCAAAGCGAGAATGGACACACAATGCCTGCAGCCAGCTGTTACAACTTCGACCCGCTTTTCGCAGACATTCAAACTGTGGTAATACAATTTTACTGCTGGCTAGAATGTCTAAAAGTACAGTAAAAACTATACTAGAAAGTAAAACAGAGGAGCATGTATGACATTGAGCAATTACAAGACAGTCACGGGGAAAAATAGTGTAGAAGAATGAAATATATCCTTGTAAGTGAGAACAAGGGAAATCCACCCAAGAATAGTCTGCTGTGGACAGACTTGGTACAGGCAGGACTGGAACAACAGTCAATATTTAGGTGAGCTGCAACAGGACTGGAAAAATCAGTCAACTCTGAGGTGCCTTGATGTAGTAGCTATTCAGATGCCAAAGACGAATGCCCAGTGTGTGATCATAGTAGGACTCCCAGTGTGCGATTACAGTAGGACTGGCTGCTGCTTATGAAATCAGTAATGTGACTGCAGTTATAGAAAATAATCATTCCTCTACAGAAATGCATTGTTAGAAAATATGAGGACAGCAGCCCACGCTGTTATGAACTGAAACATATAGAAAGGCTATAATACAAAATTTTGGGGGGATTTTTTATTTAACCTCATGCTCTTTCATGCTTAGCTCCCCACATTCATTGTGTTAATAAAAGTCTTTCTTGGTTTATCCTGGATCTATGGCTGCATTCTTGCATAAATATTTTTGCTCAGAGTGGGAGTGCTACATAGAAACAAAAGGTATCATGGCATAGGCTGTCTAAATAACTTTATCGGATTCTTTCTAGCTATATATATTTTGATATGTGCGTATCTGTTGGTACTTGAACATAGCTGACCGTGTGCTACTAAGAGATATTTTATAGATTAATAGAAGCGTGATTTGTTCATATTCCCATGACAAAATTTTCACTGACTTCAATGGAATAAGGGTCTTCAAGGATTTTATCCTCCTAAATATGACAAGAGACAGAGCATGTTAGCGAAATTTTATACACTCAAAAGACACAAGCTGATTTTGCTCCTACTCCTGCTCTCATTTTAATTTCTGTGTTGCAGATGATAGCAAGTGATCAAACACACAAATCTAAGCAGTTGCCATCTGCAGCTGAGAACTTGTACCTGCACACCTGCTTCTTTTTCTCCCTCGTTTAGGCGAATGTTTTATTTTGCCGTGGGGACAGGTTTAATGTGCACATGTACAAGCAGTCACTCCATCTCACCTGGCAGGCAGTAACTTTTTATGCCATTTGCAAGCCCAGGAACATGCCCCATGTAAAATGCCATTCCAAAAACACCTTCCACACTGCTCATCTGGGAAGTTTAAACTCTTCCTTTCCAGCTTCTTTACGTAAGCCAAACAAAACGGATATAGAGATGACTGCAGAAGTACAAGACTAAGAAAAGTACTCTGGCTTATTAAGCACAGAGAAATAAACCAGAGAGGTGACAGTATTTCCCCATAGTGCTGTAAGAAGCTTGTCTGAATGACTTACAATCTTAGGCACGCAAGAAACATTTCAGTCGCTACGTGCAAAGTTTGTCTACACAATATGTGTCTCATACGTTATTCAGTCAAACTTACTTGAGTTTTAAGCATGTGTCCAAATTCTAATGCAGCAGAACTACATCACTCCAAATTAAAAAAAAAACAACACCAAAAACACAACAGAAAAGAAAACTGGCTTATGAAGTTTTCTACCATGTTTTTTTCTAATGTTCCTACCATTTTTTTCCCCAAATAATGCCATAATATGAAACATCAAGTTCTTGTGTAGTAGGTGAGAACTGAAGGACCATAACATGTCTTATACTGATCAACTGGAGCAGGAGTTCATTTTTACAGAAACTGCTTGTTCAAGTTCAAGAGAATTTTCAACTTGCTTGTTCACCAATGATGCTTTTAGTTAAGGACACCTGTCTGATCTCAGTGAGAGAGCAATTAAAGTATGTAATAATACACTAAAATCGATACAAGAGAAATATTTTGGATAGTTGCAAGGGAGCTTGCAATATCTCTGTCATTGTCTTCAATCTGCCTTTCCCAGGCATCAGTCAACCTCCTGCTTTTTCAAGTATTTTCTGTCACCTCCACTGATATCCACATAACCTGTTCATGATGGCCTGGTACTGATCCTTCAAGGAGTAAAAGGGATTTGTAATACCAATTTCACTGGGAGTAGGATTAAACCCTTAAAATACCTCATGTCAGATGGATACAGAAAGTTGCTGTCTCTCCACAATTTGGTATTCTTAAATGTAATTCCAGTTCAGTATCAAGGATAATTTATGTTCCCAAAATAGGCTTTCTAGAAATATTCTGGGAACAATTTAAATTAGAAGCATGCTTACATGCCTTTTTCTTTTTTCTGGCTTGACAGATAAAAATAGTTTTACATTACAAACAAAAAACAAACCCCAAACAACAAGCTATGTTTCTACATGAAGGTTCCAAAATGAGACTGAAAAAACATTTTTCTTTAATTCTTTAAGCATAAAGCTTGGGAATACAATGAAATAATATAATAAAATAGAAGGATTATTTCTAAGGAAGACGGCATTCAGAGCCATATGGGGAGGTACGTGTATTGCTCTTTATATTCACTGCAATGACACCCGAGTGTCTCTGTGAAAACACTGAATGAACAAAATGTTATTTCAAAGTAAGATTTTAATACTACAAGTTTTAAAAATATTTTTACAAATCTTATATATAAAAAAATATTCCTCATTTCCATGATGATAAGCCTGGATTCAAATGTCACCAAGCAATGGCTCTGCTGAAACACCAGAGGGAGCAAGATTTACAGGAGTGAACGTTTTTATTGAGACTCTCCCAGCTACTGCCAGTGATTCATCATTTAGTAGGATGCAAAAGAATTTAGTCAGATTACCTGGAATGGCTGAGGATACGCCAGTGGAGCAAAGACTTTCAACTTGTGAGGAAATATGTAACAAGGACCCACAAAACAGCAGAAAAAGTGAGGACAGTCTTCATTTGGACAGCTGCAGGTTTTTACGCACACAAGTTTAAAAATCTTCTGTTACCGACCATGGGATGAAAAATTAAAAGTCTTTCCATCTTTGTTTAATAAAGATTATTTCAGTACAGACTGGTTTTTAAAAATTGACTCTCACTCCTCCTTCACAGCACAAAGTGACAGACTCAGTGGAGTCATACCTCCTCTAAAAGAAGGTTAAAAAAACCCCATAGGAATGATCAAAGGCAAATCCACCTATGCAACGAACTGAACTACGAGAACAAAAAAACCACTCTCCCGTGCTCCATCAGGGACTAAACCCAGGCAAGGCTCAAAAGAAAAAGTCCCTCAAATCAGTTGTCTCTCTGATGATTCACATCTAAAAAAACTACACCTGAATCAGAAGTGACCGTGCTGCTGAGTCCCAGCTGTGAACTGAAACTGCCCACCTGCTCTTAAGGAGTGACCATGTGACAATGTATGCCTGCATCTTTAATATTGTTTAAATATTGTTTAAAATTTAGCAACGATAAAAATCCTTCTGTGTCATTACGCTGGGCCCAGATTTGGCTGGGAGACATTGCCACCCACTACATGGTGAGATCCCAAGGGATTCTCATCACGACTGCTGTCCTATTGCTGGTGGTGCCCCGCTCCACAGGGACCTCTAAAGTCAGGAGAAGTCTTTTCATGACCATTAGTGCAATTTCTCCTCACAGAGAATTTTCAGCTTGCTTAATTGTTCAGACTACTGATGGTCTTCCGTTTTAGTTTACAATACAGCTTTTTCATTTTAATTCCCTTTCCCTCCTGAAATTCATTATAGATTTTAACCTGCAGCCACTTTGCCAAATCATAATAATTTAATCCCAATCCACATTTACAATATGTGTCAGGATATCTTCTAGTTCCATCAAAATTAATTTATAGGCATTGAGTAATAGGTTTATATGTAATGTAGAAAATAATCTTTGTTTGCTGAGACTGGGTGGCCAAGAGCTCTTTGCTCGAGTTTGTAGCATCCACAGGGGGCAGATGTAATTGTTGCTATACAGAAAATATTACTCATCAGCTTAATTGATTGTGCCATATACATGCCTGAAAATTAAAGCTTGATAATATTTTATATAGCCTCTCATGTCTTCTAGTGGCATTTCCCTTAGAAATCCTGACATACGGTGAAAATCTTTCAGAAGCGTCCACACAGTTCACACAAAACATCAGGCTTGAAGTGATATATACTCATGAACAATCAAACGGCATCTAATAGTGTGCGGTACTGCAAATACATGATTTAGAAGCTAAATAATACATTACAAGAAACCAAACATTTCACACAGTGCAGCAGACTGGGACATCTTTAACAATCACAAATTTGTTAAAATCCTCGTACCTGTATTATGAAGCTTTATGCTGAGCTGTTGGCCTGACCCAATAAAGAGAAGAAGAATTAGAAAGAAAGTTGTAAATAATTCTAATCTTTCATGGTCAGCAGATAAAACTTTTGTTTGCATTTGTTGGCTAAGTGTCAAAACTAACCCTTATGGCGTTGGTAGCTCAGTGTCCCTAATGGAAAACAACGTAGTTTTGTACAGTTAATCATTCCACCGGTGACCACGGTTATGTCCAAATTCTCAAAGAAAGATTATCCATCCGAGTTTTGCCAAATTAAAAGTAAAACTGTTATCTGATTTGCCATTTTTAAGTGAACCAAAAATATTTGAAGAAAATGTCCTCTGGTGCTTTTACAGTGGGACTGAGGGATCGATGTGCCACGCACATCACCTTATTCCTTCCTGCTCTCTCCGGTGAAGGCTGCCAGATCCAAACTGTTAGCAAGTCACTTCGTACATACAGTACGCACAGGCCGGGCTGTTTCAAACAGAAGAAAACAGTTTGTGGTGATTTTGGAGTCTGCTTTCAATCTAAGAACAATGAATTTCAGAGAAGAGGGCGGAGGGGCGGAGGAAGTCATGGGGCCAAGCCTGGGAAGTGGTGGGAGAAGGGAAAAAGAGCTGCCTCTGCAGTGAGTAGGGTTTCTGGTCAGGGTGCAGCAACAGCAGCAGAAAGCAGAATTCACGACAAGTTTTTCTGGAGCTGATCTAATTGGTGTAGTGGTAGCAAAATGGCTCGTATTACATTCAGTCCAAACACGTTAGGGTCACAAGGGAGAAAGGCACTGAACATCCCAGGGATTTGATCATAATTATTACAAGAAACAAAGATCTGGGTGCAAGGAGCAAGCAAACAGAATGACTAAAAGACGGTACTTCACAACATGCCATGTAGCTGTATTTAAGACAGTTAAAAGTCTGTCAAACAAAAAAAGTATCAGAGAATGCCTTATTGCTTCTAGTCACCTTCAGATAGCATCAGGAGGGCTTCTGTGCCTAGACCCAAGTATTTTTCTGCTTCCAAAGTACAGGTTGAAGAAAGAAAGGAAAACTGCCGCAGTATCTGGCAACATGAGGGCTGCTGGGGTGCAATCACAGCCTCGTGACTGGGGCAGTACAGGAGAACTTCTCCACATACATGGAGAAGGTCACACCCTGCTGGGCCTGCCCTCTGCGACAGAGATCTTCAGGAGCGCATCCCTCATCGCCTCATGGCTGCATCATTTCTGTGCTCAGGGTACATCACCACTACACTGCACACATGGCTGTTTAAAAATTAAGGAAGTCCTGAAATGAGATTCTAAGGAACCCAAAGTGAACACAAGTCATGGCTTCTTGGGCTGTGCCCACAAACTACCTCCTTCCATCTCCTTTGTGACTTAAGGGCCTGTTGTTGAGGTAATATTATGCTGTGAAACACTGGGTTGAACTTTTTCTTATGGAGTTTCCTTTATAACTTGTTTGAAGCGGTGAGTTTTACTTCCCAGCATGTAAAAAGAGCACATGGCTCTCGTTGCCCAGTGACCGCAATGTTTCAGCTCCCACAAATGGCATGGCAGCCCTTCATTCTGCACGTACCTTTTCATCTCAAGTACCAAGTTCAAGTGTTCCCAGGGATTCAGTGTGGTTATGTGAGTTTAAAGTTTCTACAAGAAGCCACCTGAGTTCTTTTTTTCTTTGGATCATTGACATTTACCTTGTCCAACCGGAGCTCTTACATTTGCTCATGGATCTGAAACCGTGGCAGCTTGCGGTGAGAGGGCTCCAGGACAGCACTGTTAGCAACCCTCATCCAAAGAACGGCCATTCATACCACGACAGCCACCTCTGGGTGCGACAGCCTTGCTACACAGCTTTTTCTAATCCGTCTCTTTCTCAGAGAAATGATACTGTGACTACAGCTTGCAACTAGTACAACTCCATCACAAAACGGGTATACCAGGTCTATGGGAGAACAGTGAGCTTTTAGAGACCGGAGGGTATGTTTGAATGAAAGAAATATAACTCTGATTTCACAAACTCCACAGAGTGNGACTTTGTGCTTCACCTGACCTTACTGGATAAACCTACTAGCTGTCGGATCACTCCACTTGCCCTTTTTGAGCTCCAGGGAAGAGGCTGTCTGGCACCTACGCAGGCTACTGAGATCCAGCAGCGCCGTCACTGCCTCCCTACTCGCAACAATCCTTTCCAGCCCTTTCGCATACCACACAGGTCTCGTAGTTCAACTCTCAAGCTCCCAGCGACCACGAAATATTTGGCAGTGCAACAGGTCTAAGATCTTTCCTGTTTGGTTTTGCTCGGAGCTCTATAAGGCAAATAGTTGGTGCAGAGGCACAGGAGACTTAAAGGATTTCAGCAGTGGCATTCTGCCCCTGGGTTTTGGTTTCTCTTATTCTCCCTGCAGGCAGCTGGCTGGTATCCTCCAGCCGTTTGGAAGTTAGTTTCCCTTTGAAATACACATTAATGCCACATATTGGCTTTCACACTGGAAGGTGGATGCATGCCATATCCCCGGTGACTGGACGTATTTCACACTGTTTTCAAATTTACCAGCAAGACAGTTCAAGTCACCTTCTAAGATTGATGTAAGTTACCGGAGTGATAATTCTGTGTTAAAGTAGTTATCTGGCTTCCTGCCAGATTTCTTTGACACTTATAATACTCCAAAATAGCACATGATCATGTATCATTTTTTGTTTTTAGTTTTGTCAGAAAATCAGTTACCACCAGTATCAATAATATTTAGCAGACACTTATCTGCTTTTAACGGAAAACGATTTAAAATTTTTTCAGCCTACTTAAACTGCACACATAACTTCTGGTTCCTTTTCCGCTCATATCCTTTTCTAAGTCTTCTGATATTTTTATTTTTAAAAAGAAGTTGATCTCTTTTTCCTGATGTTTGATAGCAGTTATAAAGTAGCTGGCACTGCACACAGAGTCAGATCCCATACACAGTCAGAACTTGTCTCTCATCAGTATTCTTTCTTTTGTTTTTAACCTCATTAAAAAGTAGGATAGTAACAACACTATACATCCAATTTCAAAGAACTTTACACATTTGACCATAAGAACTCGCTCAAGGTTTATTTTTAGCAAGCAAGTTTATATTCAGCAAATCTCTGCTTTGGACTTATAAAGCAGCTTCTACAACTTCAAACCATGTAACTGCAAAAACAAATGTACCTTAAAGTATCTACTTGATATAAAAATGTATGCAAATAATTTATTTTTTTTTTTTTTAGGAAGGGAGTTGTTTATATTTTGTAACTTTTCCAAACCAGTTTTCTTAATTTATTAATGCAGAGACTGAGGCAGGTCCAGGTGGTGAGTTAGAACAAGAGTTTAACACAGGTGCTAACTCTGTAGAGTGAATATCAGAGGACTCTCACTGCTAATGTTCTGGTGGCAGCTAACTGCTTCTGCTCAGGCTAAATAATTAGCAAACTGAAGTGTATTTAATAAATAAATAAAAATATTTTAAAAACCTAAACAAGTCACCTTTCAAGTTACTTCACCCATCCCAAGAAATCCTGAAACAATTCACTGACAAGACTTACCCAAAGAGAACAGAAAATATTTTCCAGTTCATGAGGTCAGGAGTAAGTTGTTGGCGATCAAACAGACCTTTCATTATTAGTTTGTGGGATCTGGTAAGTATTTTTTTCTTGAACGGTTTTCTTTTCCAGAACTGGGAAGTATTGGTTTCCTTCTCTGCCCTGCTAATGACTAAGACGCAGTAGCTCTGCTAGGCTGGTCAGAGGCAGGGAGGCAAGAAGAATGCATGATGTCTCCCACAGAGATTCTTTTCTCTGGACAATTTAAATGTGGCATGAAAGCAAGTCCTGTCCAGGTCAGCTTTAATAGGAAAGAGGATTCTCGCCAGGGATTGTGGTTACCCTCAAGACTTCATTTAAATCTCTTGGGAGCACAAATATAAAATTCCATTAACAGCTTGCTATATTTTAGCTTTCAAAACCAAAGCCCTAGTGTGCTTTGTAATGTAGAGGAACAGCTAGGATATTATTACTATATTTTTAATAATTGAAATCTACACCAGCAAAAATTTGGAATATTGTTTGAAGTGCAAAGGGGTACTAAAGGCTCAGTATCTCTACTTCTTTATGCTTTTTATCTTTTTTTCTACTGGCAATCTAGAACTAAAAATTAATAAATCAAGCACCAATGGTGTTGTCTTATTAAAAGGTGTGTGTGTGGGTTCTTCCTTTTTTTTTTTTAAAAAAATTGCATTAAGAATGTCCCCTTGTTGCCATTCCTCCCAGGAACCGGAACAACATTCACTTTTCCTTAGGGAAGGCAATACTAGTGCAGTTGCAATACAAGCACCTTTGTCATCTTAATACCTTCACCAGGTGGTTTCTCTTTAATCGCTCTCTTCATTCTCCTTAATATACGCAGGTAAGTTCACAGAAGTGTAACAGGATAAAACCTAAGCTCCACAGACATTTTTATCAGATTTGTGCTCTAGCAGATCACCCAGTTTTGCACCAGGTCCGGTGTGGGCATTATCACTTTACTTTCACATTTCCCTAAGCACACTATAATAAGCTGTTTATGCTGACGTTATGACTTTGTGCTGGTTTTATGCTAAATGCAGATCAAATACCCAATCCTTTAAAAAGTTTGAGTGGCAGAGGCCTCAACGCAAGCCTGCCGGGACTTAGTTAACCTGATTATATTTCTGGAGGGAAATCCTATCAGCAAAGTGATTTTACCCTACCTGAGTGCTTTATGTCATGTGGTGTTCTGGATCAGGCATTAGGAGCGCTAAACCAGCTTCAGTTCATCATTGAACCTAAAAGCACACACATTCAGGTTCAACTCAAAAGAGTTTGAAGACACTCATGCTCTGACACTAAGGACATTTCTAAATGCACCCTTTCACCGTTGTCCACAATTACACCAGTTTTAGAACACCTACAATGTTTTCTACTTACTGCAAACACTGTTTCTGTGAAAGCTCTACTTAGTTTTGAGTTTCCACATCAATTACCATAGTCGGTTTCCATTTGCAGCAGGAACATTTGCAGGTACAAGCACAATGCTGGCAAAGTCCTGAAACTATATGAGATCACAAAGAAGAGCAGCACTGGGAACTCCTGTCTGTCCCCCAGCTCTTCCAAGGCAGATTTTCATTGCCTTCATCACACTGTCATGAAGAAGACTCAGAAGCTCCCAAAGCAGTTAATGCCAGCACTGACGGAAGGGACTGGTCCTAAACAAGAGCTCTCCCCTGAGATGCACATATGGTCCCAGTTATGTGACACTGTAATTTTGGGGCAAGCAAAGAGGGAGAATGAGAAGTTTCTCTCTGGGACATGGAAATTTCCCACCTCTGCGAGAAGGGGAGAGAGGACTTCCTCATGAATCAATGCTTTGGTAAAAACCTAGCCTAGTACAAGAACAGTCCTTAAGGGTGGGAATCACCCCACCTAAGGCTTACAATCCCTAAATCTGTGCAGGATGGCAAGGCTTCTTTTATAGTCGGTAGAGACAAACGGATGTCTCTAGCACACTGCTCCTCCCATCCTAGTGTACACAGATGTCCAAAATAGATCATGTGAGTCACACGCTACAAATGCCCATTTCTTTCCTTTGCTTAAAAAAGGAATCTAGACAACAGATGCCTAATTGTCGATGTCCAGTGCTCAGCCACATGAAATCCAGTCTGGCTGGAAGGATGAGATTTGTTCAGCTGGGGAAATTAAACATGAACATCTCTAAAATGGGAGATAGCAAACAATGGTTAGGCAAGAATGAATTGGATTAACGAATACCAAATGTGTACAGGCATAAGACTGCCTGAATATGAATTATCTCCTTTTCCACCCTCTTCCTCCTCCTTTTCATGAAAGATGAATTTTGAATATGCAGATAAGAAGGATACGTGCCAAATCTTGACTGTCTCCTGCAAATACCCATAATCTGGGGAAAATTAGATGTCTTAGCTTCAATACAACCAGTGTTAGAAGGCAGGGAGATGAAAGAAACCTTTAAAGTAATATTTATGCCAAGCAAAGTTATGTGCGTTTACTCCTTTTAACTTGCATTCATTTTTCTCATAAAACTTTGCAACTATGCTCCTTATTACAAATTCTGCAATTAGTTATCTGTATTTCGTTTCAGATTAGGATAAGATGAATGAAAAAAACTCAGGGTGACTAGCTGATCCCAATCCTAAACATCAGGATACCACAGCTAGAAATAACAGGTGTTTCTGCTTCATTCCATAACCTGGATTAAGAAACATGGAGACTTTTGAAAAGGGGTCTCCCAGTGGCCTGATTGTCATGCAAAGCCTTTTGCATACAGCAAATAGCGCAGAGTATTCCCAGTGGGGCACATAACAGCCTCCTTTCACATTTGCAAAAGAGAATATTGGCCTCTGTACTTCATCAGCAACTTTCCAAAACCTCATTGGCTAAACATTTGAACAAACTAGCTAAATAATCCTCTTTCTCTAAGCTAAATAATCATCTGTCTCTCCACTTAATACAGAAGAAAAAAGATACGCAGCCAAGTGTCACTGATGGCCAGGTGTTTTGATTTCACAAGAAAATATTCAGTTGTGATATTCTTTGTAATTGTACTCCCTTGTTTATTGGAGCAGGTTGCTAGGATCATGGTCCAATTAGTTCAGAGAAACAAATGAAGGAGCAAACAAAGCAGCTGCGGTTCAAAATGGCATTAATCAATTGTATTTCTCCTTTCTTGTAAAGTGAATGGCTCAACATGTTGGCCTCTCGAAGCACTTCTAAATCTAGAGAGCAAAAGGCCCCATAGTGTCATGGGAGAGCCATGTCCACCGTGTGGGGTACGGGTCTACAGGCATTTGGTGTTTTTTCCTTTCCACATCCTCCTGGTGAACTTATAGCACAATAATTCTGTAATAGTTACTGAGTGATGTAATGCCACTGCATTATTTTCTTGCCTTTCCTTTGCAAAATGTCTTTTAGTCTACTACCTTTTAATGACTTAAAATAGTGCGTTTATATCTTCACCAAAGCATTTTGTAAAAGTTGTTTGGTCACTAATATCAAAGCCTTTTTCTTTCTACTTAAGCAATGATATAGTCACTGAAAACAAACTTTGATTAACCAGAAACTCTCTTAAAAGTGTGCGAGTACTATAAGCTTAATTTTACTATTAAACATGCATAGCTATTTATTTTACATGTAAAATAAACTACTCAGCAGAGAGGACATACTTTAAAGCACCTTTTCAAGAGTTTCCTTGAGATGTATTTGAAAATACTGGTCCTCTCAGACAAAAAATTGCTAAAAAAACTAACACATTGATGAAGGGGACACCTGAATTTCTTTATATAAAATATTCACATATGAATTGGAATTTGCATCTCAAGGAAAGGGAAATCCTTCTATATAAACTCCAGATCCAAATGGACAAATAAAGATATTGGAAAAAGCAGAGAGCATAAAATGACTGGGAAAAGAAAGAACTGTTCAAAATTAATTACTCCTTGGAAAAAAAAAAAAAAAGATGCTCTGTCTAGTCGGCAAAAAAGTAGTGCTATGGAAGAAGTAGAAATACCATAGTAGAAATAAGCATGTGATCCCCAAATTAAATGGCAGTCTTCGGTGAAGGCAATGTGGTGAGACAAGTATATGCCCACAATCATAGTCAAGGCACATGCAAAGCTTAAACAGCTTAATGCACTTTTGTCTACTCACAAGCCCACTTTCATCTCAGAACTCTGAAAAATGGCCATATAGTACCAGATCCAATACAAAGGATTTTTAATGAAGATGTTACTTACGTAGAACTACCAAATATGCTCAAATCATAACAGGATTTGTGCCAACACCAGAGAATAAGTGACTCAAAACTCTTTATCCTTTCACACCTCAGGCTCTATGTTAATCTTAGGATAAAATTTGAAGGAAAGAATAATTAATGACTTGAAGGTAAATGGACAATAGAATAAAATGTGACATGGCTTTAGTAAAGGTAGGTCATGTCAGACTAGCCTGATTTTTTCCTTTGATAGGATACCTGATTTTCCAGACAAAAGAACTGCACAGAGAGATTAGATTTTATCTGAACTTCATCAGAACATTTGGTAAGGTGTCACAATGGAGATTACTGGGTAAACTGGAAAAAAGGAAGATTAGAAAAAGAATACGAAGGAGCTGACTAAAGTGACTGTTGCAGAGGAAATGCCAATGAACTGTGCTGAAAGGGGAACCTCTGGGCTGAAAAGAGATTACTCCAGTAGTGCTCCTCCTGGATTAGTCCTGGCATTCATTTTGTTTACTATTTTACTTTGTGATTTCACCCCTAAAATAGGAATGAAAGCAAGAAGTCTGAAAAAAAATGAGGAGCATTGCCAGTATGAAGGGGGAAGAACTCCACGTGAAGGGAAAAATGGACAGAATAGTATACGTGGGATGAAATGTACTATAATGAAGTGCAGCGTCCTGCAGTTACGATGGGATTCACCTCATCCAGTCCATCTAAAAACTTCATATCTTCACAGCTGTTGAGTCTCCTTGTATAATCACTAGAAAAATGTGAACAAGTCCACTGGTAATTTTGTATGATCTAGTTTACACATGTGTCTAAATGGGATAGAGATTCTTTGGAGATTCTTCCCTCTTTCTATAGTCATTCATAAAGGACATTTGGAAGACTTACCTAGGTGCCTAACTTTTAAACTTCTAAATTTGATGAGAAAAATCTCCCCAAGGACTATTACAAATTTTCATTATAGTAGCTCATCAGCTAGAAATTAGACAGGAGGAAACGTATTTTTTTTATGACCCAGGACTTCGTAAAACACAAATAACTTCTTCGGACATACTACACGAGGTAAATTCTATAGAAACAGCAGAGAGTTAACACAAGTGTGAAAAACACAAGTGAGATCTCATTTGAGAAAATACCTGGCTGTCCATATGCTGCCAGAGCCTTTCAAAACAAACACAGACAGCCTGTCTTGCAAAAAAACGCTGCAAGAGCAAGAAGCATGTGAATAGTTAAACACATCATATCATTAGCTCCCCCCCCCTCCCCCCCAACACAGAAGGACAATTTAATCTTAAAAAAGCAGGAGAGCAACAGGCTACAAACTTGCCACGAACAGATTTAGGCTGCAAACTTCCTTAACCATCAGAACAGAGAGGTTGTGGGACTGCCTTCTAGAAGATCTACTGAAGGCTAGAAACCTGAAGAGTTTGAAAAGTGAGCCGGGACAGTTTTATGAAACAGAATATATGATGCGGGGCCTGAAAAGAAGTGGCTGTACTTGCTGTGCCGGGAGGATCTTGCTAGTTTTATGTTCGCTTGAAAGAAGACTCAAGAGGCTAAATTCCTAACTGTAATTTGGAAATGGGCTGAAATGCCCTGGAAAATCTTTACTTTAAACTTAAAAAAAACCACCCCAAAAGCCTTCTCCCAAGCTCTTAAAATATTTTTCCAGTGAACCTTAGTACATTTATACAGGTTTTCAGAGGGGAATAACAGATTTGTCAATTCTGATGACAGTAACAGAACCAAATGTCTGAATCCAAAGAGAAAGTTTTTCTTTATGGGGGCATGTTAATCTAATCATATAAAACATTTCATTGTTGGTTTTATGTTTTGGGTTGGGTTTTTGTTTTTGTTTTTTTTTTTTTTAAGGAAGAAACAAGGATTGATTTGAACAATACAGATGAGCCTTCCCTTGAAATATGTTCAAAAGCACTATTTCTGTACTTTTTTTTTTTTTCATTTGGACAGATCAAGGACATGTACATTTTATTAATGAGCTTTTTTTTCATTTTTTTTCCCTCGAGCTTTTTTGGTATATACCCATTGTTAAACAAATTAAATAATTAGTGAAATAATGTATAACACAATTAAAACAAATATTATAACTTACATTTGTTTCAGTAATTTTGCAATTTCATATGAAATAGAAGACTTAAAATTCATTGAAATAAATCTACTTAATTTCTGATGTCCTTATCTAAATTTGAAAGACAGCTTGAAGAGTTTGATCAAAAAATTGAATTGACAAAGCCTACATAGCCACCAGATGCTTCTGTAGCATGTCCAGTTTAAATCATATCAGTGTAAGAAAAAAGTGAATAAGTAAATAAACTGTAAATAATCAAATTTTATTTCTTCCCCTAGGACTTCGAATCTCACTTTGTCGTCTTGCCATATGACAGTCATAATTGTAGTAGTATCAAATAGCTATGGACTGAATCTACATTTCTCTTACAAATGTATCTTCTTGTAGTATAGATCATGGGTAGCACATGCTGAAACAAGCACTTAATGACAAAAATATTGGAATTGTAAAATAAATGTATGCTAAAAAAAGAAATGTGTTAGTCTTCAATTCCCAACCTCCCCTCACCCAAGAAAAAGAAGGTAGTTAAGTAAAAAGATATAAATTATATGTTACACTCGATATATCACCTTTTCTTTCATGCATCTCTGAAAAGTCCTTTGAAGCAAACATACATTATCTTAATTTTATAAGGGAAATGGAAAAATGAAAAGTTTAAGTGGTTTATCCAAAATCACACAATAAGCTTTCTGCAAAACCAAACACAGAGGTGAAATCAAGACACCTCTTGATTTTTCTGTGCTGTGTCTTAACAAACAAAAGAAACCCAACAAACTCAGGAGTATCAATTACATTATTCACAGGGATATGCACATCTTGAAATTAATTATTTTAGCTGTATTGTTCTACAAACCATTTCCATCTGATCATAAAAAAAAAGAAATCTGTTAATTTCTGTCTTCAATAGGGATCTTGCTTGCACTGTTCTGAGATGCGCTGATACTATGTATTCAGAGCTATACGGCAGCTGTAGGTTCATGGCCTATTAGCTCTAACTACAGCCTGAAGTATTGCTTTCATGCAAGAAAGCTTTCTCCATACTCAGAGCATTGTGGCCGTGTACCCTTTACATGCTTATCCCCACTCTGCTCCATATATATGGTGGAGTTTTGCTTGCATAATCAAAACGAGGGCATCTGATGACCCTGTGGGTTTCTGGTGCATAGGCTGAGTCTGAATTTTAGCTGAAGCTCATATGGTCTCTCCCCAACGTGGATTTCCTACGGCTTGTTAGCAAGTGAGCTTACACAAAAGGTAGTAAACCAGATCTTTTTCTTTCATCTGGTTACCAATTCTAATGACTCTTTTTAGGAATTTAATTACATTTGAACATCTAACACTCTTCTGAAATTTCCTAAAGGTCTTTAATTTACCCTGTGACACCCACACAAGCTACCCTTTTGAGTTTGCATAGACTCCGTACATGTTTTCTTAGAAAGTCAAGCTAAACATTTAATGATAGGAAAACAAACCTCAGATAGATAGTGTCATCCGGGATTGCTTTGCCAATCTCAAAATGTGCCAAGATAAGCATCAGTATAATAGTGAAATT
Source organism: Ibidorhyncha struthersii (assembly GCA_013398815.1). Taxonomy (NCBI): domain Eukaryota; kingdom Metazoa; phylum Chordata; class Aves; order Charadriiformes; family Charadriidae; genus Ibidorhyncha; species Ibidorhyncha struthersii. The sequence goes on from VZSZ01005542.1 coordinate 197,545, forward strand.
GTGACCTAATGCCAAAATTGTATAGACATGTGACATACGATGATAAAGAAGAGTAAACATGGCAAAGCAGGGCAGAATAGCAGGCAGAGGTTTCCTGAAAAATCAGTGTGCAGGAAGAGTGCACTTTCAGAGATCAATAAACATTAATTTAATGTCTAGTAACTTGACTGTCTTGCCACACTACACATTATCTTGCCAGCTATGTATAAATAAAAAAAATAATCATGCAAACACAGTAATGACTGAAGAGGTAATGACCGATTTTAGTGTGAACTTGCTCTGTTCCTTTACATGAAGGTTCAGTATCATTCTTTCATGTTGAAGACATAAGGATATTATGTTAGGGGCAGTCTTATCCAAAACAGACATACAAACCTAGATACACAGTCAGTCTTCACTGTAGGGTCTCTATTTGTAACTAGATATATTAGCTACTGAATAAGTAGATCTTGCATAGATAAATTATTTTAAAATAGAGCCCACGTGAAACTGTGCCAGAATTAATGGTGTATGTTGAAGCCTAGTTGTAACAGGCCAAGTGAACAAGGTTTTATGGCTAATTTCGGAAGCAAAGCTATAAACTCTCTAGGAGAGCAGAAAATCACTGCAAGTGTTGATGTGTTCATATTTCATATACATTGAGAACAAAATACAGTTTCCTTAATTTATTAGAAATATATAGACAGATAAGGAACTGACTGAACTATATATGCCATTAGTATCTTCTTTCTGTCTGTCTGTCTATATATCTTATCTATATTTTCTAATTTGTTTTACAATACTTTAGTATCATGTGGTAACTTAATTAAGGGAACAAGAAAGAAGCCTTAGCTTAAATCTCTTTACTATTGACAAATTCAGTTTGAAGCTCCAAAGGCTTTTGTTTCCCCCTGCTTATCTGTGTATTTTTATGAAGGGTCGCACCAAAATTTCTAGGTTTCTTACGAACCTTAATGCATTTATTTTCCGAATGTGCCAAGGGCTATATGGAAATCTGGTTGGTAACAGGCACTGGGACCCTCAGGCTAAAAGTACTTTTTGCCGTGGTTAAGAAGATGCTCAGCAGCCTGATCAAAAGCTGCGCGGAACCTTCTCCCAAGATGACAAGCTTGCTCTTCCAGCTTTTCTACATTTGCCTGCTCCTCTGTTAAAGGCTTATCACACTTACAAGTTCCAGCTCAGTATTTTCATTAACCAAGTGCTATGTACGGTACAGTAGGAGAGATTTTATGCCCATAGGACTAAGATCCAGAGATAACTGATTTGCATAACGTGAAGGAAGGTCAGATGGCAGGCAAGCCTTCCCGCTCCAGAGCTCTAACAACATCCCCATTTCGCACCGGTAATAAGTCATCTGACATTCAGAGTAGTATTCATTACAAAGCTTTTCCTAATGAGGTTTAAATATATCGGGTTTACTTTTCTGTTTTCTTTTTTTTTTTTTTCTTTTCAAGACCAGTAGCAGCAGCTGTTATAATGAAATAAACCCTGGCTCATTAACAGCAGGGCAAGCTCCAGGCAGGTATTTTTTAATGGGTGAAAAGCTTCCCAGGCTAGTACTACACTTTTCAAGAGGGAAGCGTTTTTTTTTAAGCAAAGCAGTCAGAAACATTTTGCGGTATCGTTCCCTCTTAACAAACTTACACATAATTTCTATCATTTTGCAACTGAAAATGCTGAAAGTAATGCTCAGACCAAACTAAGAGTGCATTTCTTTTATTTTGCTCATTTCAGGTATGTGCTGCAGATATGCGTTGTATATTCTTTCATTCTTAAACACAACACTGTCTTCCCCCAGCGCTGTTTATTTTTTTCAGAATTAGTTTGCATTTTCACATGGCACAAAGCCTTAAAAAGCTGCTTAGGCCAGGCTAAAGCCTAAGCTAATTTAAGAAGATCTAGGTGTGTCTAAGGACCTAAAATATTTTTGCAAAATAGAATTTATTATGCATTTGTAGCTTGGTGCTTGTTTGAAGAAAGATGGCTGTATGTGAAGAAAATAACAAAGTAGATAAGGGAAGACCACATCTGATGGATGAATGGGATTCTAGTTCAAGCATACAGACGAAAGTGTCAGTTAAGTATAAGAAAGTGAAGCTGAGGACAAAATTGCAGCCAGAGCTTTTGAGAAACCACAAGCTTTTCCACTGTTGAAGAAACACCCGGTTCTCTTCCCACAGAACAGAACATTAAAGAATATCTTCTTTATTAAGATGCCTTTTAACTTTCACGTAAAAATAAAGACCTTCTCTCCACTGAAATAAAGAGTATACAAACCCAAGAATATATGCATCATGATTCAAAACTTTAGAAAATCAGTATGGCATTTGTTTCATGGCTTTCTGAGATGTTAGAAATAAATGTTAACTTTGGGATAAGGTTACTGCAAAACAGCTCATGAATTAATTTTTGTTCTCAAGAAAAAACAGTAAGCAGTTGTAAATATTTTTTCAGACTAACTATAAAAGTTAGTCTGAAATGACTTACTGAACAAAACACAGGCCAAAGACATACTTATTTTAATAATTTTACATATATAGATTTTTTTCCTCTTTGATTTCTAGAAGGAGATCCAGAAGACATATTCTTGAAATTATACATAACATAATATCTAAGAAAGATCAAATGTCTGTTAGTGTACTGAAAAATATTAAGCATTTGAATGAAATACCATCTACTTAAAATAATTTCTGAAAGTTGAGTTAAGATTGTGGCCACCAGATTTCATTACAGTAACAAGTTTGGCAACAGAAAAAATGATCAGTTTTTTTGTATTAAAAGCAGATTTTTGGCTCATGTTTTATTTATACCAGCATTGTAATTGAAATTGAATGAATAAAATTACAATAGCGAGTTACTTTGTTCAACAGAAGAACCACCACATGGAGCGCATGTGAAAATCTAGAAAGATTTGGTACAATGGCACCAAATCTGTGAAATCTATGTTCTGTTTAGGTGAAGAGAAACCTGAGGAAAGGAAAGCAAGGAAGTGGGAATCCTCAAGAAATTTTCTGAGGTGGTTGGAAGCTGCTTAGAGGATCTGGCCCGTACAAAAAGGATACGAGCCAGGCTGAAGACATAACCCCATCTACTTGGCTTCTGCTATAGTGCAAAACTTGTCTTGGCATGTTCTGACTTGGAACAGGGCATTCATAATTGATAGGATACAACTCATCCATGGGTAAGCACTAGCAGAGGCAAGACAAAGAAAGTCACATAGATGTACACAGAAAAGAATATACAGTTTATATGTTAACAGTATTTGAAGTTACTAATCAAGACTTATTCCACAGGATCAACACCAGTGATCCTACTTGTGCTCAGTGGAATACAACAGATCTCCACGAAGACCACAAGACATAACTGATATTATGTGGCACCTGTGCCCCATATGGGTCCAACATGCCTTCTGTTGCCTTTCCGAATGGTCTAAAGAAAATAAACTACGATGAAGGAATAGGCCATCATTGAATACTACCTAAGAATACCACACCAGGTTAAAATAAATACAGCTGATGGCATGGGTGAAAGACAAATCCATATACCTCAAGAACACTCATTTGTGAAAAAACTTTTAGAGGTAGTCTGGCTGATCTATTACATGATGGTATAAACAGGCATGATGCAAAGTCTAATTACTAAAGCAAACTTGAAACAAAAGAAAAAATCAAATAAAAAAAAGAGTTCTTAAGCAAGAGCAATGTAACAGAAAGGAGAATAAAGAATTCTGGTATCTGCAGAAGACATGACTATGAATGTCTTGTTTTGCTTCATTTTAGATTCAGTCATCAAGTGACAAAGCAATCAAATATTTAAAGAGTGGATTTCTAAATGACAGAAGGACTTTCCATTCACTTTGGCTGCAGGAGGAATTCTTACAGCAATACGTTGTACATAGGATGGAAATTTATTCAGAAAATGCCACAAATGTAGCTCTAATAAAATGAAACTGTTGGACTGCAGTTAACATTAAAAATATGCCCTTCTTGTAGTGTTTTAAAGACTCAAGGCAGTGTTGCTAACTTTCAGATCATGAAACTCTAAATATGTATTGTTCAAGTTGTATTGAAAGTTCAAGATTTTGCACCTTACAAAAAGTAAAACCAACCAACCAACCAACCAACCCCTCCCCCCAACCTAGATCAAAAATTACCTAGAACCCAAACCTTGCCACTTGCATTATTTAGATGAATTTCAAGCACAGTAACATAATATGATTTGGAACTTATGATGATGATGTCTTAGGCATATATTTAGATTCACTGTTTGCTGGAAACAGCATTTTTCTAGATTTGTAAGACATTAGACAATTCTTAAGTTTTGTAACATTAACATCTATTAAAACTCAATGAGTTTTTAAAAACCATAAATATCAGAATCCAACAAATCTTTGTCTAATTTGTTTTTAAAAAACCCTGCAACTAGAAAAATACCTAAGACTAGGCAACCTAAAGGATCCAATATAAATGAAAAGCAGGAAATTCCAAATTTCAGGGTGAAAATCAATCCCCAAATGAAGGATGTATGACGTGCAACATTCTGTTCCAGCAATTTTGGGGAAGAAAAGCAAGAACAGATACTATTTTGAATCTAATTCTGAACTTCATTGTACTTATGTGTTAAAATTATATCCTTACACTTTAAAGCTAAGCTGTTGCATGAACAAATTTTTCTGGAAGATATTTTCCCTTTCTGTTGTGAACAAGGTTATTATGTGCACTACTGCTTAGTTACAGGTAGTCTGTCTTAGCCCACAGAAACTTATGAAGTCATCAGGACTGATGGGACTACCATGATAAACCCATATGTATTCCTATACTGTTATGCAATTTCACGCGCATGACTATCGGTCATGACTTTATGACTTTTACGACACAGCAACAGAAACACCACTGTCTTCTGGCATTAGCTCTGTGCCATCAGCAGGACAACCACTGAAAAATGGAAACTCTCCCATTAAGATACATTGATAGTAACAAAAGGAAAATGCTTCTGTCTGTCAGGCTGTACCTATAATAAGGTGAAGACTTCCAAAAACTTGAAATATGGCTCATGGATTAATGAAAAGTTATTGTTATCAGATGATACCTGTTTTCAGTGACTACCTGATAGGTGAATTCAAATTAGAAATTATAATCCTTGGATCTTAGTTCATGACCAGTCTCCTAAATCATTCAGTTTCTCACAGATTATGGTCTATCACTTTCATCCTTTGCTTGCGCTATCTTTTCATTTTCAGTATTGAAAAAGTGTATCACAAATCCCATTCATACAACTTATTTTGAAATCTGTATTTAAATATTTTTTAAAAGCAAATTATAATGATCAAATGTCTTTCTAAACAAATGAGAGAGGTCAAATACTGAGATGCCAAAACTGTAAGGAACTTTGCAAGTTCCTGGTTTTATTTCCTGTTTTTGCATTCTTACTTTTTGTAATATTTATTGGCACTCCAGGTTAGGAAAAATTCAAAGTAAAAACTGAAACACTACCAGTTTCTCCTTTCCAAGTAGAAATATATTCAAAGCTTTCTTAGGCAGATCTTAAGGTAAGCAGAGTGATCTCTAATGAAAGATGAAAACTAAATGATTAAAGAGAATTAGTACATATTCAAGTTTCCCACAATAACATGTTTTGGATGAAATGCATTTATCATCATAATTAACCATTGTATAAAAAGAAAAAAAGAAAAAGAAAATCGAGAAGGCTTTAATCAAGAGACAGGAAAAACAAAATGTATAAACCCTGATTTAGAAAAAGTGAAAAAAACTCTTCTTACAAATCCAATGTTTATTTATTTAAATTAAAACAAGTCTTTTAGATCAATGATACCCAGCCTCACAGTTTTTTGGCCACTGTCTATTTTCCATGATTATCCGGTTTTAACAGCTTTTTCTCTGCCTCCAGAAACAGGGCAGAAAGCTTCACAGAAAACGAGGTAAGAGCTGGGGACCATGAAACAAAAAAGATCTTTAGTGATCACCTCTCTGTCTCTATCAGAATTACACACTTGGTGGCTAAAGAAAGCTACAGCTCTACATCTCAATTTCAGTTAAGCATCTGGCCTCAGGTTCTTCCTCCTTGGCAACTAAAATCCAATGCATTATGATTATTTGTTTGTTCCACCACAGCAGAACTGGATCCTACGTACTCATGCTCAGTTGGGGGAAAAAAAACCCTCAACCCTAAATATATTCACATCATTGAAAAGCGGGACACAGTCACGTGTGATTTAATGCCATTAACAGAGAATAATAAGCGAAGTATCTAGTAACGAAACACCTCAAAAGTCAATTGAAGTATTTTATATTGATATATATAATTTACGTGTGAAATTTGTATTATGATTCCTGTCTAAGAGAATGAATTACAGAAATCAAGTTTGAAGATGTACAAAAGTATGTATCAATGTGTCAGCAAATCAAATAAAAATTTCACTTTGAATACAAAGTTCATTGCCCAAAGCAGACCAACACAACTCAGACAAAACCCAGAATTCTACAATAAGTAGCAAAGTGTGACCTCTCTACAGCCCTAATGGAAACAAAACTAACAGCCATTAAATTCATTATAATAGGGTTAGTAACTAGGTATTCAGAGTAAAGAAGCAATGTTCAATTAGAATTGAACAGTAACTCTTTGTGTGTGTGTTTGATCTAATGATATCTTTAAATTAAACCAGCAAAGAAAATGTGTGGTTAAATATTAAGTAGAGTATGAATTGAGAAAAGAAATATGCAACTACAGTGTTCCTGACAACATGAGTTGATTTAAGATTTATAAAAGTCTGTCAAAAAGTTATATAGCTGTGATACTTTGCTGTATGCAGGAATTACTTCAATTAAGTCAGTTTCTAGAAATGACTTGATTTTGGAAGTCTCTTCTAGTATTACATCATAAGTGATTTAAGACAAGAAGCCATGTCTGGTTTACATTCAGAACAACATTTGTAAACAATATTAAAAATATTTGTCCTTCGAGTCCTCTTCAGTATATCCATCAATGACCTGGATGAAGGTATAGGGTGTACCACCAGCAAGTTTGCTGATGACACAAAACTGGGGGGGGTGGCTGACATGTCGGAAGGCTGTGCCGCCATACAGCGTGACCTGGACAGGCTGAAGAGTTGGGCAGAGAAAAACCTAATGAAATTGAACAAGGGCAGGTGTAGGGTCCTACACTTGGGGAGGAATAACTCCATGCATCAGTACAGGTTGGGGGCTGACCTCCTGGAGAGCAGCTCTGTGGAAAGGGACCTGGGAGTCCTACTGGACTACAGGATGACCGTGAGCCAGCAATGTGCCCTGGTGACCAAGAAGGCCAATGGCATCCTGGGGCACATCCAAGAAGCGTGTGGCCAGCAGGTTGAGGGAAGTCATCCTCCCCCTCTACTCTGCCCTGGTGAGGCCGCATCTGGAGCATTGTGTCCAGTTCTGGGCTCCCCAGTTCTAGAAGGACAGGGAACTGCTGGAGAGGATCCAGCAAAGGGCGACAAAGATGATTAGGGGATTGGAGCATCTTTCTCATGAGAAAAGGCTGAGGCACTTGGGCCTTTTCAGTCTAGAGAAAAGAAGACTGAGGGGGGATCTTATCAATGCTTATATAAAACTTCAAGGGAGGGTGCCAGGTGGATGGGAACAGTCTTTTTTCAGTGGTGCCCAGTGATAGAACAAGAGGTAACGGGCACAAACTTGAACATGGGAAGTTCCATTTTAATATGAGGAACTTTACTTTGAGGGTGGCAGAGCACTGGAACAGGCTGCCCAGAGAGGTGGTGCAGTCTCCCATACTGGAGACATTCAAAACCCACCTGGACACCACCCCGTGCAACCCGCTGTAGGTGACCCTGCTCTGGCAGGGGGGTTGGACTAGATGATCTCCAGAGGCCCCTTCCAACCCCTATCATTCTGTGATTTCCTTTTCCATGAAAAAGGCATGAAAAGAATGAATCTATAGATAAAGCACCATACCTACAGCTAGGGTGGGTTGGCATTTCCACTCCTCAACTGAGTGACTGCTAAACTTCTAGTCAGTCAGGATTATCCACACCAGATGGCTGCACCATGATTAATTTCTTTACCTTTTGAAAAAACTTTATTTGTACAGAGTTTCATGAAAATGCTTTGGTCACTGCCATAAATGCAAAGAACAAGAAAAAGTTGTTTTGCTTGATGGAAATAATAATAATAACAAGTACCACCGCCACCATCACCTACAACAACAACCACTGCCACCTACAAATCATATTAATAAGAAACTCTTATGTTTTACAATATAGGTCCTTGAAATTTATGTAATGGTACAGGCTGTCTCCTAAGGTGCTCTTTTTTTACAGTTCAGCCACAATCTAAAATACACACTTCTGAAATTTGCATTATGGATTTAGGCAGTAAAATTCCTCAAAGATTCCATCTTTCCTATGCATTTTCTATTCCCACGTAGCGCTGCTGTGCCAGCAGGATTACATAATTCGTTATTCCTGCCTAGAAACTCAACACACCCTGTTCCACGTCTCCTCAGCACAAAGAGGTCCTCGCCTGCAATTCCTTCCCCAGTGAAGAAGGAGCCATAGCTGAGAGGAATGAGCTTCTCAGTTCTCAGCTACCTTGGTATTCTGGTGAGGAATAAAAGAGTCTCCCAAGAAATGACAAATCTTGAAGAGAACTAGTGTGGAAATTTTAAAGAAACAGACATGGGAAAGTGGGACTAGGAAAATATGAAGGGAGAGGGGAAGAAGCAACCATCTATGACAAAGGAATGATGGTTTATCCTGTCGTCATCCCAGCACTGTCACTACCCAGCAGTGCTGGGTGAAAGGCCAAGTACAAGTGCATTCAACTAAAAAAAAAATCAGAATTGACAAAGACTGAATTCAGGCCCACACATACAGAAACGATTTTATGGAAATCAATAGCTGACCTGCTGCCGATTCCTGTCTTTCTCAACACTCCTGCAGCACTTACCACTCTGGACTATAGATACTGTAGTCCCAAACTGTGAATTTAAAGGGATGCATTAAGGAAATCCAGATACATGTTAAAGGGCCAGCTCAATAAATACAGGGCAGGAAATGTCACTTGCATCTATCATAAAAATAAAGTCATGCATCCATTATGTGAAGCAAACAGCTAAGACTGAAGTTCCAGAAAAATGATGTTATATTCCTTGCACTTTATAACCATGCAGTTTCATTTTTTCCTAATATGTCAGGCTCACTACACTATTTCTACATGCTTTTTACATGCCTGCATATACTTTGGACACAAATTTATTAATATTGGCTTTCTTATGACTGTCAGCATTACCACCCATCAAGGCATCTCAGAGTTTTACAAACATTTAGGAACATTCATGAGATTCCTCTGAGATACTGGTATTTTGTTATCCCCATCCTCGAAGAATCCCATGTTTCTTGAAGCAAAGAGATCCCATGGCACACATATCCATAACTGTGGGTGCACCTTTCCTTGACATATTTTTTCTTTCTTCTAAACTTATTTATAAACAGAAATCCCATTCACTTGTACTCTGCCTTTCCGTTCTGCCCTTATGTATGTCAAGCCCTCAGTCCCTGAAGGATAAAAAAGGTTCAGCAAAAAACTAATGATCACCTGGAAAGAGATGTGCCTTGTGACAGCCTTGTGCCTTCAAATGTAGAGAGGTTCTGCAGTTCAGTGTAAAGCTTGTCTCTCCTGACGTCATTGTCAAAAATGCCATTGAAATGAATGGGGTCGCTGCCTCCAGAGCAGCAATGACCTAACATCGGCGTTCCCACTTAGTCTTCTCTATGGCACTAAATTAAAATTTACAGGCAAATGATTTTCATTTCAGGTTTAGAGCCGTAACTGACTTGCAATTTGAATGAAGTTAATATTATCTCAGAAACTTGCTTATCCTTAGAGTGGACAGACACATATTAAACTGAAATAAATCAGGCAGATAAGCACCTCTCAGAGAATACATTCCATGTAGTAGGATCAAAAGCTGTAGACAAACCAGTCTCACAAGATTTTGGCTACATGCAGAATAGAATCAGAAGTAAAAGGTACTTCCCGTATCGTTGCAGATAAAATTCAAGGCAATGGAACCAATTACGATTTTGATATCTAAATTCTGAAGTATTTTGCACTAGATTTTAAAAATGGTTTGAAACATCTCTGGAACTAAGGGCAGGGAACACAACAATTAGAGTTGTCTATATAAATTAACAGAAGTACATAACTTTTCTGATATTGCATTTTGAAATAGCACAATAATGTAACTCACGGTCTTTAAGAAGCACTCTTAAGATGTAGCTACAAGTCTCACATCAGAGAAATGTCAAAATGAAACAGTAACTGTAAAAAAGATGAATCTGCCTCAACCAAGGCACTGTCATTCACACCCTGCACTGTCATCTTCAAGATTTATACTTAATTTTCTAATCTTTTTTTCTTTCCCCAAGGGCTATGGCAGTGACTGAATATACTCCAAAAGCAAGTTTTTCTTCCTTTGATAACGCAGAACTGTTTATGCTGAATATAAGTATCAGCATAAGAGATATCTTATATCAACAAGATAAAAACAAGAAAACAAGAGATAAAATATGGATTCAATAAAGCACAGTTCAGTCATCTTTGAAAGTCTGGTATGGGACCATCATAGTCATGAAACCAGTGTTTAAAAGGTGGAATTTTCCAAACTTCCAAATCCAATGCTTGAACTAATAGATTCAGAAGTGGTAACGGAAAGGAAGATTGAGATTATTCTCTTGGATTCCAGGAAACACTAATACTTTGGACTTACCTATCATTCCTTAATATGGAAAAAATTCAGAGATATTGTATCTGACCCGTACATTCACAGAAATAGAAAAATGGATAACAGACATGAAGGCATTTGCAAGACCTTCTAGGAAGCTTGTCTCCCCTTTCTGAAATCTGCATTTTGCTGCAAGGATATGAATAAAGTAACAAACATGAGAAAATGCTGTAACTTTTTCTCCTAAGAAGCAATTTTTATTGGTTACAGAACATAAAGGAATTTATTTTCTACACTCGAAAAAAACCCGTCCCATTAGAGAGACACGTCAAATAAATTTCATGCTCCTCTTCAACAGAGATAAGTAAGAACACGAGGGTTAAACGAATGAGAATCCCCAGTCCCCTTCCACCTCTCATACAGAGCCATTTTCTGCTGGGAAACAAAAAATTATTCTCTCCTGGAACTGAATCAGAAGGCAGACCCGTCAGTCAGTAGCCAGCATATGATTCAGCTCAGCTTTTCAATAAGTTAAAAAGTCCAAAAGCCACCAAAAAAGGGTTTTTGAATGAGAGAGCTGCCTCCTTCTAACTCTTCTGAAATGCCTGCTGAGCACTCCTGTGAATCATGCCTGCTGCAAGAGGAGCATCTCTGACCTAAGAAAGCAGGGACTTGCGGTGACAGCTGGCAAGCAGACAGACACTCCCTCTATCGAGGGACAGCTTCCATTCAACTACAAGGTAGGACAAACACGAATTCCTGTAGCTGGACACTGAAAACATACTAGATTGATGATTAAATTACATAGCAATTACAACCCTTCCCCAACCACGGTATTTTGAAAGAAAAAAAATCCAATATAGTGTTTTCTAAAAAGAAAAATATATTTATTATATAAAACAAGATGCTTCATAAAATATGCTGACTTTTGCTTATATTTTATGATTATACTAGCAAGCATTGAATAATTGAGTAATAAACACTATTGCAAGTTGGAAAAAGACATTCCATTCAAGTCTCAGGAAACGATACAAAATGTTAAAATAGCACCACTTACTCCACTCATGTTAAATTCAGTGCTTGAGTTGCAGAATGATTTAGCTGTGCCTTCAAATGCTCTTAATATTCCTTCATGCAATGTACACAATCAGAAAACTATTTCTGCCGTAATTCACTCACATTTCCAAGGGGATGCATTTTGAATGGAGGTTTTGTCCTACTTGTTAAGCCAATTGAAAGAAATATTGCTTGTCTCCCAGATTAATCATATGTTAGATTTTTTACATTTAACAAATTACTAACAATGAGTATTTCCTGTGTGTTCAAAAGACTTCTGTTTAAAATATTCCAGAGCAGCCTTGTAACACTTAGAATAGCAGCAGGCAAAATTGTTTGAGCTTAACAAAAAAGTGTGAGTTGCACAGTAGTGCTGAAAAATTAGACTGAAGACAAATACTTTATTTTCTTTCATCTGTTTTGATGCCTGCTCTTATTGTTCAAATACATTGGAAATATATCTGCATGAAAAGGTGTAAAAATAGGGTTACACAAATGACCATTGTTTTTGGGGAAGCAGCTTATCACAGCTATAAAACTGAGGCTGGACTGGAAACTGCCTATTTTTTTTTTTTACTTTAAACAAGATTTGAACAGATACCTGCCACACAAGGTTCTTTTTTTTTTTTTTTTTTTTTTTTGCTATCTCCCAAGACTTCCTCTAAATTGACTTGGCTATTTTTCGGCCAAACGGGGGGAGAAATGCTTCAGGTATGTTTCACAGTCTACCCAGTGACGTTTAATGAATACATTTTACCCCATAATCCTACTTTGAACTTAAGGCTCCTCAGCAACCAATTGTGGTGTTGGCCTTATTTTACTTAAAAGTTTAGAATTTGAAAACTGGCTTTTGAAGGGATAAAAATTAACTTTCAATGAAGATTCCAGATGACCCTCACTGTGCCAACCATTACAGCTCCACTCTATGGACACAGTTAAGACTAAGCTGCAACATTTTCAAAATACCCATCTCAATAAAGTAAAAAATCATCTTATCGGAGAGTTACTGTGTTATACATTAATACAGGAGGGCCCAAATTTGGCACAGGAAGCCACCAACACAACTTCTTCCGTGCCTTATCTTACAGCTCATATTGTAAAGTACAAGTACGGGCTCATCATTGCCCACGCATGTCCTTCATACCTCAAATTAAATAATGCATGCTCATAACTCAAAAGAACTCATTAGTTTGCTCCATATTAACAAGAGTACTTCACACCTAATTGTCTTGCAGCTATTAGATTTTTAGTATAACATTATTTTAAATTATTGTCTTTTTTACTGTGTTATATCTCTAACATATTTACTCAAACACACTTGACCCAGTTCTGCTAGAGCTTTTGTTAGGAGTTCTCATATGTATCTTAGCCTGGTGTGGGAACTTAAACACCAGGACACACATAAATCAACGTGCCCCAAAATAAGTCTGTAAAAGGAAAGCACAAAAGCTGTCACAGCTACAGCTCTCAATTACAGCAGAGAACCAAGGACAGAATACGAATGCTGGGTTTGTTTGTTAACTTTGGGGTTTGTTTGTTAACTTTGGAATTTAAGGAAAATCAGAATCTTAAAGCTGTTTGGTGTTTGTTTTAAGGTCCCTGAAATTTGAAACACAGGGCTTTATAAGGGCAAAAAGTCAGGGCAAAGATATTTCAAAACCATGCATATGTCTGGGAGAGGGAAATGGCCTCTGGCAGCTGAAGCTGATCATGAGCCAGGGTCCATTTTGCTGTAGAAGCTCCCATCTCTCTAGTCTTCCTGCCCCAAACTCCTCTCCCCTAAAGCCCCTGGCTTTACTTCTTTTGTTCCAGTTCCTCCCAAATCTAATCTCCCCTATACCGGAGTGCCAATGATTTGCCCCCCGAAGTTCCACTCTCCTAAACTCTGGCGATGCCACCCACTGCCACTTCCAACCAATCTCCATCTCCTTTTCCCACAATGCTCCCCAAAAACCTCTTGCTTTTCCCCTTCTACTTCCAATTCCTTGCCAATACTTTTGGAATAGAATAGAATAGAATAGAATAGAATAGAATAGAAAAAATGGAGTAGTTCAGCTGGAAGGGACTTAGAACGATTATCTAGTCCAACCACTTCATCACTTCAGAGCTGACCAAAAATTAAAGAATGTTATTAAGGGCATCGTCCAAATGCCTCTTAAACACCAACAGGCTTGAAGCATTTTTTTTTTTTTTTTATCACCCCTCTAGGAAGCCTGTTCCAGTGTTTGACTACCTTTTTGGTAAATAAATTATTCGTAATGTCGTCTGCACCTCCCCTGAGGTTTTATTATCAAATTCCCTCCCACTAAAGCTTCTGTCACCCAAGTAACCTCCCAAAATGATTCCTTTCCTGGATTCACTCCTTCCAACTCCACACTGCATCTGAAATTTGCTTGTATGAAAACCCACCTTTCCCCAGCCTAGCCCTGTAGCTCCTGGCACTGGAATGACTCAATATTTTTCATTATGCTCAATGTTTTTTGTGTTTTCTGTATAAATGCATAATAAAATAAAAACACTGAAAACACCTTTAGAAAGTGATCAGCACTTCTAAAGTTAGGCACATCCCTAACCTTAGTTGGGTTGATTCAGGGCTCAGGACTGAATATGAACATTTGTATTTCTGAGAACCTAATTAATAGTCTTTCATTCCAGGCATTTGCAGTTATATTGATAATACAAGCTTTGCAATGGCTCACCACCTCTTCAAGGAGGTTTGTTCAACTGGGTCATCCTGCATCCCAGCATGTTCTTAGGGACTCCTCAAGTGTGAGATGGAAGATCCAGGAGGTCTGCCGCAGGTAGTCATCACCTGCAAAGATCTGCGCACTGACCATGAGACCTACCCCCATGCTCATCTTTGCACACTTTACCAACAAGAGCAGTATTAAAATCAGAGAAAGCTGGAGAGCACCCCAAAGAAAATGTCCTTCCTTTATGCCTAAATTGGTATTGTCTCCCAACAGCATTAAGAATTTAAAAACACTTACTTTTTAACGCATTTTAGCACATAAAGCAGCCAAACATATCTGTAAATGTAACGTCTTAATTTTTATTTGTGCAGAAGACCTAAGCAGCCTTCCTAAAGTCAAAGACATAAGACTTTGTGGTTGGTAAGAGTTTAGCATGGTTGCCATGAAAATTGATAATTCTGCCTTTTAAAAGCAGCTTGGAGAAAGAAAAGTATGCATTTTAATAATCATGGCCTAAATTACTTTGGGGTATAAATCAAAGGAGAATATGGAGTGAGAGAGAAATGTATCAGACAATATTGTTTCTCCTAAACACAGTCATTGCTGATTGAGCTTTATTTTCCCACAATAGTCAGTTACTGAATACAATTTTTAGAGATTCAGCATATCTTCTGTTGGTAGCCAAAAGGATGTCCAAAGTGTATCCTCACAGGATGGTGTATTATTCATTACAAATCGCATCAGTAGTTCCAAGTGCTGAATTTCATTTTTAATACTTTCCAAGAAACAGCACTAGAGTTATTTATTTTTGCACGAAGTCATTTTCTGGGTCAAGTTCAAAGCACACATGTATTTCATAATTCTGCCCCAAGATTATTAAAGGTTTGACAAATTTGTCTTAGCCAAATGTAAATTTGATTAAGGATGGAATTGGTTGTTAATTATTTGGGGGATGAGAAAAGGGTTAGTTGATTACTAAACCAATTTAGACAACCTAAATAATTCTATGATTGCTTTTCTCACTGACTTATCAGTGATTTTTGTTCAACTTTTAATGCTCTGAAAGCATTCACTCCCTTACCCACCCCATAGCTTGCAACGGTTTAATTACTCTTTTCAAATATTTCATTTTCATTTGAAAAAGTCCACTGTCATGTTCATTCACTACATAGTTCAAGGAAAGGTTAATTACCAACCTTTTATAAATACTATTGTTCTCGAAGAACAAAAAGTCATCTTAAACATGCCTTTCACCAGAGTACTTTCTTGCGTGACTTGACTGTAGGGATATGAGAAGTGACATTACTGAAAAACTGATCATAGCCTGGAAAATTTTTACAGAAAACAAAAATAATTCAACTTGAAAATACTGCACTAGTACCTCATTTTTAAAACTTCCAGCATTATCTGCTCCCCGGCATTGTGGGTGGCATGGCTGGCCCACATCAGCCATGATATGGTCCTCCATTTTCCCACCAGAGAGAGAAACACTGTCACAGGTGACTCCTGTCTCTGGACAGGATGACCATGGGTACCCCACACACACAGTGGCCTGGCAATGGTGATGCTATCAACTTTCATTTTACATTAAAGAGAGAAATAAATCAGTGAACAGAGTTCGGCCAAGAATAAATACGAAATCAAACTTAAGGTCTTTCATGAAAAATCAGCTGTGTAGATTGTGGTAGTGGGGTCTGGGAGACAACTCAACCCTAACAATGATCCCAAGATAAGATAAGGTCACCAAATATTTTTTGTGAAACATGGGGCAACACAAATAGCACACAATTTGGATAAAAAATAAATCTATTGAAAATAACTTCTGAACATGAAAGAGAGGAACAAGGATTTGGCTAAATCATACTAAGGCTATCTTTTAGCTCAGCATTTACCTTTCTCTAACACTTAATACTTAAATGGAGCATAGAAACTACCACTGATTATTGGTTTAGAAGAAGATAGTATCAAAAAAAATCAAACCCAAAGAACTCTACTCAGCAATTTACACAAAGGGAAAAAGTAGAATAATGATAATGTTGTGGGAAACATCTAGATCTATTACTAAGAAGGTCTGCCTTTTGCAAATTCAAGCTTTGGGCCTGTACTAAGTGATGTATTAGGACAGAATCTGTTTAAGTCTCAGGATACAATTAGGTAGGAATTTTCTGGGGGAATGTTTCACAAGTGCCACTGCTCGCAGCTCCCTACGCCAGCATCAAACAATACTCGGATCCTTTGAATAATAGAGGTTGTCTTCCCTAATTATGTGGCAAACAGTGAAAGGAAAAAGACTGTACACATTGGTGGATTCTTTAAACGATAGAAAGGAGAGCAAAACTGCACGCCATCATCAACTCTAAAGCAGACAGAAGCAAAATGAGCATAACACGACTCATCTGTATTTTAGATGATAGCTTGGTGCTTATAAGTGCAGTAGGCAGTGGCTGCAGTCAGTGTGCTTGGGGAATTACCTTGAGTAGCATTAATTGGTTATTTTTAGGACAGCCTCCTAGATGGGTAGTGTTAAAGAACATCATAATCCTCCGTTAGGCTACTCTGCAGATGGCAGTGTACGTGCAAATATAATACACAGCAACCGGCAGGTGCTCTTACATTGGATGAATACAGCAATCGATAGCTTGTCTGTCCTTGAAATGAGCAGTACATAAGAATCATACCCTATTTTATGAAACAGAGGAAAACAACAATCCATTGGGTCAAGGTTGCCTACGTATTATCCATGTAACTAAAATAACCCACTAAGTCCTTATTAGCACATTAGCACTACTGTTACCCAAGTATCAGGTTCCTTTCAAAAAGATGCAAAGGAAAAGATACAATACTGGAGTTATAGCTGGTTAGCTTCTTTTTTTCTAGTAGAAAAAGTAAAAGTGTCCCCGTTTCCAAAATCTAAGACAGGAAGGATATTCAGAGGAGACAATATTTATTATCTAAAGATTACCTTTAATATTTTTTCCTAACAAAATCAAGACATACCAAGAAACTAAATTTTTATCAGGAAATAAAAAGGAGACAGTATGATAGGTGTACTTAGAAGTATTGTCATCTCCAAGTATTCAAAAACTGTGACTGAAATCCCAAGAAACATGAAATTAAAACCAAACTGAACAGCCTTTTGACCTTTTCATCTTTTAGGATGCCTACCCTGCTCCTCCTCTTCCCCAAGCATCTGCTTAGACTACTGTAAGTCAGCACGCTGGGCTGCAGGGACATTGGCTTGACAAAATACGTCATTGCATTCTGACAGGATAATCTACAGCCAACATTCAGTTTTAAATACAGACTTAAACATGTTGTCTGTGTTTCAGTGAATACACAGCTGTTGACCTTCCCCTGTTGCTGGGGTATGCAAAGCTGTCATGCTCTCCTTTTTGAACAATGGGAACTCATTTCCAGCTTTCCACTCCACCTCCTTTTGCATTGCTCTCTCCTTCTCCTCTTGCGCACTCTCCTGCTGCCACATGCTTCCTTCTACTCCTCTCAGCTGTTGCCAATCACTGATGATTTTCTTTCTGTCACTTTTATGCTCCATTTTTACGCTCTCCTCCTATGATGTTTATTATATGACAAACATTTCCATACAGTGACCTCATTCCATTTCCCCTGGAACAGCACAGTCCATCTTTGTCAAGGACAAGCATGGAAAATGGTAACAATTTTGCAGTAAAGCAAATGTCATGAGTTTAAATGCAGAAACTAAAAATTAATTAAAACATTGCAAAGTTGAGGGATTCAGAATAATTAGTTTAACTTCAGGAAGTCTACTTTTATATTTGAATTATATAAGACATAGATCCTAAAAAACATGCAGAATATATCAAATAGTAGCAAGAGGTACAACAATATTTGTTATTTACCAAACCAAATGCCAACTACATTCTAATCTTTTGCCTATGCCTTTCAAACCGTTTCAACACGTAACCTAGAGCTCATAGAATGATATGAAACAGTAGATATGTTTTCTTTTGCATCCAACTTTTACATAAAAGTCTGTACAGTTGCTTTTGTACTAATGGAAGTTTCCTGGTTTCATTCATATTCTATTTAGATTAATAGGTTCTCGCTAGAGGTTTAGAAAAGTGACTTAACTAAGAAACAGCTCTCCATAATATTTATGAGGTTTGCAACTTCTGCAGTCTCTAGCGCAGGATAATGTCACAGCTTGTCCTACTCCCCTGCCCTGGCATGAGCCACACACAAGAGGAGTCCAGCCAGTGGAGCCCACCAGTGTGGTTCACCTGCAACCAGCTCTGACCAACCTGCGGGCACAGGCAGGAGGGCGGTCACATCCCAGACTTCTGCACGTCTGCACTGGAGGACTGGCTATCTGATTTGTTCAGATGCTGCTGTGGTGGCTTGCATGTAGCCACGGATGTACAGGTAAAAAGAGGAGCTGGACAGGCCAAGCACTGAATCCCTTCCTCCAACATACACTTCTCTCCAGTTTTGTTTTCCAGTATGAAGCAGTTAGAAATTACTGGCCACCACAGGTCTGAACCCAGACTGGTTTGATTTCCTGTAGAACATGACATTTTAACTCGTGATGCCTCAAACTACTAAGTAATCCAAAAGGATTTCAAATATCTAGGGTGCACTGATATAATCAACCTTTAACAGTTATAAAAGATAAATGGAAAAATAGCCCACTTTCAGGACCTCCCTTTACTTCTAACCATATAAGGTAACAAATGGCTCTCTTTCACATGCAAGATGCAGGTTTAAAAAAAAAAAAAAATAAATCACACCACTCAGCTAAACTCTAGTAACTATCTATTGTGCGTACGGCCAGAGCCAAAGACCTGAATTAAAAATACGGGCTATGAAACATGCTAAGTGAGTTATGGACCTGTTCCTCCTCTGCTCACTCCTTCAATCCAGTGCTGATGAAACATCTCTGTAGTGCTCTTTTTATTTTCTAAAATGGGAGAAAACTAAACCAGCAAATAAGGTTGATTAGTTTTAGCTATATCTCAGCTAAAGCAGGTCCCAGAAGAACCTGACAATCACCACACGTGGCGTAAGGGAATGAGGAGAGCACAGGAGCAGGAGAAGAGGACAGAGCAAGGGCAGAGAAGCTGACCTCTCGATGGCAGCAGCCCACTAGCTAGGCTCAGCTGTGAAACTTTGGCTTACCCCATAAAGACTCTAATTAATTACTCTTATAATTTCACATTTACCACAGGCTACTAAGCACATTTTCACACATTGTTGTTTTAATGCAAGGTAATTAATTACATGGCGTGTCCCAGAGTTAAAGCGCAGAAACAGAGGGATCACAGTTACCATTGTGCTTTGGACTCTATCCACGTGCTGGTGGCTTATCCTTCTGCCTCCAAATTACTTTGAATTAACAAACCACAATAGGACATACTACTTACAAAATGTGAACCTCCAAGTACCTACTCCTGGAAATACACATAAATCCTTCCAATAATTATGACAATTTGGGGGAGAAAAAAAACGGTTATTGAGTAAGAGAGAAGCACATACCTTGCAGAAATGTAGGGGATACAATTTAGGAGATACTAAAAACATGCACTTGATAAAGATGTGTAATGCATGTGAAATTATTTAAAGTCATTTCTTAAAAATAAGAGACAGATGTAAAATTTGGAATAAAATTCTTCTCCTCTTGGCATTTTAGATGTTACGGTTGACTTCTGCAAAAATGTCTCGTAGTGTTACAGTTTTCTTAGGTCTATTCCAATCATTTGTTAGGCCAAAGATTATCCTGAAAGTTATTAAATTAGGAAGCAGCATTATATTACAAAGAAAAAGAACTGGAAGACTTTTAAAACATGGCAAGAAACTTGCAAATGCCACAAATGCTGATGATATCACTTCCTTTGGCTTCTGTTTTTTTTTAATTAAAGATTATTTTTTCTTTTGGTGATACAAATTACACTACTACAATGTCAGATGAGTGCCCCTTTTTGCCATCCTTGCATCTAAATCTAACTAATACTACTTATAAAAATAGGCACTACTGGGAAATAAAAGGGCAAGAATCTGGTACTCCAATAGTCAAGGGGTAAATTTTCTAAATACAGTCTCTCCTGTTCCATGCAGATGACATTTTCTGTGCTAGACCGAACACTTAAACTCTTGTAGTAAAACACATATGAAATTGTAGGCTGAGTTATTAAAGGTAAGCATAATGTTATATCTGTGGCAATTACTCAGAGACACTTCTAGTTTTAAATAGAAACACAAGAATACTTTTAGCACTCAGGTATGTATTCTTTTTGTTCTTTACAAACACTTTTTCCTTTAAGAGAGATTTCTAATCTGGAGGCAGGAAGATAAACCCTGATGTGTTTGTCACCTGTGGTGACCTGTGTATAAACAGGTCTTCTCTGTTCATTTCTCTTACTGTAATGAGAAAGCATAATGTAAAGGAATAATTTGGATGTTGAATATGAATATACAAATGCTATCGGAGGGTGCTGAAGCTGCTCTGATAGGATGGTTGGGATGTGCTGTGATAAGCAAAAAATTATTTTCAACCATGGAGTTGTCAGTCCACTACATACCTTTGTGCAATTCCTCTGTCCTACTGAAATAAGGAATTGGACATAAGGTTGTTCAAAAAGTCATGCAGAGAAACTTTATTGCTATGATGAACCAGCTCTAAGCAAAATTTCATATTGGTTATTATCTCTCACAACTGCATTGCTCTTCCAGTTTTGGAAAAGGGTTAATCCTCTGCTTTCATCAAAATATAATGTCTCTTGTCCATTACACATAAATCTTTGACAATTAAAACTAATGGAAGGTATCAGCAGACTTCTCATATTTGTAACAATGACATAAAAGTGCTCAACAAACAGTTCCAACAAGGTGCTATTTTCATTTAATTCTATATAGCCAAATGGATTACAAGAGATATGGCTTGTTTCCATTTTATCCTTAAGCATACATGAACAGACAACACAATAATTACATATGTAATTATGTGATACCATGTAGAAATGTTATTACATATAGTAAATGAGAAAAATAAATGCAGATTTTAAAAAAAGGCTGTAATAAAATATGTTGCTGACAATAAAAAATTACAATCTGAACAAATTGAGGAAAAACAAAAGAAGAAAAGACTAACAAAAGGTGGAATGTACGTAACAGTGACAAAGATGTGCATGGGATGGAGAAATAGAAGGGGCAAACCGTGTTACTCATTTTTAGACACATGCCTTGCTCCTTTTTATAAGGTGTCTTGTGGAAATCATATATTTCTGTATTTCATCATATCGTTTTTTAAAATCTAAGTTGAAACTCAAAGTGCAATAAAAAAATACCAATTTATGCACTAAGCATTACAAATCAAAAGCTATTCACAGACCAGTTGACCTGCCATAATTTGTGGACTTCAGTCCTCAGGCAAACAAAAGAAAAACAACTGCATTCCAGCTTCAGAAAAAAACAGTATCTTCCCAGACTAAACTCAAAGCACTGTTAATAATTTAAATATTTTCTCCATCCTCATTGTTAATATGAGTTTTACTATTTTTCTTTCACGAACTGCTAAGTAAACAAAATAGATCTACAGAAGATAAGTTCAAATACTTCTACTTATAATAGAAGATAATGATTTCTTGTAAATTTACAAATAATCAACAGCCATCTGCCAATGGTATCTTACATTCTCAAGTAGGCAAAAATACGCTTTCTTTACTACCACAGAAAGCAGTTCCACGTTTTAATACTTTGAGTTCAAATAAATAAGTAGCACTGTTCCTCCCTGCCCACTTTAAAATGTTTTAATAGACCTTTCAACTAACTTGGCACTGTCCGCCTCTCCTACCATGTCTGCTTAAAGCTCCTGCAGCCAAAGTAAACATGTTGTGTTTTGTGTGTAAGGGCCAGTTTGGAAAGAGAAATTTACTAGTTGACCATATATAACTAAGTTGGAATGGCTAAATTAGTGATGGGAAAATATTTCTTAGTTTTCTGTCACCTTTTCCAGGTTGAAGGTTGTCTTCTCTCCCTCACTATAAATACACATACACGCACACACGTACATATAACATTTAATTTGCTTTTAGTAAGAGAAAATGAAGACCATATGAAATAACGAAACTGAGCCGCAAACTTCCCAGCCTTTCACAATAATATTTAGAAGAAAAAGGGTTCCAGGGAAAAGCATATTACAAAGTTTTCCCCAACCAAAGGTTTTTTGAATTAAAAATGCTTTTTAAAAAGAAACCCAGATTTTAAAACATTATTGAGATTTCTTTCCATTTGTAGCGGACAGAGGGAATTAAGTTACTGAGGAATATAATGACATTTTCCAACAGCTCACTTCATCAACCATGTCACTTTTATCTCCATTCACATAAAACAATCACATTTTGCATATAACTGCTTCCGCTGCTCTTTCAAGGCGTAACAGCTCGTTTCGAACATTGCATTAGTAGCACTGTAAATCAACGTTCTACGTTTCCCTTAGGCTATTTTGGAAGCTTTAACTAATCCATGGCAGTATGAAAATTATGCATAGATGAAGTGGAAATTCACAGATTGATCTAGGTATTAAGTTGTAGCAGCACTAAACAGTTTGGACACTTCCTCCTTTTTTTTTTTTTTAATCAATACCTACTTCGTGCAAATCCATACTGCACTGAATTATAAAACACCTAGTCGTAGCCAACATTGCAAGTATCAAAGCTGCAGTCGGTCCTCTAACAAAGCATATTTATAGCGTTTTCTGTTCCTCCGCATTTTTTGATGTATAACTATACCTATTTATCTAACTGCAACAGCTACAAAAAGTAAAAAAAACCTTCAGGACTGATTAGCTTGGATTTTTTTTTTTTTAAATTCTCATCAAATTCACTTTTGAGTCCCAAACTTTGTCTCTTATAATAATGCTGGCTGATGTAATAGTAGACTACTTCTAACTGACATTTGGAGGCTCCTCCTGCCATAAATCAGCCCCAGAATATTGCTTTTATCAGTAGAGCATCAAACCAAACATATTTTTAAAATAGAAATAAAACTGTCTTCTGTGACTCTTGATGTTCTTTATGGAGGTAAAAAAAGCACCATCACACTAACCAAAAAGATAATTGTTCTCTGAATCATGTGAGCAGTTTGGGCGATTATATGGGCTGTTTGCGTGCTGCAAGCAGAACTTGTTCAGCTGAATCAGTAACTAAAAGCATGAGTCAACTTTTAAGCCAAAGAAGGTGGCTCTTACACTATTATCTGGACTAGCATTTTTAGGAGACAAAGGCTAATGCTACCTAATGTCACACAGACATTTAGCCGTTCACATTGTCTAGTGTGTAAAGCAGGGCTTTTGACATATCTACATTTCCAGAATACCAACACAAACTACATCTATTTAAAATGAGGAAAGACAACAGCTCTAGAGTTCTTCTTGCGGATGGGGCTGTAGGGTTTTTTTGGTATTTTGTTTTAGTTTGGGTGTTGTTTTTTTTTTTTTTAAATCTCTGTGAGTCATGCAGGTTATGGTAAAATCTGTTGATATAAAGGAAGCATTTATTTTCTATACAGAAGGGGACCTTTAGTTCATAAGGACTCTTCTCCTCTTTTCAGTCTTTACTGTTTGTAAAAAGTGCAGTAGCTCCAATTTCTCAGAAAAAAAGTATTTCATATATAAGTTTAACTACAACAGATGTTCTCTGCTAAAAGGAAAATATCTGCTTTTCCAATGGGTGTGGAAGTATTTATCTTTCACTTTCTTTAAAATCACTCAATCACCAAGTGAAGTTCTAAGAACGCAGGGTAACAGACACCAAAGCTGTTCTTGGGATCCACTGCTTCATACCATACTTCACAATCAGTTACGCATATTTGTTACAAACCTTACCATTTGCCACATACCAACTACGATATTTTGCAGTTCAGAACGAAGAAGTTCTTGTGTTCAAAATCAGAAGCACACAGAATAGGATTTCCAGCCTCCCCACTCATCCGGCTCCAAAGCTGCTTTCCCCTAAGTGTCCAACAGAGAACTGCTGCGTGGAGGAGGCGCCTGCCAATTCCCAGTTTTGTACGCTCTGGCATTTTGATGGAAATACTTCGGTGTAAAAGAAAAAGTTCTTTCCCCTTCCCAGCAGCATTCTTTTTCCACTCTTCTTGTATTCTGTCACAGTACAACTATTTCTTTTTTGCTGTAATT
Organism: Ibidorhyncha struthersii; assembly: GCA_013398815.1. NCBI lineage: Eukaryota > Metazoa > Chordata > Aves > Charadriiformes > Charadriidae > Ibidorhyncha > Ibidorhyncha struthersii. Next base: position 222,202 of record VZSZ01005542.1, read on the forward strand.
TGATAATTTATTTTTAGGTGGCCAGAACTGGCAGTTCTACACAGTCTGTTGGACACAGAAGAGATATATCTACACAGGCAGGTGCAACCAGACTCTGCGTACACCTTGGGCTGACTGCATACAAAAAGCAGTGGCGGTCTGGAAGCAGTTTAGCTGCACTAGCATCCATGTTCCCTTGCTAATACATGTATCAAATGTATTCATTGCACCACTCTAGAATGATCACGTAGCTTCTACTTGAGGCCTGATTCACTGCCGCAGGAGTGCAAGAGTTTGGTACCAGCTGCATAGACGTGTCCATTGTGCTCAGAGGTCCAAACATCAAAAAAAAAGCAGGTTTTGTTTGGTGCAGCTGGCCAGAGGCATGAAACTCACTAAGTGGCATGCTCCTGTAAAGCTATGGCTGCTAGAGAAGAGGCAACCTCCCAATAACTCAAACAGAAGCACAACAAATCTAATGGCACCAACTAGAAACTAGCACTGGAAGATGTGAAGGACGTGAATGTGAGGAGTGCTAATGTGAAATTAACTCTTTGCAAGTTCTGATGACCGTCAGAGGAAAAGTACAACCTGCTACCACAGTCCCAAATAGAAATTGGTGTCTCGAATTTATTTGTGTGCATTTGGCAAGTCACAGAGAAGGTTTTATACCCACTCTTCTGGTCGAAAAGAAGAGAGCTGTTTTGGTGTCCCTCAGCAGAACTTGCCAGATGCAAGTTCAGTCAAGCATCTGTCAATAGAAACACTGTGAAATGCTTCATGTAGGTCATGTAGGCTTTGGGCCTGCCAGGCTGGACAGCATTCCCTTGTTGACTCGTATTTGTACCACAACCTTATTTTGACCTTACCCTTTCCTGTTTAAACTCATTTTCCAGATTGAAAGATACACTTCAGACTAATTTAGCAGACTGTTCTAATAGAAAACCTTTGACGAGGGCAGGACTTTTGTCAATATGGACAAAGTCAGGATCCAACAGACTCTACTTACAGACACAGGGGGCCAGTCTAGACATTTGCTCCGGTGAACAGTCCAATCCGTCATTCCGCTCCCCATCATTTGCAAAGGAGATGAGTTTTAGTGTACAGAGCCTGAAATAATTTTGAAGCTACTCATAAAAGAAAAAAAGAAGATACTTGAAAAAGCAAAGATTTTGATGCACCTAAGAGTAAAGTCTCAAAAACAGTTTGAGGAACGTTCCTCCTCTGGTAAGGAAAGAATGCTCCCCTTTTTTTGAATTTGCAGATAAACATACTAAATGAAGTATTTACAAAGTTTTCTATAGCTTACCTAGCACTAAGAGATATCTCTTGGTTGTCAGTTAGTATAAAAGGCAAATTTTTACAGCAGGAACTAGTTGAAATCACAGACTAGAAATAAATGGTTATGTACTTTCTATGTAATTTCATAAATCTGTCTGGATACATCACTTTTCCAAAACTAATTAATATTTTGTAAAAACCCCCTCCATTTATGATTTTTATATATGGTCTGAAACAGTGTTGGAATCAAATACTGAAAATAAGATGATGCTAGGTAACTTTTCATCTCCATATGCACAGAAGATGTTTTTTATAAAAAAGCATATTTATAAAGTTTATTTGTGCAAGTCTATTATCCAGTTTGTATACTTACATAAAGTATGTGCAGATATATACACATATATATTAATAACAACATATATGCTGTATCCAAAATACAGAACATGTATCATATCCAAACAAGTAGGAAGAAGGATAAAAATCTGATTAGAAGAAAAAGATGTAAAGATGGAACCATTGAACTAGTTTTTAAGGCAGTAACTGAGAGAGAGAGGTATTCTGAAAATACTAAACTAAGAAAAAAAAAAATCAAGTTCCTTTAGAGATATAGGACAGATTGCTTCTGAAGTAGCCATCTATGATAGTTCCAGACGCTTAGATTTTCTCAAATCAAAACAGGCCCATATAGTTTTACAAAGTTCAGTTTTTCTTGCATACTAAAATGGTATTGCACAATACTCTAATAGAAAATTCACATTTAAAAGTAAAAAAAACCCAACACTCCCGCCGAACATTCAAAAGATGTGATGACGAATCACCTAAAGGGAGCTCCCCTACATGGTGTGAAGTAGGAATTCTCCTCCTGAGAATCAGCAGCAGTGTGTGAAGCAACCAGAGCAACCCACAGCTAAATAAAGGCTAGGATGTTATGTCCTTAAAGATATGCTTTGGGCAGAAACAGCTACTGGGCAAGCCTCTTCGGCTTTGTTATGACAGTCGGAATGAATTATTGTAATGACCCAGTCTGGCTTTAGCTGCTGAAAATACTTAGAACTGTGTTTTGCTCAAGGGAGAATAAGCTGAAGGCACATGTCAAGACTCCACAGAATATCTGGGAAACCTGGTAGTGATTTCTCAGATAGCAAGAAGGCTCTCCAAGTCTCCCCAGGTTTGAATATAATTGAAGAAAACAAGTGACTGAGCAACTGCAAGAAGAAACCTGAAATAAGTGGCATATCATTAAAATATCTGTATTATTTTCCTGCTGGAAGAAGCTCCTGTCAAGTTCATGGACATAAACAAAAGAAAAGTGCCATGAATTCCAAAGCTGACCCAACAGAGCAGACAGCATTCTTGGGCTGTCATCATAGGGGAAACATTTCATCAGAAGCTGCGGAGTACCTGCAGCTTGTAAGAGCTAAAAGCCAAGAAGTGGGTTTTTCTTATTTGAGTGTGTACAAGCAAAAATAGTGAGAAATGTAAAACTTAATTTTTATCCAGTACATCCAGGCTAGCACTCAATTTCAAATGACCTTCAGTTCTGCTGAATGAGAAAGATGCTATTTGAGACAGACTGAAAATTCTGCTCTCAAAAAGCATGACAAATTATAAGAATAAAATTAGAAAATCCAAAGCTTTCACCTGAAGTAGATGGCGATTCCTTCTGAAGTTTCAGTATCACTGGCTTTTTTGTCAGGTTGCGTTTTTATACGAACACATATTAAAGTAAGTCAATGGACAGACCTGTATCTTCAGTGGTCTAATACTAAATACGGAGTTTTGGATACAGTGTTTTTGAAGGGAGGTTTAAATAGACTGAACTATGTGCTAGTTAAATTATTCTAGTTAGAAGCAGTGATTCTATGTCAATATGGTCAGACAATTTACAGCAAGCATATAGCGTACAGTGCAGCAGTTTCTTGCCATCTAAAGCCCCTTTTCTAGCCAACTTCAAAAAAATCTATTTCCTTCTCCATCTGGGCCTCATTTTTCAAAAAAGGGCTCTTACCCTACTCATGCTGCTTGGCTCCAAGGAATCCCTGCTTGACAATGCATGAGCATCAAGAGCTGATATAAGGAGCAGCAACAAATTCCTTCACCCATGCCATGCTGAATGACATAGATAGAACACAGTAAATAGAAGGAGGAAGCATCAAATACACGGAGAAGCGGACAGCAAAGCTGAAGATATGGAAGATGGAAAGAAATGCATAGAACAAATCACTGAAATGTGGAGACAGGCTTTTATTTCTAAAATGTATTGCTTACATGTTTTATGTATGAATTGTGTAGTGTTCACATTTCTAGCTAAAAGCTGTCTTCTCCATCAACACCCACTTCCACCAGCCCAGAGAGTCTTCAGGAGAAGAAATTCTGCTGCTCTAAAGGGAGCAAAAACACATTCTGACATGCTGTTGGAAAGAGGATACCCTGAAAGCAAAATAGGTTTCCTTTGTTGTGTCCTTAGTTTGCCATTATGCCTTTTGCAAACTTTAGAAAGCAACATTCAAGAAATGACAGGCTGTTAAAAAAATCGACAGTAGAGAGAGGAAAAAGCAAAGGAGGGGGTATTCTTCAAACATGTTTTTTCCTATTAGTTCTACTCTGCTAAAAAAACAACAATCATAAAGCAAAACGAATCAGCAAAACCCTTTGTTGCTGTAAAGTATATTCATCTTGACATAAGACAGACATATTTTAAAGTGGGAACAAACATTCTCTAGAACAACCTCCGCAGGGACATGGTAGAGTCTCCATCACTGGAGGTTTTCAAGATGTGACTGGAAAGGGTGCTAGATAATCTCATCTATGCTTCCTTTCCCACGAAAAGCTTGTCCAGACGATCTTTCAAGTTCCCTTCCAATCTGGGCTGTTCTATGATTCCATATCAGAATCTTCTACTATTGCAACGCTCCCTCTATGCTCCTGAAACCAACAGGGGAAGCATCATAGATATGGCGGCAGATATAAATTTATATAGTTGTTGAATGCCATTTAAATTACTTTGTATAATAGAACGCTTCTGAAATAAGGTCTTACACTTTGCGGCAAGACTAGTGTTTGAAGTACAAACAAGATGTTATCACAAACATTTTCCGTCTCCCTGCATCTTTCAGGGTTTTCAAAAGTGATCTAGTTAGCAGAAACAGAATAGAATAGTTGCCTCCCATCTGGTTTGATCCATAGCATGGGAATTAAGCAAACATCCTGGGAAACAACACACATGAAAAAATTTAGAAGTCACCAAAATGGGTCAAATCAAAATATCATCTGCCTATTCTACTATCCTGTCTCAAACAGTTGCCATAAGCACATGCTTAGGGAAGGGTCAGACAGGGAAAGAACGTAACATTTCCCTTCAGTCCAAAGACATAAAAATTAACACCCCTATCTTCCACTGCCTAACTATTCTAAGTACAAACTATAATAAAAGTGTGGTAGTCTGTATGATTTCATCCTCCTCCACCAATGAAAAGTCTTACAACTGCATTTTAGAAAGGTTTGACTAAAATGTGGACAGCAACCTGATGTGATTTAGTCCTTTTCCGTGGTTCTGCTATTTATCATCAGTGTGTACTAAGGGCCAGATGCAGAGAGAGATGAATGCACGACAGAGCATTCAGTACTGAAGCTCACCAAACAATGGACAAAGAAGAGCGAGACACTTAAGGATGGATTTATAACTGCCAGTATATTGGGTGCCAAAATCCCTTAGTCAACCACCTAGAGAAAGGCATGCATCTGAAGTCTTCTCTCCAGTCTCAGATGAGTACAACAGTTAGTTAGTTGCCTCTATGAAAAGTGGTATTCAGAGCGTGAAACTGCCTTCACCACTTCGGACTGAGGCTATCTGGGGCACAGCCTTCGATGTCTCACTGCCCAAACAGAGGTAATTTTGTGAGTACTTTAAGCGCCTACAAAAGTTGAGTCAAAATACCTAACAAGGCAGAAGTTTTTAAAGGGATCCGTTTTACTGATCTGAGACAACATTCTTTGCAATAGCCACACCTACTCAAACCCCTTTCAGTGTTCTGTTTTCCAGTAGAAACTAATACCCACTTTGTTTTCAGAATTAAGAACTTCAATGTTTGGAGAAATTGATTAAGGCCTACAGTGAGTTTATTTTTATGAGTATGGGGCTAAAAATTCTGTCAGTACGCCCTCTTTTCTTACCTTCTCATAACCTGACCAAGCTAGAGTCAAATTTTCTCTATCATTTCTCTTCTGCTCCTACCATTTACTGCTGAGCAGCCAGGACTCCAGTCCTTGGAGCTATTCCCATTCTGCTGTACTCTGGCCCCCAGACACTGCCACCTTCCTGACTGGAAGGAGAGATAAAACATATCCCTAATTTTCTGAATTACAGGTCCTGTCTGACAACTCAGGCTTCGCAGGTGACCGTAGTGCACGATAACCCCGAGGCCTCCAAGACAGGATCTACACTTTAGCTTACCCATGAAACAAAACTCCCCGAAAGTGCTGTGTTTACTGCAGATCAGCACCATGACTTCGCGGTGCACAGCACAGCGGGCAACAAGGCCAAACCTCTTTGGAAGTCATTGGATCTGTGGGCTATGCTTAAGTAAACTAAAAGACGACAGTATGAACTGAGCACAATGAACTATGGTCATCTGTACTTTTATTTACCATTTTAGCTACTGCCATTGAAACAGCAGTGGTCAGATATACATAAAAATATATATTATATATTTTAAAAATATATTGTATATATAAAATATATATATATAAAAATATATATATATGCCTGCCATTGGCACCCAAGATTCCTGGCGTGAGGGCACTAAGAAAAGCTAGAGGCCAGCATAATCATGAAAATTCTTAACACCTGCCTAACCACAACATCCAGGATGAAACAAAAAAACCCAAACAAACACGAAACAAAACAAACAGCCACAGAAAAAAGGCTATCTAACAGTTATACTCTGATATATTCTGATTACTTTGACAGGCAAAGCCAAAGTGTGATCACCTATGCATATGTGCAGAACTTTAAAACTAATCCTGTCTCTGTACTTACATGCTGTAATTACCAACCAGTTTCCAAAAACATCTTATAATCCTCACCTCTCCAAAAGGGATGCACCCCAAAAGATGTATTGATATTCCTAACCATATTTATAGTCCTCTACAGATTATTATGATATTCATATATATAGGAGGATACAAGTTTAATAGTAGAGAATATAGAACACATTGTTAAATCCCCACACTGAAGGGCAGTAACTAAAATTCAGAGCAAACATTCTGTACTAGACAAAAGAAAACAAATGCCAGACCTTGGGAAAACAGACTTCAAAAAAACAGTTCTTAGCAACTTTGCCGTTGTTTTTTATACTTCAAAAGTAAAAAACATTGTTCTTCAAAAAGAGCCAGGAACATTGCAATACTCATCTTTAAAAGGTTTTCCAGATGCAAACTTTATAAATGATTGGGATGAAGGGAAAGAAATCCCTTTAGGAAGAGACGGCAAACCTGAAGCTGGTGTACTTGTGAACTTAAACTTTTCCAAAGCACTAGGTTGTTACTCTTCCAAACTGTTTGGCAAGAGGTTCTTAGAGGAAGGCACACAGTAAGGAGTGAGAATGCAAAGATAACAGGTGATCACGCTTTGAGTTATAGAATTATAAAGGACACATATGAAACATATGTATTCTTGGCTTTTTTTCTTCTGAAGATTTCATTTTAATTCATAGTAATTTAGTCTTAATAGACAGCACTTTCAACACCAGTTCTTGTAGATTAAACAGCTTTTAAGAATAATATTAAACATTATCTCTTTAATAGTAATAATAAAAAGTAAAGACTGTGAAAGCAGTTTTCCCCAAAACGAAAACTGGTGCCCTGAAATTGTAAAACCGTAAGAGAAATGAGCTTAACCATTAAAATAATTACGTGGTATTATAACACAGTTTGCTTCATCTCTAGTGGGAAGTGTAAGGTTTCCTGAAGGCCAAGTTTTCAGACAATTAAAACGTTGCCAAATTTTCACCATTTCCACTCCAATTTCTTATGCCTCAGGCTTTTGATTTTTCAGAAAGTTTTGTTTAAAACTGTTTGTCCATTCTTTAATAAAAATATTAGGAAAAAAAAAATGTCTCCACCCTAGTTCTGTACATCCATCTTGCAAAGCAGCTTCAAGTCCTTCAGTCTTTTCATAGGTTTGGAATTTGTCACATATTGGTGTAATGTGCAAAATATCCATTCTGCCACTGCCATGATATTCTATACAATTATTACAAATTTCAGATTGCATCTGCACAATAACGACTTACTAGAGTTTGGCGGCTAACAGCTCCAAAGAGCCTATCTATAAGTTCAGCCCCTGAGACCTCACACCTACTTAGACGCTTAATGGACCACTCTTCGAAAGAAACAGACTGTGTTTCTTTTGGAAGTGGCAGTAGCAGAATATAACACTGTCTGCTTTGACCTCCAAGCACAAGAACAGAAATTTGAGATGCTACTTATATGCTTTCCAGGCACGTGGCATAAATGCAGAGGTAGAGGAAAGTGCTGCGCTGTAGGGATACAGGGAGCTGGTAAAGTTTTGATGGGCCATAAGATTGACTGCAGAAACTCAGAACTAGGTTCTTAGACTCTGTTTGTGAATTAATTTTCTGTTAAATGAAGATCTGGGCCATAAAAAAAATAAAAATTAAAAAACAAACAAAAAAAAAACCCAAAACAAAAAAACAAACCCCAGAGGCCTGATCCACATTTGCATAAACCAGTGTAGATGCTACTGCCAAAAAAAGGAATGTTTTACTTCACAGGCCACTGTGCAGTTTTCTTAAATGTAACTAGATGCCATCAGTCCTTGGTAATAAGTTGTTTGTTGAGACCTGGACAGCCCTCCAGCCCTTTCCTGAACGTAAGTATAACTGAGGACTGCCATGGTTTGGACCAGACTGGCCACTGAGGTGATGCTCTCCTCTCCCTGACTTACCATTTCATTTCAGTAGGCGTTTTAGACGTAGGACATAAATTAACTCCAAACACAAAATGTAGTCTTTTTAACTATCACTCTTTTGCAGTCGCAGGCATATATGTATTCAAAATAACTGCCCACAGCTATTAGACACAAAAAAAGCACATGCATCTGTGCATCTGATGTGTCATACTGGTCCTTCAGGTAATGTAGGAAAAAGGACTCCAAGGAGATCACGTTAACAAATCAGGAGAGAGGCTTCTCCCGGGCCTTCGAACAAACAGCCCAAGGCAATTTTCCATCAGAACAGCCACAAGGACAGTTTAAAAATATTGAAATGTTAACTTACTCATGAAGTTGCAGAAATCAACTCTCAACTGAAATAGATATTCTGATCCTTTATCACTATGATTGTTTGTGAGTTTTCATTCTCAAGAGACCAAAGTCCTGAGTTCCCATGAGAGTATTTAGCCCTAACTGGGAGTTTCATAGGTAATATGACTGTGATGGCTCCTAACCAAATTTTCTAGAAACTACATATCGTTTTCTTAAAGAATATGAACCATTACAGTGAGATCGTTCTCTGTTTCTACAGGATGATCCTGTAGAAGTTTAAATATTCCAAAGCAGTTTTACAAAGAACATGACAAAACCATGTCTATTATGCCCATTAAGTTTGTAAAATTGATCTTCCTTTGTCAATGCAAAAGTTTCTCTTATCTTTATTTGGCATTTTGGAACCCCAGTAACTGGAGAAGGTATTAAAATTACCCTATACTATTATTAAATAGTTTTGTAAGTTTGTCCAGAGGGATGTTGAGGTACTGGAGTGTGTTCAGAGAAGGGCAATGAAGCTGGTGAGGGGTCTAGAGCACAAGTCTTATGAGGAGCAGCTGAAGGAACTGGGATTCTTTAGACTGTAGAAAAGGAGGCTCAGGGCAGACCTTATCACTCTCTACAACTACCTGAAAGGAGGTTGTAGCAATGTGAGGGTTGGTCTCTTCTCCCAAGTAAGAAGCGATAGGACAAGAGGAAATGGCCTCAAGTTGCGCCACGGGAGGTTTATATTGGATATTAGGAAAAAATTCTTCACTGAAAGGGTTATCAAGCATTGGAACAGGCTGCCCAGGGAAGTGGTTGAGTCGCCATCCCTGGATGTATTCAAAAGATGTGTAGACACGCTGCTGAGGGGCATGGTTTAGTGGTAACTTGGCAGTGTTAGGTTAACTGTTGGACTTGATGATCTTAAAGGTCTCTTCCAACCAAAATGATTCTATGATTCTATTTCACTTATCAAAGAAATTCTGCTTGTGCTCCTGCCAGCTCCGAGTTTACCAGCAGCGTTGACACTCCCTACACGACTACCTTAAATATATTTTCCCTTAAAGTACCTGCAAACTATTGGTGCACAACCAAAAAAAAACTGTTCTAAATGACACAAGTAAGTGTCTCGGGGACAGAGCACTGCATGAAGGCCTCTGAGGGAGAAGTCTGCCAGAAACTTAGCATAGTTCACATAAACATCCTGCGGTCATCAGCACAACCCAAGGTGGAATCCAACTCTGAAAGCCAATACAATTTATGTACACAGGACATACCAGAAAATATCCAGATTTAGACAGGTATAAAAAGGAACCAGGAGGAAAATATGCTACTAATGTTAATTTTACTTTTACTTATTAATATGCAGGTAAGCAAATACATCCCACCATAGGTCTATAAACACAGGTCTATTTTCTGAAACAATAAGCTCTCTCTGAATGACCTAACATGCATTCTTGGTGACCTAATATTTCAATGGACAAATAGTGTTATGTTTAGGTTCTGAAAAAAGGGAGAATGTTTAAAGATGCTCAGCTTTATATAAAAATATTTCAAGCTGGTAAATGACAGGTTTTCAATCCAAAAACCAAATTCCAAATCTCATTCCCTTAACTTCTGAATTTGCAGATGGATCTTCTGTATGTAAGGATCCTTTTTGATTCTACTGCATCTAAATCTAATACTAAGTCTACTTCCCACTTATCCAAAAAATATGAAGTACCTTTAGGGAAGAAAAAAAAAAAAAGCTAGCATGCAGAATGAGATTGCAAATATAAAGACAGAATTTTGCCTTGTTTCTAGTGCAGAACTGGATAACCAGATGCTAATTGGATAAGACATGCAACGGCAATACAGCAATGTTGACCTGACTCTACCAGATTTAATGATAAATGTGATGAAGCTAGCACGAATAAAATGTTTCAAGCAAAATGTAGATACCATATTGAGTAACAGCATCCATTTTAGCCCTAGCTTCCCAGATCCCACACTTCTTTTGATTGAAATTATTTATGAAATATGTGAATTTTGAATTATATGAATTGTGAAAATGAATGTGAATTATGAAAAATATGAAAAAATAATTTAGAGTAACATGGCAAGCTGTTTCAGAACCTTCAAGGTTTACATACATCTTTCATTATTTTCTACACATTAAACAGCCCTCCTAATCATCATATGATATTTTTTTCCTCTGCTGACAAGTAGTTTTACTAGCTCTCAAACTGGAATCTACATCTTGCGGGTGGCCAAATCTTTGCACTATTTGAATAGTCTGGAATACGTACTCAGGAAGACAGCCACTTCTTTAAGTTCTCTAAGTCTTCATTTCTGTCAGAGGTGAACCTGCAAAGAACTCCAAGATACTTGGAGTAGATGTTCACTACAGATCTTGATCAACTCTCACTCCCTTATATTTTAATGCTATAGCTGCAATGATTAGATATATTCCCCAGCTAGGCAAAATACATTTTAAAAAAATAACATTTTAAAGGTCCCATCAGAATCATAGAACTGATGCAATTTGGACAAGAGACTCCCTTTGCCAAAGGTTTTCTAAACTTGACTTTCAAGTGCTGTAAAGACCAACTAAACCTATTCAGTAGTGAGAACAAAATGAAATGAAACTAGATCAGTTTCATACTGAAATTATAGCGAGTTTCAAACCTCAGCCACAACAGCGTAATACATAGCAAAACGAGCGTACCCATGAGCATGCCCAAGATGCAAACGCAGAGTACGCAATCTCGAACTAGCCGTAGGTGGAGACTTCTCATTCCCACAACAGCTTGGAGCACAGTGCAAGCTAACCACAAGCCATCTACCCTGCCTTCCCCTCTGGTTCTGTAGCAGCTCAACACAGGTTGCAGCCAGACTGCTAACTAGAGTGAAATTGCTTCAGCTTTTCAGCACTAAGGTCCAACAGCCTGCACACAGCCAGAAAGCCTGGGTTCAGCCCTAGGTTAAGGGCACCTACATTTAACGCAGTTAAATTTCCAACTCAGCTCTACCCAAACACCATTTGTTTCTCTCCAATTTGCGTATTCCATAGGCTTACATTCACCTAGCATGGTAAACTGCTCAGAGGTCTTCCCCATTTCATGAAATTTTGATCAGAAAACACATGAGCTGAGCACCAGGAGTTGCAGTGTCCTCCCTTGGCTTCCTTTATCTTTTATTACTGAAGAAACCCACAGGTTCTACAAGAATTCCTCAAGAAAGACGTTGCATCAGATAACCATAAAATTCAGACTCCACATCACAATCTGGACCATGTGACACTGATAAATGATTCCTTCCCTCCATATCCCATTTCCTCTCCTATGAGACTCTCTTTCTAAACCCCATTCCAAGGTCCTAACTCTTCATTCTGGTTATTGCAGATTGGTGGAAGTCTTCTTCCACTCCAGACCTGTCGCAACACCAGCATATCAGAAAATCTTCCATGAAATCTGGTATCGGTCTTCTGCTGTAGCATATGTCATTGGCAGCAGCTGCTGACAGTGGAGCAGCCTGCTCCTTGCTTATGGACCATGAGCTGTTAAACAAAAGGAGTTTCAGAACCTTTACCTTTATCTACATCCCTGGCTAAGCTACTGCCAGAGAAACTGTTTCAAGAACAAAAGCTGGCTATTGGTTACAGGTTGACAGAAGAAAACAGCTTATTTGTTAACGAATCAGATGGGAACTGGCATTTGTGGATTCAGCTGTCTGCCTCTCAACTTCTCTGGTCTTTAGCAAATCCCTTAAGGCTTAAACACATTCACATCACAGCACTTTAACCACATATAATCCGAGCAGTCATTACCTTTCCATAGCTATGTAATTGTCACACTTTAAGAATAAAGTCAAAAGGTACAGTAAATTTACTGTGAATGTCCAGAAAGGTTTAATGGCTTCAGTGGAACCTGCACACCTAAACCCAAGAGTAACACATTCAAAATCTCAAAGCTTAATTTCTGCTTGCAAAGTTACCCACTTTTACTTCTGCATGCAGCAGAAATTCATTAACTCCGTGGAGATCCTTGCTCACATCTCACCATCAATGGGTGCAGAAGTCATCTAACATCACCTTCAGCAGTGCAATTTTTGGTTTTATTTTTCCACCATGTACAGCAGGGTCAGAAAGTATCACCATTGGAAACAAGCCGGTAGTTTGGTCAGGTTGTCTGTCATGAATCTAGGCATTCCCATCCTTTCCCGGTATCTGGATAATTTTTTGTATCATTCGTTTGGAAGCATTTACCTGCTCCACACATGAACCACTTTTATATAACTAGCTTTCAATCCTCAGATCTTTGAATGAGAGAGCCTACAGGTTAAAGTACTTAAAAAAAATAAATCATCCTTCCCATTAATGTGATTTTTCTGCTTTGAAATGCACGAGACATTGAAGCTTGTGGATGTGAGTCAGGTAATACTGTGTCACCATAAAACTTTGCAGCCCTGATGCATTTTCTGTAATAGTAAAAGCAGCCACTTCATTAGCACTTTATTACAAGCAGGTAATTATGACTCTCCTTTATGACAACATAATGGTTGTTAAAATCCAATCTCAGCTAAGTGAAACTAAAACCAGTCCTATTAATGATCATCAGGAACAGGCTCCATGGACTCAAGCTCATTTTGCATAAGGGAGAGAGTATAGGAAGTTTATATGCACCCACCAACAGACCTTTCCTAAGTTTCAATTAAAACAAATGAAAACAGCAATATTTAAAATACCAGACTTAAAAACCCAAACAAATCTCTTATTTTTAAGGTGAACTCAGACAACTTTTATTTGTTCTGGCTGTAAAAGTCTGGATTTCCCTCCCCCACCACTGTTGGCACCTGCTTTTAAACACGAAAGTTTAAAAACAACTCTGTGCCAATTGTCCAAACCACAGCAGGTAGTAAGGTTAATGAATGAGACTATTCAGCAGGCTGACTACCTGCTCCAGTGGGTACACTTGAAAAAGCAGCTCAGTTACACCTATTTTTCACCAACTGTTTGGAAGACTCCCCCAGTTATGTGATACTTGAGGAAGCTGCTTGAACCTTTTCACCTTTGGGAAAGTAGGAGTAGCTCCCACCCTTCTTTTACCATGGCTTCTACTTTATTCACTGTGGTCCAGGGGAGCCTGACAGAAACCTCGAGTCCAGCAGGCACAGAGGTAGAGCAAGATATTAAATAATCTAATAAAAATCAGGGAAAAATAGAGCATGAATTAAAGAAAACATAAAAATACTCCTTCCCATGAAAATACAGCAATTTAGCATTTTTACGTGAATGTTTTTTTACTGTTATATATCAGGTCTCGAAAGAAGAACATCAGGAACTTATTAAAAAAGAAAGAACACTTGCAGTAATCTTTAAAGATCAATTATATGTTTCAGGTGTTTAAAAATAATTTAACACATTTTGCAAAATGAGTTGGACCTACAGAAAACAAGCTTCCTTCCTTCCATCACTCCCAGGAAAGTCTGATCGCATTTTAGCCCAAATCAAATTCTTACTAAATCAGCTTACAGGAAAGCTCCATAAACCATTTTATTGACACAACTGAGCGTGCAGTCAGTATCAGGTAGAAGGCTGAAAATGAGCATCTTGAGGTAAAAGGAACTGGAAGCCTCTTTACCTGGTTTTGTGGAATCCCCTCATCAAAATACAAAGTAAAATTTTCATATTTGCTTAGGCTATTCAGTGCTCAGGCCCTTCGAAAATATTCTCCTCCATCACAAACACCCAAGTCCTGCCATCACCTGCACGTTCACACTTTTAAACAGATCTAGTGAAAATCCAAACTTTTAAATATATAAACACTTACATTACTTCATCAGAAAAGCACTTGTGGGAGAAAGGATGAATATCAATATATAAGAACAGCTTTGTGTTTTCAGTATCTTGAAAACTGGTCAGTTTTCATTTAAAGCCACGCATCTGCTATGAGTTTCAAATTAATGCATTTATTTGAACAGTATTTGTTGGTTTTACTTTCAGAGGCAAGGGAGGAAGGAATAAAAATGAGGGAGGAATAAGGTCAGGCCAGCAGCATACCCAGGGTACTGGAAAACATCTTTCCTAACACCAGTACTTCTGTTTGGTATCTTTTACTCTAGTATCATACATTTTCTAAGATGGGTGAAGATTATCTTATCTTCATACAAGCATAATGAAATGGGGCCACAAACAACATAGTGTTGCTAGAAAGCATTCATCAATAATATTATCTGACTCTGAGCAATGTATAATCAGAAACTCCTGTCAGTCTCAAAGCTTTCCCTATAGCCGATGTGGAACACATCTTTTCCTGAGGTTTCAGCATGGTTATTCAGTGTCTCTGCAAGCTAACTCAGTCAGAATACAACTATAAATATTTAACTCGGTGTCATCTATTTAAATATACTGCTATACTAAATACAGCTCTTGTGATCAACAGTTACCTGAGCTGAACAGAACAAACTGGTCAGCAGTCAGTTTTGCAGTGCCAGAATAAATACAAACCATCTTTCCATTACTACTTGAAAGTAGGACATTTATTCAACCACAATTACAAGTGTTAAAAGCGTAAGGACTTTAAATCTATAAAAAGACTAGTATGGTACTGCAGGAGCAACACAGTTTCTTTTGATTGTTTAAAGAGAAATTTCTTTATTGTATCTCAAAATATGAACATAGATAGGACTGCACAGCCTCGCAGATTACCTCGAGAAGCCTCTAAATTACAAAAGATGACATGCATATTGAAACTCAAAAGAAGTCTTATTTATTTTGCAATTAGCAAGGTAAATATTTTCTTCACCAAGACGTTTCTAATCGGCTAGTGTTGGAACAGAAAATACCCTCCATATAAAGTAACAATAATTACAAAATGAAAGAAATAACAACAACAAAAGCAAAACACAAACCCAACCCATCCGCCCCCCAGATTTCCCACAGCTATTGAATTCACAATTTTTCCTGCTTCTTATTTCTTTAGATTCATCTGACTGTGAGCAGTTAGAAGCTGCAAAACCTCTGTATTAGTTTTTCCCATTAAGGTACAGTGGAACATTTTGTTCCTCTGCACCCTCATTGAGAGCTTACCTGGCTGCTATCACAGGAGCGTGCAAACGCTCTTCACCGTTGTGTGATGGAAAGGAGAGGGGACAGTATTAAACTATGGAGTTGAGATAATTTAGGAGTTTCCAGAGTGTCATAAAGTGTACCACAAACTAGGAAACCCAGTTACTCCTTTAACTTCACGGCAGGCTTTCAAACTTTGTTCTCAGCCATTCCTAAGTGCCTTTCTTTGAGAACTTAAAATTGGAGACTGGGGAATTTCTTCACCAGAGATTGTGCTACAGGCTATTAAAGTCCTTTGCAAAATGGTAGCTACCATGAGTTTTGGGTATAAGCACTTTAATAGAGGAAAACTTGTCACAGACTAGGGTAGTCTTCAAAGTTTACATCTAGCAGATAACAAAATTGGAACCAACATCATCAGAAAGCACTAGTCATAGATACTCAGCCAGAAGCAGCAAAATAATGGTGTCCTCCTAACAGTGTTTAGATTTTATGCCAATAAAAGTACTCCAAATATTTCAGACTACTTTTTAAACTACACAAATAATCTCCCACCACCACGTTCTTGCCTCTTTCTTCACAGCTGAGATTACCTAGACAAACAAAAGGAGCAAACCTCCCCCCCCAAGGTTCCTTGGGTAACATATTTTAACATAAATAGTAATTGTAAATTACAAAAAAATCTGGATTAAGACTAAAAGAAAATTGTTAAAAATAAGACAAATTCTGTGTTGTTGTGAATTATTACTTTCAAAGAATGAAACTAAGCACATCGTTTGTGCTTAGATTGGTGCAAAAATCATGTACTATGAGTCAAACCAATAAATCTAAGCATACTCACACTGAAAATCCTCAGGATCAGGAACATATTCAGATAGTTCCCAACTACTGCAAGGACCTATCCCAGCTTTCCTCCGAGTTTTGCTTCTCTTTTTTCGGGNCGACTCATTCAAGTCACTTTGTGAGTAACTTGCAGGATTGTGGTGAAAGTCAGTTCCCGGTTCCCAAATCATGGTGTCACTTCTGTGTTACTTAGGATGTGCTTTCACTGACTCTGTGGGAGTAAGACTAAAGCAACAGGGGGTTTTGGAAAGCATGTGCGAGTGCATGCTTTCCAACAACATTCAACAGCAAACTGAACATTCGATCAGCAAGTATGATGAAACACTGCAGACTCCTGTGAATGGTATTAAAGACACTGTGATTCCAGGACCTACATCATATGGTCCAGAGAAACTCTCTTTTGAGTCTTTTTACTGCACTTAAGCTTTGGACCTAAGCTATTACATTGCCATAACATCTACCATGGCTACCTTTACATGGGAAGGAGCAGACAATACATAATTAAAAAGCAAGTTCTGGAGTGGTGCAATGGATCAAACGTTATTCCTGACCATTATGGTAGTGGCACAAGGGGAGCAGGGGGCAGCAAAAACACCTTCATTTGTAAGCAAAGACAACTTTCTAAATGCATACCTATAAAACAGAAGCATCTGAATGTTTATACTTTGAAAACAGGTATGCAAATAACCTTTCTTGTTTAAAATGTGCTGTTACTGTAAATAGGTATACACAAGTATGTTTACTGCATGTATTTCTGCATGTGCAAATACATACTGAAGCCTACCTTTTGTATGTGTGCTTAGAGCTAAATGTGTGTCAGTGCTCCGCCAATAGGAAATATCCACAGCAACAGGGAAAACACACAAAAGCACTGAACTCCGCTTCTACCTCTATTTCCCATACCCACAAAAAACAAAACCTCAAACCCAAGAAGCAGCACAGGATAGCACAACAGGGTGGAGCTCAGGTTAAACGCAAGGACAATGGGTTTGCCTGTATATACCTTTTGACCCCACAATCATCCCTATTTACGCAGAGACACACAGATCATTCACCTTCCCGGCCAGAAGGAGCCAAGGCAGGAAGTGAGGCTGCTGGGCAAATATCAATGTACATTATTGCAGCTTTTGTAACATAAGTGTGCCTGCTTTGGGGATATTTATGAATTAGGCTAGAAATTAGCATGAAACTGTGTGTGCATTAAACTGTCGCCTGCTGTTCTTAACTTTCTTAACCAAATATTTTCAAATTAGCAACAACCACACTTCCCACTAAGGGCTGTACATTTAAATGTTCTAAAAAGCTATTTTTGGATTTACATGAACCAAAAAAAGGGGCTGGAGTTGCATTTTTTCAAGGAGGAAATAAACTCTATGCCCATACATTTGCTACCCCTGTCAAAAGTGGATGACTGGATTCTCATTTGAATTTATAGAGACTAATCTTTAAATGAAGCACCTTGAGAAATCACACAAACAACTTGAGGACAAAGCTTCCTTCTCCAAAAGATTAAAAGGAACTGAATGTACATACGGGGAGTAGAAATGTCATCTCAGACACGCAAACATTCTCTGAAAACCACTGACCAGATCCGGCACACAAGATTAACAGAGAAAGCAGGCTTCAGTCTGAAGACCCCTGCAGCAGAAAGGGTTTATTTACAAAAATGGAACATAGTGTTGTTTAGAGGATGGCTAGGAAGAAGAATAGAAGAAAAGAACTGTTCAACAATACATTAAATAAATTATTGCAGCAGTCTTTAAGTCACAACATGAATACAGCCCTCTAGTAAGCAAAGGTATTAGCACAATTGCAAGCAGAATAGACTTGATGGTCCACTGGTCTCTTTCAGTACAGTAACTTGTGTTCTAGGATATTTGCCATAATACATAAAAGCCAAAAAAGTTGTCACTTGCAGAGTGTGGAATTAAACAAAGACACAAAGCAGGTAAAATTCAGCCCTCGTTAACCTGTCATTCCACAGGATAGCTGCACAGTTCAGGGCCACCAGCTCAGTCTTTTGGTTGGAAAGGTAACAGGTGTCCCTTCTGTACCTACCATGCATGAGAACTCACAGTAACACAGGTTATTTATTAGTATTCCTATAACATAACATGCTAGTACCCATGCTTGACTACAGTACTTCTACAACTGGTATTTGGATATGGGTGCATACATGTTCTTCTGCATAGATATTGCTTGTACTTCACTGAAAGGCTCCCCAGACATCTTCCACAAATGGCATAAATTAACTTGAAAAATAAATGCATGCTCACTTCATCAGGATAGTAACTTGTAGCACATGCTTCGCTTCCTTTAGTAACAATACATACAATTTAACTTTTTTTTCCCCACTAATCTTCGGTGCAAGGGAAACAAAGAATTTCAAACACATCCCAAAAACGAACGCATACAAGACTGAATACTACATAACAGTGTCAAAGAAGTCTGCAATTGGCAAAGGAGTTTTAATGCACAGATAATTTATATGTAGGTATTTTTTCTGAGAATGGTTGATAAAAGCAAAGTGCTCTATATATTTAGTTCTACAGTTTCATCCTAAATGAGAAATGTTTGTTTCTTCTCTCTTATTTTGCCTTTTGATCTTAAATGATGTTTCAGAGTCCCAAACAACTCAAGAACTGAAAGTTACTGCCTATTTGGTACTGAACACTAATAAAAGTGATGCTGAAACACTGTAAGATTCCATTATTTATTAAAAAAAATAATCAGTCACAGTGTGTGGATACAGTCTGTTAAGCAAGACTGGTTAAAGAAACTTTCTTAACAGCTAAAACCAGTTTATGATCTGAACTAAAAAAAAAAAAAAGAAAAATGAGATCAGCTGTAACTAAGTTTGCTCCACCAACATTAAAACAGCAGTACTTTAAATTTACTAAACTGAAACCAGTTAAGAGGAAAAATATGCATTTAGTAAAAGTACAGCAATAACTGCATTTGATTGAACAAACCTTAAAAGAAGTTAATTGCTGACTGCGGAAAAGCTCAAAAAACGCTCCATCAGCCCCAAACATCAGCCTGTAGAACACTTGCAAATTTAAGCAGTATGGATTTCAGTACTTTTGTTACAACTAGACACAATGAAGTTCTCATTGTGTAAGGTAAGCTTGCATTTCAAGAATGCATAACACAGAAACATTACTTGCAGAATACATCATATACTGCACCCCAGCATCAAAACAGAAGCCTAGAAATATAACGTGAAGATAACAATCTCCTAAAATAATAACTGCTTAAAAGTAATCAGGTTGTCACACAACTCCCTTATTAACATCTTAATTGATTTTAAGTTCCACACTTACATCCCAATGAACAACTACTCACATAAGTAGTCTTCGTAGACTTTAGTGGGATTACTAAGTAACACCGAAGTTCAAAATGCACAGTTCTTTCCTTAAAACATGTACAGCGAAATCCAAATGAAGCACTTAGAATTACCAACTTTACTTACAAGTTCTTTTCCAATGTTACCTTTCTCAGTTCTAAACACAAAGGGGCTGTAAAATTTTAGAAAATACTATGAGCAATGCGATTTCATCAACAATAAGAAATCCAAGGGAAGAAGAAAACAAAACAAAACAAAACAAAGAAGTTAACAGGATCTAGGATGACTGCCCAAAATAGCTTCCCCCACCCCTAAAAAACACACGTATACACACAGATAATTACTGCTTACTGATTTTTGGGGAGGAGCTTATGCCCAACAGTCACCCAGTTAGGGGGAAAAAAATCATATAAATACTCAAGGGTGACACTGGAAATCATCAGCTTCTGCTCACTCACCAGTGGCAGAAGAACTCCTCAACAGAGGAGGAGTCACTGCTCTACCACTCGGAATTGGAGCTCCACAACATTTTGGTATGTTATGACTTCATTTCATTCTATTTGGTTTTGAAGGTAACTTCTACAGGACACGTCTTCTGGTTGGGGAGGGAAGGGGGATTGATATTTAAGGGCCAGTGGCAGCACCCTTACTGCCACTGGGGCTATTTGAAAGGCTGCAGATGAAAGCCTGGTTTCAAGCAAGGCAATGTGAGATTTTTGCCATCAGTGCTGAAGGAGCCAGGACTTCATGCTTCATTTGGTATAGCATTAGACAGATGCAATAAGGTTGTGGTAGAGTATCTATATATTTCCACTGTAAACTTTTCTTCATTTCGTGAGTTTTGATATATGTAACTCTTGAACTTACTTTCAGAGCCCTCATGTAACTAGGAAAATAAGCCCTGTTTCTAAAGACAGTGATTTTATAAAGGCTGGCATCCATTTAAAATTATTCTGTTTCCTAAGAGTGAGACTATTGCGTCTAAGCTATCTAAACAAGAGCTCTATCATTCATAGTGATAGCAATACTGCTTTTCTTAAAGGATTTTTCACAGCTAGTGAAAGCAGGAGGAAGTAAGCACAAAATAATGTTACTTTTAATACCAATAATTTAAGAAAACTCATTTATTCATATATGAGAAACAGAACAGCTTTTTTCTTAATAACAAACTTTTTCTCCCCTTTCTAACACAGAACGGATTTGGAAACATGCATTTACAAGTATCCTTACTGCTGCTGTTTTGTCTGAACATTGTCCATGGTAGCGATGGATATTTCTCTGAGAGATACCAGAAACAATCCAGCATCAAGGGGCCACATTTTCTACCATTCAATGTAAAGAGTCAAGGTAAGCTTACTATTTTTTGATAATAAAATAATACAGTCATTCCTAGTAGGTCAATACATGAACTCTTTGTTTATACTACTGGTATTCAACTTCCACTAACAGTTTAGGTTTATTAAAATAATGTCATGACTGCATAAAGAACTGGCAGTGGCTCTGGCAGTTGCGTCTGTTGACAAAAGAGGCACACTTGTCACAGACAACTTGGGGTTTTTTTCTGCATATAGAGCAGAAACAAAATCACAGCTACAGATCTGACCTTCAGTAGTGGGAATGATATTACATGACTGTGTGCACAATCGTGTACAACACAGAACCACAGAATGGTTTGGGTTGGAAGGGACCTTAAAGATCACCTAGTTCCAACTCCTCTGCCACGGGCAGGGACACCTTCCACTAGACCAGGCTGCTCAAAGCCCCACCCAACCTGGCTTTGAACATGCTAATTATCCTCAAATTTATTTATGCAGCACTGGGGTTTCTAACAATAGACTTGTCATCTACATCATTCAGAAAGAACTTTTATATATTTTGTCATGTTAAGTCTAGTCAAAACAGACCCTAGGTGCGAATTTAAATACATATCCAATACACAGGGCCAAATGAAGACCTATTTAAAGTCTAGAAAGACAAAATAAATTGATATATAGTCGTAAAAATGTGACATAAATCTCTATATAGTTTTTGCACAAGTGATTTAAGCTTATAATTATCAGACTAATCTCACAGTAATATAACAATTTTAGCTTTATTATAAAAAGTTCTCTTCATTTCTTAAATCAGTCTATGGCAGATTGTATAGGCAATATATAATTGCAATGCTATACATTCTGACATCTTATTTCTGGGTATCCTCTCTGTCCTTCTAAGTCAAAAGGGCAGCTGTACTTCGTGCTTGAAATTGAGTTCAGTTTTATTTTTCCATGCTTAGGCCAAAGCCTTTTTTAAAAACTTGAAATCAAAACTTCTGACTCCATAGATGCTGGTTTTACTTGATGTCCCCCCAAAGGATGATGAGTAGTGTCTATTCAAAATTATCATCACTAAAATTAAGATAGCTGAACCTTCCCGGT